>QRDG01000816.1:566595-1052542 GCA_012064385.1 Puccinellia tenuiflora
AGTGGGCCTCGGTGGTGGTGGAGGCATCTGAGGGCGGAAGCCACTTCCAGCCGCACCCAAGGTCGAGGTAGCTGGGCGAGGCGGAGGTGGCCTGTACCCTGAAGGCCTTGGCGCGAAGGGTGCACGAGGCACAACACTGAAGGGCACAAAGACCCTGCGCTTCTTGCCCTCAGAAGAAGAGGAGCTCTGGTTGTCCACGGGAGCTGGCCTCTTGGAAGACTCCAGCTCCTTCCTACCCTGCTCCATAGTGAGAGCCTGGTTGTAGAGCTCCTGGTAGGACTGGAACTTGAAAGGCATGAGCTCATATCGGAGCCGAGGTGCAAGCCCCTTCGGAACAGATATTGCTTGTCCTCGTCATTTGTCACGTCCCGAGGGGCGTAACGGGAGAGGTGGTTGAATTCACACCCATAGGATTGGACGTCCATGCGTCCCTGGGTCAAGTCCAGGAACTCCCTCCTCTTGAGGTCCATGATGGGCTTGGGGATGTAGCCGCACGGAAGGCGGTGTGGAACTCCGCCCAGTGAAGACATGGCCAGCGTCAAACATTGACACGTGGCTCTCCCACCAGGAGCCGGCGGCTCCATTCAGAAGGTAGGTGGCGAAGTTGACTTGTTCGGCCACCGGCACATGCAAGGCCGCGAACTTGCGCTCGAGGGCTCTCAGCCAATCATCCGCATCAAGCGGCTTTAGCTTCAGAGAATGTGGGAGGTTGGGACCGCAAGAACTCGGTGAGAGTGTTGCAGTCGTTGTTCCTCCTGGCCCCTTGTTGCACCAACTGCTCGAGCAGACACTCATTTCGCAGCCGGTTCTCCTCGATGGCCATCAGAACCTCCGCCATTAAGGGCGGCGGCGGTGGCTTGGGATCACCTTGTTACCACGACGGGCAGGAGCCATTCTGAAGATTTGGAACAATGACATAGTTAGTAACCAATTCCGAACAGTTAGGATAGATCATTAGAGTCCTTCTTGATTTAGAGATTTAAGAGCACTAACACAAGAACAGATTACAACAACCACGTGTGACATCACGTCATCGCGGCGATAGCAACGGAAACAACTGACTCGAGACACACTGGATGGTAGGAACCCAACCCCGAGAACCTAAAACTTGACCACGTTAAAACAAATAGAGATAAGATAATCAGAGGAGCGAGTTAGATGAGGAGTAAAAAGAATCCTAAGAAGGTTTTCACAATTCATTTTTAGGTTATAAATAATTTTCACGAACTAGACTCGACATCGACCAATAATAAGGGTTTCCTACAGGCAGTCCTGCTCTGATACCAACTTGTAGAGCCCCGACCCCGGAATTATGCAGAGAGGCTATGTGACCCACAGGCTATGCTACACAATCGAAGGGCATGGGATTACCGCTCCCACGCAACACATCGATCATGCCATAAACACTGGCATAGCTATCAAAGCATAATAAGGAGATCAAGACTTGTGGAACAACTGGCACATCACAGACTCTACGACAACAAAGAGATCATATAGCAACTCATATAACGAGAAGAATACAATTTACACAAAAGGGGTCACCGACCCATCATTACATCATGCGGAAGCAAAGTAGTGTTTTCTAACAACAAGATCCAAAATATGGCCTAAGAGGCCTACAGATAAACATTTCCTAGCCAGCTTATTCCACGACGTCCCAAGCTGCCACCTAGGAACCCTAAACTACTCGTCGATGTCCAAGAAGAACCCACCTGGCTGCTCGGTGTCGTCCTCCTCTGAAACAAATTATAAGCAGCAAAGAGAGACTGAGTACGACGTACTCGCAAGTTTAGTAGGGCGATATAGGCCCAATGATGACGGAGGCTCTAAAGCTGTATGGTAGTTATTTTTCATAAAGCTAGTTTTCAAATTTAGAAACATGAATGACCCATGGCATCGACTACTCACAGGTTTTTCATAAAGGGGATTAGATAGTAAACTTTTTATCTTCGGTTCTCATTGAACCAACTTGTAGTCAGAAACCTCTCATCTCCACCAAGTCACTCCCTCGAATCACCCTCGAGGAAATGAGCCTTTTAACACACGTTGAAATGCAACCTTTAGCTGCCAATTAATTAATTAGGTTCAGGTTCTCTATGATCTTATCGTCTATTCCCAAGTTCATCCATAACCGCGACACGGCTTTTCGAAAAGATTAAACCCTGCAGGGGTGTACTAATTTACCCATTGGTACCGTCCGGCTCGCCTAGTTAGATCTCTCCGGGGGAAAGCTGGCAAGTGGGCGCGGTTAAACCTTTACCTCGCGTGAGACTATCCAAGAGTCATCTGTGGCGACAGGAAAAGTTTACCCAGCCTATTTCAGCCCCTGCCCCCCATTGCCACGTCCTAAACACCACCAACCTCATCGTTTCTTTTTCCGGTCACACACCCACACGCAAATGGAAATATCAAACTAGAGGACCCTTGGATACGCCCGCACGAGTTATTCAGTTAGTAAGGAGCCCCATACCCCCACCAATCGAAGCACGCTCGTCTTGGTTCAAGAGGTAAAGAACTCGCACCTAGGGGCAAGAATGAGACAAAACACCATCCCCGATGGCAACTCATCCCAGCCTTCTTAGCATATTAAATTAGGAATCACAAGTAACCACCATGTCCAAAATATTCCATTAACAGCATAATAATGGAATTTAATCAACGGACAATATAGCATTTAACTAAGCATGGCTAAGCATAGCTAAGCATATAAGTACAACAAATATATCTTTGTCTCGGGCCAACACATCAAACCTATGGTTCATAGGTAGGGAAACATGTATTGGTTCGGGGAGAAACATGCATTCATACTTTCATAGGATACTCTAGTATTGACCCAGAATTGACATAGAATCGAATGCAATATTATGGTGGATAAAATAAGTTTATAAAACAGTAGGATGCTAGATGCCAAGAAGGTTAGGTTATCTCTTGCCTTGCTGACGGGGCGTGTAGTACTGCTCGTCGAGATAGGTAGGGGTAACCTCGACTCCGGAATCTATCGATACCCAAAAAATAACAGAAGAACAAAATAAATAACAAGACCAGGTGCAATGCACAATCATGATGGCATGTCAAGTTCATGCAATTGTATCAACATATAGAATAGATAACACGATTAAATGGGGTGCTAAATAATTAGTACAATTATTTGGAAGCTACCCCATATTTAACTTAGTGACCACCTTGTTTATAAATTATTACATTACTAAGAAGTGGCTCAAATATGCATGAACATGACAGGACATGATAGGTTTTGTTCTTCCGATCATTTTGGTACCTCATTTGTGATTTTCCAACTATCGAGGAATAAATAGTGAATTAAATAATTATTTGAAATTAATTATTTTAATCAATTTAAGAATAACATCAAAGGAACATTGGTGATCATGATATGATATTAGCATGGTTTGATAGCATTTGACATGCTGATCACTTTGATATTTTATTCACAATTTTTGGTTAAATATTATCGAGTTATGATTTTTTCCCGAATTAGGTATTATTTATGCCATTTTAATAATTCTTAATAAACAGCAATAAATATTGATTCAAAAGATCATTACAATGATACGAACAGGTAGGGTTTGTTTTTTCTGAACAATTTGGTTATCATTTGCTAAATTTGGACCAATATTTAAATAGTTATTATTTTATTTATTTTAACTTATCTGTTTTTACTGTTTGGGCTGGCCTCCAGATCGGCCCAGGCCGGCCTCATATCCGAGACAGCCGGCCTATTGGCTGGCCCAGACCGGGCACCAGGCCGGTCAAGGGCCCGAGGATGCCGGCCTCCTGGCCGGCCCAGGCCGGGCGCTAGGCCGGGCCACCATCCGAGCCAGCCGGCCTTCTGGCCGGCCCAGGCCGACGTCCAGGCCGGTCAAGCAGGGCACGCGTGTGGCGGCACCCGACGGCAACATCGGCCGGCGGCGACCCCGTTCCGGCGGCGCTCCGGGGATATGCGTGAGGGAAAAACGTGGGCGGTGTGTGGCCGTAGCCGTGCGCGTGCTCGGAAATGCAAATGGAGGACGCACGGCGGCGTGCGCGTGCTCGACACCGCACGGCCGTGGCGGACGGCCGGCATCCTCCCGCACGGAGGCGAGGCCACAGAGGAAGAGGAGGAAGAAGAAGTTGTCCCGGAGGACGGCGTGCTCACCCTAGGCGGTTGGGGACGCTCGGCGTGGTCGGAGGAGGACTGTGGCGGCCGGAAATTGGCGAGGACGACGGCGACGAGCGGCGGACGGACCTCGGAGGAAGGGCTCGATTAGCGCGATGCCGGGCCTCCCAGCAAGCGTGCGACGGCGGAGAAGCTAGAGGGCGACACGGCGGTCCTTATCCCCCGCTTCGATTCGCTCGGGGAAGCGTCGGACGACGGCGGGGCTCGGTGGCCGGCAGCGAGCGACGACGGACGAGAGCTAGGGTTAGGGTTTCGTGCGATGGGGGGGAGAGTGCAGGTGAGCGAGGGAGCTTCGTGGCCGCGTCCTTAGCCTCCAGGGGGCCACGGCAGTAAGCGTGCGGGGCGAGGCCACGGAGGCAGGGCGGCATGGGCACCCCGGCATGGCGCCAGTGCCAGGCGGCACTGTGGAGAAGAGCGACTGCGCTTTTGCAATAACCCCCTGGCTCCAGTTATTTTATTTGCAAAAAGCTCCAGCAGCAAACTTTAGCGATTTAATTGAGGCACTTAAACATTTTCTAAATTTCCACAAAAATTCCTGTAGGCTCCCTTAACATTTAGAACCTCCACAAAAATTGGTGTTGCAATTTAAATTGGTTTGGACAACATTTGTTCATAGGGTATGCAAATGGCAATTTTGATAATTTCCCAAAATGCATTTATTTGGAGCACTTAAGCATTTCGAAAAATAATGAAAATATTCATGGAGGCTCCCAATATATTAAAGAAGCTCCCCATAATTTTAGTTTGAATTTATGAAAGGTTTAACTTGGTTTCAAAGATAGAATTAGAATTGAACCAATTTTTAATTCCCAAATTTATTTCTTGCTTGGCAATAGTTGGATTTGGAGAATGTTTAGAGAATGTAAATTGGGAACTTCCTAAACAATTTGGAAGCCCAAGAAATATTTTGGTTGCCAAGTTAAGCAATAGCATTTGGGGTTTGGAGTTTGAGAAGGTTTTGCTTCTCCATTTTAAAATATGTTTCCAAGTGTTGATTGTTAGGAGTAGCAATTTCATATGCATGCCATGATGTAAACAAGAATGCACAAAGTGGAAAAATTCTTCGTATTTTCAGTATCGAGCTGGGGCTGTTACAGGGTTGGCCCTGTATCCCCCCTCCCACCCCGCACAAGTAGGGGGCGAGGAGCCGCCCCGTAGCGAAACTGAAAAAATTCGATATGGGGGCCTGATTTACGGGGCCTGCTAGAAGGCCGGGTAGAGCCGTACCCCGTATTTCGGCGGTTATTTTACGGGGTTGGGTCTTTTAGGGGGTCTGTTAGACTTGCTCTAAGCAATGTAGGAAAATAGGAATGAGATCCACAGTTCACTAGAGGTGTCTCTCCAAAAGATATACATGATGGGTAAACAAATTACAGCATGGCAATTGACGGAATTGTGGGCGCACAACAAGGCTATCATAAAACAATATAGTTCACCGTTTCATCTAATATGGGCATTACGTCAAAATACATAGACCGTCTTCCAACTGCATCTATGACTAATAATCCACCTTGGGATCGCTATCACTCTGCCCCTGCCCCTGCCCCTCCTCCTCCGCTGCCCTTGCCCCTCCACCTCACGGCTCACCGCCCCCTTCCCCTTCACCCCTCCTGGCGATGGCGGGGGCGCCGGTGGTGGTGGCGCTTGGCTGACGGCGGGAGGTCGGATGCACCCTCTCCACTCTGACCACCCTCTCTCGTCTCTGCAGATAGCACGGCCGGCGACTGGGAGGACGCCGGCGACCACAAAATCATCGGAAGCAGCTCATCTTCTCCAAGTTAGGTGATCCCCTCTACAGAAACCAGAGGTACGAACCCTAGACAGTAGCTAATGCACTTTGGTATTAGTCGATTTTGCAATTGCACTTTGGTATTAGAAGCAGCTCATCGGAATCAGTCGATTTTCCAATTGCACTTTGGTATTACTACAACTGTGGTCATCATAACAAAAGGAAATAGTAGGGTCAAAAAAGTATGCTTTGTGTTGAAAAAAGTAGCTCGTTGTACCTATTTGCAGGTACCCATGAGGCCCTTGAGATTGCCGGAACGTCGATTAACTTCCGTTTCGGCAAATTTTGGGTACTCCACATGTCCTCTTTTCAGCAAAGGTCATGCCAAAATTTTCTTTGAATATTGGTATGACTTCTGCTAAAAACAGGACATATTTTTTATGAGTTTAAATAGACAATTTGGATTTTGCATGTTTAAGTGAATTTTAATTATAGATTTATTATATATTGTGTAGCGACATGTCTCGGTATACTGGTGTGCGGAAAAAAGTTAGGAGTGATGGGAGCCACATGTATGGATGTCAGATCCATATTGATGGGATCAAGTGCTGGGTTGGTGAGTGGTCGTGCGAGGAGCAGGCGGTGCGCGCCTAGGATTATTTTGCCATCCAGGAGTACGGGCATCATGCGTTGAAAAAGCTCAACTTCCCCGCGGATCGTCACCGCGCGGCCGATCTCGCGCCGCCAGGAATTAGACACTTCACCAAGTCTATGGAGAAGGAGCACCGCAGGGCCGAGGAGCAGATCGCACAGTGCAACGCCCGTCCCCAGGATGACCCGCTCGTGAGGAGTCTCATGGAGGACCCGAATCTGCTGGCGTATCAGTACGAGATGTTTGGGTCACAGGACGCCGGTGCGGGTCCTTCCCACGGCGCCGCTCCTTCCCAGGTGAAGGAGGAGAGTTTCAGCTGGGACGAGGAGGAGGAGTTCGATATGTCAGATGACAGGTTCTGGGAGAACGTAGCCAAGTTAGCAGAGGATGATAAGGCCAAAGAGGCCGAAGAGGCCGCCAAGAAGGCCAGGGGTGGCTAGCTAGATGATCGAGCACTTATCATATTAGAGTTGATGTTTAGACTGTTTAATATAATATGCAACTTATTGTATTAGAGCTTATGTTTAGACTATTTTATGTCTACTATGATCTAAACTTAATATGTGTTTAGTATATGCTTTGTATTCGAGTTTCTGATGTGTCTATAAATTGACAAAGCCGATGATTTAAACTATGCCACGGTAAAGGCAAGGAGAGTGTCTACAATGCCTTGTAGTGTATACAATTGGAGTGTTTGTATTAATACATGGTCTTGTAGACACTCTTTTTGCCTTGTTTTGCACGGCAATGATATATGAGGCTTTCCATTGTTGATGTAGTGTAGTTTTGTACTGTGTTTTTGATAATGCCGATGATTAAATTGTTGTGGCACTATATGATTCAGGGTGGTGCTAGCGAACCTTGTGATATGCACAAATAAACATTTTGTGCATCCTACTTGGTTCGCTTGCTCCGTCCCTGAAATGTGTGTCCAATTTAAATATGTATATGAGGCACAAATCCGAAATCATTTTGTTTCTTCTCTCTTTTTCCGAATGCCGATGATTAAAATGTTGTGACACTAGGTGGTAGGCCTGCAGGTCTTGTGAGCCTTGTGATATGCACAAGTAAAAGTCTTGTGCATCATACTTGGCTCACCAGATCCTGCAGGTCTACTTGTGTGTCCGACCTAAGTATGAGGCGCAAATCCAAGTCATTTTTGTTTAGTTTTGTACTGTGTTTTTGATAATGCCGATGATTAAACTGTTGTGGCACTATATGATTCAGGGTGGTGCTAGCGAACCTTATGATATGCACAAATAAACATTTTGTGCATCCTACTTGGTTCGCTTGCTGCGTCCCTGAAATGTGTGTCCAATTTAAATATGTATGAGGCACAAATCCGAAATCATTTTGTTTTCTCTCTCTTTTTCCGAATGTCGATGATTAAAATGTTGTGGCACTATGTGATTCAGGGAGGTGCTAGCGGACCTTGTGATATGCACAAATGAACATCTTGTGCATACTCTACTTGGTCCGCTTGCCCCGTCCCTGATCAAAGTGTGTCCAATCTATGTATGAGGCACAAATCCGAAATTATTTTGTTTCTTCTCTCTTTTTCCGAATGTCGATGACTAAAATGTTGTGGCACTAGGTGGTACGCCTGCAGGTCTTGTGAGCCTTGTGATATGCACAAGTAAAAGTTTTGTGCATCATACTTGGCTCACGAGATCCTGCAGGTCTACTTGTGTGTCTGACCTAAGTACGAGGCACAAATCCAAGTCATTTTTGTTTATTTTTGTAATGTGTTTTTGATAACGCCGATAATTAAAATGTTGTGACACTATGTGATTCAGGGTGGTGCTAGCGGACGATCTGCACAATAATCCAGGGTAGTGCTAGCGGACGATCCAGCGGACGATCCCGCCGAAAAACCTAGAGTAAGAAATGTTATTTCTCAACCCGCGTCCTGTAAAAGTTAACTTCTCGCTTTTCGTAAATGTTATAGTCCTAAAACTTTTCGCTTTTCATTGCATAGTTTATATGATGCATATATGTTATTAGCTAGATGATTTAATAGAAATTTTGCTAAGTCCAAATAATATTGCTAAGTCCC
This sequence comes from Puccinellia tenuiflora, assembly GCA_012064385.1. Taxonomy (NCBI): domain Eukaryota; kingdom Viridiplantae; phylum Streptophyta; class Magnoliopsida; order Poales; family Poaceae; genus Puccinellia; species Puccinellia tenuiflora. Next base: position 575,207 of record QRDG01000816.1, read on the forward strand.
ATATTAATTGACATACTGCAATCCAGTAACTGTCAAATTAGAAGCCCCCTAATGGAATTAAATATCATGTCGGAGTTATGGAGAAGATGAACAGAACAATCCTCAAGTATGGATTGCCGGCATTTGTTGATGCCAATCAAATAGAAGAAACCATTCCCTGATGTTTCGATATCTTGGAAATGTCTGTTTTAAGGTTACAATATTTTGATTCCAACGATAAAGAGAATGCCTTGTGTTGTGAGATGAAAGCGGCTTTCATCTCAGAGCACAAGGCATTCTCCTTACCGTTGGAATCAAATATTGTAACCTTAACGCGGGCATTTCCAAGGTATCGAAACATTAGGGAATAATTTTCTTCTATTTGATTGATATCAACAAATGCCGCCCATCCATACTTGAGGATTGTTCTGTTCATCTTCTCCAAAACTACGACATCATATGTAATTCCATTAGGGGGCTTCTAATTTGACAGTTACTGGATTGCAGTATGTCAATTAATATGGGACTTGGCATTATTATTTGGACTTAGCAAAATTTTAGTATTACTTATGTAGCAAAATTTTGACTTAGGTGTTTTCTGTTTTTTCTTCTCGGCGACGATGTCCATGTTGGACCAGAGGGGCGATGTGAGGGACTGGGCTCCACCGGGCTGGCACTGGGAGGTGCTACCTTCCGGGAAGCGCAGCTGAAGGGGTTCGTTGCATAGAAAAAAAAATTCCTACGAAACAAGCGGAAGAAACCCCATGATCTAGATCTATTAGACGAAGGTAGCGAAGGTGAGATCCAATCTCTTACCCTTGAAGATCGAACAAACGCGTTTTGTCAGTGCAGGGGTTGGCTAGTCGATCCCCGCAACTAGACTCATCTAGTCGCGAGGAGATGTATTTCCTCGAAGATCCAATCCGATGAAGTGCCACAACGGGCAGCACCTCCGCGGTATCCACACATACGGCTCGATGTAGACGTCCACTCCTTGATCCCGCAATCGAGGAGGACGTGGCTAGATGGATCTCGGCACCACGACGGTTGTGGTGGCGTTGATGGTGTAGTGCTCCGTCCGACAGGGCTTCGCCAAGCCATGTGAGAGGGAGAGGGAGAGGAGGAGGCGCAGCAGCCCCTTAGGGCAAAGGGGTGGTGCGGCTAGAGGTTTAGATCTAGACGGCGGCAGCCCTCCGGGGAGAGGTGGCGTGCGGCTAGGGCTAGGGTGGAGGAGGGGTGCGGCTAGGGTTAGGTGAGGGGCAGCCCAAAGGGTGTGCCGCACCCCCTCCCCTCTCCTCTTTATATAGGGGGCGGCTAGGGTTTGGAGGAGGGCTGGCCGGCCCCCTTTGCTTGGCCCCCAAGTTGAGTCCTAGTGGACTTGGGCTTGGGCCCTTTCCAACTAGGGATGGCTGGCCACCTAGTCCAACTAGGACTTGGCCTCCCCTTCCCTTGCCTTGGCCGGCTAGGCCCATGTGGGCCTTTGGGTGGTGCGCATCCCAAGTGGTTGCTGCACCCCCTTTGGTCCATGTGGGCCCCCTTACATTAGGTGGGTCCCACTTCTAGACTCCTCTAGAACTTTCTAGAACCTTCCGGTACCCTATGCAAATATTCCGGAACTTTTCCGATACCTCCGGAAACCACTTTCCTTATATGAATCTTATTCTCCGGACTTTCTGAAACTCCTCGTGACGTCCGGGATCCTATCCGAGACTCCGAATCACCATTCGTTCATACCATCAATTATCTCATCGCTAACCCTAGCTACATCGGAGCGTTAAGTGTGTGACCCTACGGGTTCGAGAACATGCAGACATGATCATATCAATAATCAACAGCGGGACCGGGATGCCCATATTGACTCCTACATATTCAACGAAGTTCCTTATCGATTGAACCACGATGCCGGAGATTCTTAATCTCATATACGATTCCCTTTGTCTCACGATATTTAATTTGCCCGAGATTTGATCATCGATATCTCCATATCTAGTTCTATCTCGTTACCTGGCAAATTCTCTTTACTCGTCCATAATATAGGATCTCCGTGATTAACACTTAACCACATGGTTGCAACCTTTCTGATGCTATATTACCGAGAGGGCCCAGAGATATCTTTTCCGTCACAAGGAAGGACAAATCCCACTCTTGATTCATGTCACCCAACAAATACCATCGGAGATACGTGAAAGCCACCTTTATAATCACCCAGTTACGAAGTGACGTTTGATGTCCACAAAGTATTCCTCCGGTAACGGGAGTGACATAATCTCATGGTCTAAGAAAACTATACTTGGCATACTAAAAGCGTTGGCAATGAAAACTGTGTGACACGATCAATTGCAACTCTTTATTATTTGGGTCTTGTCCATCACATCATTACTCCTAATGATATGACTCCGTTATCAAGTGACTATAACAAGTCCATGGTTAGGAAACTCTAACCATCTCTTGACTAACAACTAGTCCGGTAGAGGCTCACTAGGGACATCTGGTTGTTTATATTCCACANTTATTTTCCAGAAACTCGACCCCGACGCGCCGTCACCGAAAACCCTAGATTGGGGTCCAATCTGAAGCTGATCCCGGCACTCTGCCGGAGGGGAGATCGATCCCGGAGGGCTCTTCATTGTCATGCCTTCCTCCGGGATGAGTTGTGAGTAGTCTCACCTTGGACTACGGGTCCATAGCAGTAGCTAGTTGGTAGTCTCTCTCTTGTGCTTCATGTCTTATGATCTTGTGAGCTGCCTAACATGATCAAGATCGATTATTGTAATGCTATGTGATGTGTTTGCTGGGATCCGATGGATTATGAAGTTATGTTCAGATTGTGCATGATTCTTATATGTTCATTTATGTTCTTGCATGCTCTCCGATGTGCGTAGTTACTTTGGCCAAGTGATTGTGTGTATCACCAAGAGAGAGTAGTTATGCTAGATAGTGGGTTCATGTCCCCTTTTGTTCCTGGGCATGAGTGACAGAAACGTCTAAGGGCGAGGGTGTGCTGTTGCTACTAAGGGTAAAACAGTGGTGTTAATGTCTCTTTTGATATTAGTATTGCTTACTTCATGCACTTTACTTAATGCAAATGTCTGTAGCTTGCAACTTAATACCGTTGGGTGACAGGCTGGATAGCGATCCCACGGTGGACTTTTTAGACAAAGACGCAGTTGGACTCAACGGTCTTTGTTCCTTGTCGTGATGCCTCCATAAATATTATCGTGTTCATTATGTCGTAGCTAAATTGGGTTTGTGTCATGATCTTGTCAATTGCCTAGCTGTAATTCGTTCACCCATCACATGCATATTTTATTTACTCTAGAGACTCCACTAGTGAACCCATGGCCCCCGGTCCATTTTTTTACATTGTTTACAACCTCGTTTACTTGCTTTTCATCATCATTACTCCTCTGGTCACTTTGCATTATTTCATCTATTTCATCATACAATTAACCGCTTTATTTTCTGCGAGACCGGAAAGTTTGACAACCTTTCCGCCGTTGGGGGCAAAGTATTTGGTTGAGTGTGTGCAGGTCCACTTCTGTTGAAGGTTAAGCGCCAGAGATCTTCAACATTCACCTCGTTGTTGATTTCAAAGTCCTACTGGTTCGATAAACCTCGGTTCATTAAACAAGGAAAAAATGCTGCTTACTACATCCACGCCTTCGCTTGGGGCACCACCCAACTATTTCAACAATAAGCAAGCTCTTTTCTGTAGCCGTTGCCGGGGATCGCACTAAAGCTACATAAGAAGATTTGTCCCCGCCAACTCTACCACTGCTGTCAATATCCATTATCAAGCAGTTTTCGGGCGCTGTTGCCGGGGACTTTGGAGCTGCAGCAAGGGGAGTCTCATACACTCAATCTCTTTACTTTGTTTTTGTCTTGCTTGATTTATTTCTCGTTTATCTTATTTTCCTGTTTCAAAATTTTAAAACAAAAAAAATTAGTGTAGTCTTTATTTTCGTTTTGTTAGTATGCTTAGTTATTTACTTGTTATCAATGGTTAACTTCTTTGAAACTAGATCTTATTGGCAAGGTGGGTTCACGGAGGAACAATGAGAATATTATAAGGAATACCGCTTGTCACAAAAGGGATATATTTATGGAAAATAATAAATCAACTGAACAATTATGCTAGAGACTTGTGCTTTAAATATGACATATCTCATTGTTGTGATGAATCTTTATTTTGCTTGAATTTTGAACACCTTCCTTTCCAATGTGCTTGCAATGATAATGAAACCTTAGCATCTTATGCTAAGGGAAACTATGATTTTTATGATGTGGAACAAATTGAAGAATTTGTTGCTTGGAAGGTGGCTTATGAAATTTCTTTGCTTGAAAATGATGATGATGCTCCTTATAAATCTAAATTTTTTGCTATACTTAATTATTGCATGGATAATTACAAAGATGATAATGCTTATATTACTGAATATCTTAAGGGTTTATCTCCCCCCAGAAGAAGAGACTAATGCCATGCAGGAGCCTATGGAAGAAGAAATTGCTGAAATTGGAAGCTCATTAGATGAAAAAGAGGAGGAGAGTGATGAACAAAAGGAGGAAGAATGGAGTAGCTACCCATCTCTACCTTCTAATGAGAGTAACTCTCTAACTCATACATTATTTGATTGTCCTCCTTCCTTACAAAAGGAGAATGAATGCTATGATCCCATTGATTCATTTTAAACATCCCTTTTTGATAAAAATGATCTTGTTATATATGACAATCCGTGCTATATTGATAAATATTATGATAATCCTTTATTTACTCCAACCATTGAGATGCATGATAATGAAGAGTTGTGCTTAGAAAGTCTATATGATAAAGCTCTTGATGATGGTCCTATATTACTTGATGATAAAAATTATAATGCTATTGAAAGAGGGTTTAATCCCACTATTTTTGAGATGGACCGAAATTATGTGCTTGTAGATCATGAAAAGCCTGTTTTAAGTGATAATTATATTGTTGAGTTTGTTCATGATGTTACTGAAAATTATTATGAGAGAGCAAAATATGGTTGTCGGAGTTCTCATGTCACTAAAAGACCTCTCTTTATGCTAAAAGTTTTGAAGTTATACTTGCTTTACCTTCCTATGCTTAATGCTTTGTGCTTCATTGATTTATTTTCTTATAAAATGCCTATGCATAGGAAGAGAGTTAGACTTAAATGTGTTTTATAATTCCCTCATGATGCTCTCCCTTGCGTTTCAATACTTATTCTTATGTGAGCATCATTGAAAATACTGGGCCTAGCTAAAAGGCTATAAAGAAAAGCGCTTGTTGGGAGGCAACCCATCTTTTATTTTCAGTTTGCTTTTTGCTTTTCTTGAGTCATGAAGTTGTTATATCTGTAGCAACTTCATTGTATCTTTTTAGTTTGGTTTTTTGTGCCAAGTTTAGCCTCTAATGCATTAAAAGTGTGAGGTATTGTTTTGCTGTCCAAAAACAGATTATGTGCACCTGTTGCACGAAATTCCTAAAATCGCTATAATTTTATCTTTTTCTGATAAGTTTGGACCGCAAGCCTGATGCTTTTTTCTATCTTTCATTAGTTTTGATTTTTTCGATTTGAGCTGCAGAAGTGCCTCGAAAAATTCAATCTTTACAGTCTGTCCAGTTTTGATAGATTCTGCCTTTATTTTGTATTCGCCTCTTTTACCATCGTTCAATGTGAAACTCTTGAGGGAGAGTGTCACATTGAGGATTAGTAAACAGTAGCTAATACCCAATGAAGTTTGTTTGCAATTTGTCCTAAGTTGAACACATGTGCATTTTAATTTATGAGCACTAACCCTCTAATCAAATTATGAGAAGTTTTGTGTGAAGGGAGTTTTTAAGTTCCAAAGGAGAGGAATATGAAGAAATCGAGGATGGATCAGATCTCAAGCTTGGGGATGCCCCCATGGCACCCCATCTAAATATCAATAACCATCAAGAGTCAAAGCTTGGGGATGCCCAAGGCATCCCCTCATCTTCATCGACTATCATAAGGTCGTCTTCGTTGAATTTCGTTTTTATCACTTTACATATTATGTGCTATGCTTGGAGCATCTTTTTACTTTAAGTTTTGTTTGTTTGTTTGCTGGTCATATCTTTGTTGGAACCTAGCTTCATTTGTGTGGGAGAGAGACACGCTCTGCTTTTTCGTTTGAATACTCCTTTGCTTCGCTTGTACCTTTTTGAGTATTCTTAGCTATTGTCTGTTTGCTAGTAAGCTCTCGCTTTTAGCTTTTATATTGATTAGAGCTGCTAGTTGTTTTGTTAAACTCTCTTGTTCTTCACATAAACTTTTTGGAGAGTTGTTGTTGAAAAATTGCTTGAATCGTCAATGCGACAAAATGCTGTTTGTGTGATGTTAGAATAAAATGAAAAGCCTGCATAGTCTTGTAGATCATTGTGTGGATACTTGATGCTTCTCAATTGTTTTGAGATGTTAAGTTGACTGCTTAAACTTGCTGGTTATTTGAGTGGAAATTGATTAGTAAAGAAATATAGTTGAAAGCTTGAAATTGTGTGGTTTTTCGTAGTTGTTAATTCATAGAGCTAATCTTTCCATCGAAAGAATTGTTTGGTCAACAAGGGAGACGGTGTAGATTTTTTATGGTTATGATTGGTAAATGTTTTATGTTGTTCTGTTACCGGTTATTATTAGATGTTTGCTTCAAACACCCTTTTTGCTAAGCCTAAAAATTCGTACTGAGTGTATGGTTCACTCGTGCATCCAATCCCCAAAGCCAAACTTTCTTGCCAGCTGAGTCCACCATATCTACCTATGCATGGTATTTCTTGCCATTCCAATTAAATTTGTCATGTGCTACCTTTAAAAATTCAAAATACTTCTTTTTGTGCCTCTGTTTTTAAGCTCATGAGGGAGCAGTAGAGAGCTAGATATAACTTGTGACGAGCAAGGTCATTTCCCCCCTTTCACTCGGTGTTGATGGATTACGTCTTCACTTGAATCAACCCGAGAGCAGCTTAAGCAAAATATAAATATAACTAAGCATTCTCCTCCGCGCAATGCAAATCTAAGAAATCAGCTCAAACATTGGACAGTGGTGAAACCAAGGAGAAAGAAGAGCGTACTCGCTCCTCTAAAAACCAGTTGCTCTCACAAGTCTAAAAAACCTTGCTTGTCATGAGGGACTAGATAGCTTCTCTGTTGTGAAGTCGTTGACGAAAGCATGCATACCTCAAAATTGTTTTACTTCTGTTTTTTAAAAATCAAAAAGCTCTAGCACATGACTAATCCCTGCTTCCCTCTGCGAAGGGCCTTTCTTTTACTTTTAATGTTGAGTCAGTTTTCCCTTTTTCCTTCTATCTTCACAAAAGCAAACATCTAGTGTTGACCCTGGGGATCGTTGAGCACATTGCATTATCAAGATTAAATATGAATATTTATATTGACTTTATCTATAAGATAAGCCATTGGAAGTTGAAGCTTTTTGGTAATTCTTACATCTTCCTTTGTGTTGATTCTCAAACACTTTTGTCATGGAATTATTATCCTTGTGAATTAGTCAAATATGTTGATCACATTGTTTTCATGTCTTTAACATACTATTTATGAAAGGTTTTGCTTCAATTATTCAACTTGTTTATTCATTGCTTTCTTGCTATCAATTATAGACAATTGTTTTGTATCTCTTCATTCACATCCTTTGCTTTGCATTACTATCTTGATCAAGATTTTGTTGGTTGCATGTCTCATAAAAAAAAATTGTTATCACTTACCTACTCTAGGACGAGTAGGAGTTAAGCTTGGGGATGCTGATACGTCTCAAATGTATCTATAATTTTTGAGTGATCCATGCTAGTTTTGTGATATTGTCACATGTTTTTACTATCAATTATATCATTTTTATGCATTTTGTCGGACTAACCTATTGACAAGATGCCCAGTGCCAGTTCCCTGTTTTTGTTGTCTTTTTGTTTCAGAAATTTACTTCTGGAAATATTCTCGAAACTGCACCAAAATTTGCGGGGATTATTTTTACGCCAAGACGAAGACGGAGTCCAAAGGGCAGCCTCGGAGGCGACCTACAGGGCAGAGGCGCCCCCCTGACGGGGCCCAACGTGGATCCGCTGGTGGGGCCCGCCCCTGCCCGTGGGGCACCTCCTCGTCCCCCTCTGACGCCTATAAAATCACAATTGACCTAAAAACATCGAGGCGGCGATTATTTTCCAGAAACTCGACCCCGACGCGCCGTCACCGAAAACCCTAGTTCGGGGTCCAATCTGAAGCTGATCCCGGCACTCTGCCGGAGGGGAGATCGATCCCGAAGGGCTCTTCATCGTCATCCCTTCCTCCGGGATGAGTTGTGAGTAGTCTCACCTTGGACTACGGGTCCATGGCAGTAGCTAGTTGGTAGTCTCTCTCTCTTGTGCTTCATGTATTATGATCTTGTGAGCTGCCTAACATGATCAAGATCGATTATTGTAATGCTATGTGATGTGTTTGCTGGGATCCGATGGATTATGAAGTTATGTTCAGATTGTGCATGATTCTTATATGTTGATTTATGTTCTTGCATGCTCTCCGATGTGCGTAGTTACTTTGGCCAAGTGATTGTGTGTATCTCCAAGAGAGAGTAGTTATGCTAGATAGTGGGTTCATGCCCCCTTTTGTTCCTGGGCACGAGTGACAGAAACGTCTAAGGGCGAGGGTGTGCTGTTGCTACTAAGGGTAAAACAGTGGTGTTAATTTCTATTTTGATATTAGTATTGCTTACTTCATGCACTTTACTTAATGCAAATGTCTGTTGCTTGCAACTTAATACCGTTGGGTGACAGGCTGGATAGCGATCCCACGGTGGACTTTTTAGACAAAGACACAGTTGGACTCAATGGTCTTTGTTCCTTGTCGTGATGCCTCCATAAATATTATCATGTTCCTTATGTCATAGCTAAATTGGGTTTGTGTCATGATCTTGTCAATTGCCTAGCTGTAATTCGTTCACCCATCACATGCATATTTTATTTACTTGAGAGACTCCACTAGTGAACCCATGGCCCCCGGTCCATCTTTTTACATTGTTTACAACCTCGTTTACTTGCTTTTCATATCATTACTCCTCTGGTCACTTTGCATTATTTTATCTATTTCATCATACAATTAACCGCTTTTTTTTCTGCGAGACCGGAAAGTTTGACAACCTTTCCGCCGTTGGGGGCAAAGTTTTTGGTTGAGTGTGTGGAGGTCCACGTCTGTTGAAGGTTAAGCGCCAGAGATCTTCAACATTCACCTCGTTGTTGATTTCAAAGTCCTACTGGTTCGATAAACCCTGGTTCGTTAAACGAGGGAAAACTGCTGCTTACTACATCCACGCCTTCGCTTGGGGCACCACCCAACTATTTCAACAATAAGCAGCCTCTGGGCGAAAAGTAAATTCATACCCTTTTAACCTCAACACTCCATCAGCCTTAATGAAAGTTCCCAATTCATCACTCCTCTTATCAAAGCTGCTTGCCGATGCCATACCAACTAGAATACGAACAATCCCCTGGCAACGCAACGCAAGCAAATCAACATCGATGGTGGTGCCAATGAGAGTGCCAACTGCCCAAAGATCCAAAAAGTGTCGAAGAGTATATGGAACGCCGGTCACATGGACCCATACCTGGTGCAACTCCATCTTATGTGGTATCTCATCCGGCTTCCACTGGCTGATAACTAACTTCGATGCCTGCCCCGGTACACACAACTCAACTCCGTCAACCCACTGCAAATCCTCCACAGATGGAAACCCAATCAAGAAGGAGTTGTCCCTGTGCGGTATAGCCTCCCACTTCCATGATCACTAGTAAAAAACACCCATATTGTCCCGGTTCGTTTGAGCCATTAGTCCCGGTTCACGAACCGGGACTAGCAAATCGGGACGAATGCTAGTCCCGGTTCGACCACGAACCGGGACAAATGGGGTACCACGTGGCCTGTTCTGCAGCGAGGAGGGGGGAGGAGCTTTGGTCCCGGTTCGTATTACGAACCGGGACTGATGGGGTACCACGTGGCCTGTTCTGCAGCGAGGAGGGGGGAGGAGCTTTAGTCCCGGTTCGTAATACGAACCGGGACTGATGTTTCTCAGATATTTCACAATTTCCAGAAATTCCAGAAAATGGTTTAAATTTGTAAAATCAATAATTTTTATTCTGTAATTCAGAAAAATATGAATAAAATATCAAAATGTTTAGAAAAATAAGAACTATTTGATTATCTCAAATGCATGCATGTTTAAGAAACTTAAATTAAATATTGTTTAGAACTACAAAAATGCCACTACTAGTTAAATATGGGGAACCACTATTACACATCATCGTCACGAATATATTACACACATCTCATTCGTCGTGCTTGGTCAAACATATTACACACGAGTTTCATGCATATATACATCTCTTTTACACTCACCCTATCACTTCAACCTTCCGATAGTATTCTCCCTTCGGATCTAGGACCTCTACATCTAAGAATCCTGCAATTTCCTCTTGAATTCGATCATGTGGTAGAAGACCGTCCCGTAACCATTCGATCTAATTTAAAGAATGGGTAAATATATATGAATAAAACTAAACACAATTGATGGCAATGAACTAAAATTGTGAATATTGTTTACGCACTTCAAGTTGTTCTAAGTACCGGCCACCCATCTCATGGGTCGTCTCGCGAATGAACTCGCAAACGTAGTATCCACATAAATGATTCCCAATTTCCTACCTCAAGCATTTTACTAGAACAGAGTTCAATCAAAATAATAATCAAGCATGGTAATGGTATTGAAACTAGAATCAAAGAGATGCGCGGATCTAGCTAGTAGTACTTACATTTATTGGTTCAAATGTAAGCTCTGGCGCACAAATACCCCTAGCCTTGGCGGTGAATCGTTTCTAAGCCCTGCCCGGCAAAGAAAATGAATAAAGGAGTTATATATTAATTACTTGCTATCAGTAAATGAACGGAAAGTTTCCAATATAGTGTCATAATGATTGAAATTACCTCTGGAGGCATTCCTGCATGTCCGCCCACGTCTCAAGGGGTTTACGTCGCGAGTCCATGACTTTTACTACTCCTTTGTTAGGTTTAATGATTAGCAGAATAAAGTGGAAGCTGCGCACGCATAAGTCATCAATTATACACTTAACATCGAGAAAGCGAAATAGAATGTGCACAAGACAGTAACACTCACTTGAAGTTGTAAGGAAATAGTATTTCTCTTTTCGTTTTGGAAAACCTTAACGCCTTTACCAAGTTATTCTCTGTGTCGATGTAAGAATCTTGGAGACTTTTTTCATGAACGAAATTTGGGTCGATGAACCCAATGTCATAAATTTGTCCTCTTTTGCATTGGAGAATCTTCATTCTGCATAATTAATATAGTGGTGAGTAAGATTATACATGCAATGAACGAGGTGAGCTAGCTAGAGACTTAATTACAGAAATAATACTTACAGACAATAGGCACTGATGATAGCTTTGTCAAGGGCCTGTTGTTGGTATAACTGAAATAATTCACAAAATTCAATCATTACCACGCCATCTCCATGCCCGTAATGCTCGTTTGTATATCCCACGTGGATCCAGTTTGCCCCTTCCTTTGAGGCTCGCATGTACCACTTATGCAATCTTCGCATTTTTGTTGGTAGACCGTTGACTAACTCAGGTTTGACGAGAGGATGCCTGTGCCGGTATTTGTATGCTGGAACTACTTCCTGGAATTGTAATTGGTCTAAGTACTGAGGAATAGACATGCCCTGAGTAGAGGCTGCTTCTCCGTACAATGCAACAAACTCAGGATCGATGTCGACCGCACCTCTGCTCGACCCCACCTCGGTATTGGAAAACACTTTGAGCAGGGGCACGATTGGTTTTTCTGTTCTCCGAGCTGGGCAACTGATTTAGTGCTTGCACTAGTACTCTTCGACAGCTGCTTATTTGCCTCAGCCGACTTGCAAATAGAGTAGTCATAGTCTGGTGTCAGCCTTGGCGGGGGTTGTTCAAGGGTCTTCAGCATTTTGAAGATGGAGGCTTTTTCTTCTGGGGTGACGGGGAACTCTGGCGCCGCTTTCGGCTTCTTCAACTTAGCAAACCACTCTTTCTTTTTGGAAATTGCGATCCGCTCAGTTTCCTCATCCGTACAGTCGTAAGCTCTCTTGGGAAGATTCTTATGAGGTACTTTTGGGAGGGGTGACCTTTTACGTTTCGGTGATCGGTTACCACTCCTCACAGTACCAGTGGTGGTACGCTGAGCCTGAGTGGGCGGAAACAACTGACGCGGCGGCGAAGACGGCTTCTCTGGAGACTAGTGAGGCGGCGGTGGTGAAGAGGACTGTAGCGCTGGAGACTGGTGAGTCGGCGGCGAAGTTGGATTGCTACTCGGAGGAGTCGATGGCCTTGGCGACCAGTTTGGAAGCACGATGAATCCTTTGGCCATAGAATGGTCCCTTTTGTGGCTTCTCCAAGTTCAACCACCTCCCCATCTTCACCTGCAGGGTGTTCCAGCTTCAGCTCCTCAAATTGTTTACTCACTTCATCCACCCCGACAATAGCGTAGTTGGTTTAGGTCCAATTGGTACAGCATAGCCGACCGCCACCTTCATGGTTAAGTTAAAAACTTTCACATGTAGCTCACAAGGTGTGCTCTCCGTGATATCATCCACTGGGTAGCGATGAAGAGGAGGCATCGTTGGTGCATCATTGTCACCAGCCTGGAGCTGCGTGGAAGAAATGCTGCTTTTCCGATTCGATGGGCCGGTAGCATCGAGTGCAGCTTCTACAATGTGCCGCTGAGATTCGCTGGCAGTGCCTTGCTGCTGGCTAAGTGCGTCAATTTGATCCTGCTGCCACTTCATTGTTTCTTCTATATTACGCAGCCGGTCTGTAGCAGCGCGTGCTTCCATTGCCTCCCTTTCCTTTCTCCTCTGATGACTTCTATCGGGATATATCTTCCTGTCCTCGAAAAACCCAATTGTCCACAGCTTGGAGCCTGATGTGCCTCGTGTTCATCCTTTGTGTTCTTCATTCCCATGGGCGTGTGCGAGCTCGTCCTTCTCTCTATCGGGATGGAACCGTCCCTCTTCAACATCTTTTACTGCATTTCTAATGTCTTCTATGGGTAGTAGGGGATTATCTTTGTGTCTTCTGTTGTATATGCACTTCCCTTCTGCGTCCAATGTGCCCCATGCCCGTAAAACCAATTTCGGGACCGTTTGATCCATGTGCAAGGCTCTGGAGTGATCCCTTTAGCCAGCAGGTCGGCCTCAAGTTTATCCCACTTAGGCATGCCAAAGGTGTAGCCACTAGCCCCCATAGTATGGTGGTACGTCTTTTTTAGCAGCATTTGCCTTATTTATTTTAGACTTTATCTGAGCTTCCTCGGATTTCTTGTACGCCACAAATTCGTCCCAGTAGTCTTTTATCTTCTCATACCCGTGATCGAAATCCGGAGTCTTATCTTTCAAGTTAAAGTCGGTGTGCAATCTTTTCTTCCATTTGTTGAATAGCTCGGCCATCTTCTTAAGAGCCAGTGCTTGACTTTTTTCTCTAGGGCAACTTTTCTTCTCTATGTATCCTCCTCATCTGGATCCACCTCTGGCACCGGCAAGGTGAAATGAACCATGACCTTTTTCCAAAGGTTTTCCTTGGCTAAGGAGCCGACATATCTTATTCCATTCTCGAACGGTGATCGGGATGTAGTCCCTAACAACAACTCCGCATTGCTTCACAAATTTTTTCCTAACATCATTGTGAGCAATCGGTTCGCCGTCTTGAGTGACTTCTTCGATCATGTACCTTTCATGGTCATCCAACTTTTTGGTTGGGCCTCGTTTCGTCCTTACAGAAGATTTGCTCGATCCGGAGGGCTAAAAGAAGAAAGAGCGTTAATATATGTATATAGACAGCAGAGGCTTAATTAATTTAAATATATATATATGCACCTCGTCGGAGTTTGAAATATTTAATGTTCCACCGGAGCCGCTGGCTTCTCCCTTGTCGGCTTCTCCCTCATCGGAGCCGCCGAGTTCTCTCTCGCACCAGCCGTCGGAGCCGTCTCCTCCGTTGAGAGATTCATTTCCCTCACCGGAGTCATTCAGAAACTGCTTGGTGACATCGTCGCGGATCATATCATGGAGGATATTTTCCTGATTTTCGTCTCTGCCATGTTCTGCCATAATTTCTGCAAAATGACAAAGTAGTAATTTAAATCAATAATTAAGGAAAATGACATAATGTTTCTTTATTGGCATAATTTAAAATGGAATAATTTAAAATGGCATAATTTTTAAATGGTCCACTAATTTAAAGTACAAACTCATAGCAACTAATTTCATGGCAAATTTAAGTAGTCCACTAATTAATTCATAACTTCAAAAAATTTACCACTAACTTTTGATCTAACCTCTAACAAATTTAAATGGTCCACTAATTAAAAAAATTTACCACTAACTTTAAAAATTCCTAAAATTAATTCTAACCTAAATTAATTCTACAATTTTGGCCTAACTTTTAAAGATTCCTAAAATTAATTCTAACCTAAATTAATTTACAATTTTGGTCTAACTTTTAAAAATTCCTAAAATTAATTCTAACCTAAATTAATTCTAACAAAAATTCTAACAAAAAATTCTAGCTTAAAATCTAACTAAATTCTACCTAAAAAACCTAAAATTCTAACTAAATTTGGAGGAGGAGGGGAGGAGGAGGTTGGCCAGCGGCCAGGGCGGAGGCATACCGGTTGGCATCGGATCCGGAGGAGGAGGGGAGGAGGTGGTCGGGCGGCGCAGGGGGAGGACGGCCGACGGCGCGTGGAGGCCGGCAGCGGCGTGTGGAGGCTGGCTAGGGCGCGGGGCGGGCGGGACGGCGCGTGAAGGACGGCGGTGGCGGCGCGTGGAGGGCGGGGCGGTGCGTGGAGGCCGGCGACGGGCGGGTGGCGCGGCGGATTTGGGCAGCCTACCGGCGTCGTTTCCTTTTCCACGCTCCGGTCCTTAGCGAAATCGACAATGAGTTGGGGAAGAAGAGGAAGAGAGCAGTTATAGGAGAGGCCTTTGGTCCTGGTTCGGGGCTGGAACCGGGACGAAAGACCCTTTGGTCCCGGTTGGAGCCACCAATCGGGACGATAGACCTACCCTTTGGTCCCGGTTCCAGCCACGAACCGGGACCAAAGGTCTTTTTCGGGGGAGGCGCGCAAAGCCACCTTTAGTTCCGGTTTGTGGCTAAAACCGGGACGAAAGGTCCTTTTCAGTATGAAATTTTGTTTCCCGCCTTATTTCATATTGAAGCTATGATCAACTTTGCATAATATTGAATTAATTTATATCTATTCATTTAATATATGTCTATTGAATTAATTTATATCTAGCAATTTTTTATATCCATTCATTTCATTTATATCTATTCATTTAATTTATATCTATTGAATTAATTTATATCTAATCAATTCATTTATATCTATCATTTTTTATATCCATTCATTTAATTTATATCTATTCATTTAATTTATATCTATTGAATTAATTTATATCTGTCAATTTTTTATATCCATTCATTTCATTTATATCTATTCATTTAATTTATATCTATCAATTTTTTATATCCATTCATTTCATTTATATCTATTCATTTAATTTGTATCTATTGAATTAATTTATATCTATCAATTTTTATATCCATTCATTTAATTTATATTTATTCATTTAATTTATATCTATTGAATTAATTTATATCTATCAATTTTTTATATCCATTCATTTCATTTATATATATTCATTTAATTTACATCTATTCATTTAATTTATATCTATTGAATTAATTTATATCTAATCAATTCATTTATATCTATTCATTTAATTAAACTTATAAATTCAATATCTTTTCATCTGTTTATCAGAAAAATGCAATTAAAATATCAAATTGTTGATAAAAATGTAATCTATCTATTTATAACAAATTCATTTTTTTGATATTTGAGGTAAATTCATTTAATTACAAAATTTAAAATTTGAACTCCATTAAGTCATTAAACATACATATTTTCTGTTTCACTTTTCTACCCCTTTTTTTTGAGATTTGAGGTACCGGGTGTATAGTATGACCAATCAGGAAGAAGCACACGGATCGTGTGTTTCCTTCGAACGCTTGTGAGCCGTTGGATCAATGGTGTGTTTCTTTCGAGCACTTGTGAGCCGTTGGATCTCAAGCAGAAGATAAGGCACACATATCAATGCTCCTTTAGTCCCGGTTCCAGCTACCAACCGGGACTAAAGGTGAAGAGTTGCCCTGATCTTTTAGCAATAAATACCCACAATGAGGAGGAGATGAAGACCAAGAGCACGGCAACAACAGAAAGGGAAGATACAGGACTCCTCTATGCCCGAGCTTCTCGAAGATGTCCTTGGGCAGTGACCTAGGACATCTTCGAGGGGCTCGGCATATAAGCGTTCTCTTAGTGCTAAGAGGGTTCATACTATAGTCAAGCTAGTCTGGAAGGCAAAGGCAAAGGCATACAAATCATTCGGATTCCCTGCATACGTCCTACGGTGCATTTGATATGCGGGCACTCTCTAGCCACCGTAGGGCTGTATGCAGGTGAAACCGTGTGTTTTGTTCTATCTAGAAATCCTTCAGTTCATCGACCAAATACAAATCATTCGGATTCCCTGCATACATCCCGACGGTGCATTTGATATGCGGGCACTCTCTAGCCATCGTAAGGCTGTATGCAGGGGAACCTTTCTGTTTTCTTCCAACTTCTTCTGAGTTTTCAGAACATAGTTACATAAAGGAATGCATTTTCTTTAAAACCAAGTGGTACCAAAAGGAATAGGACATTGTGTGCCAAGTTTGAGAACACTCATACATAAATTGTTTAATATATTATTACAAATAACCAACATCCCCATCTAGCGTATGTGCCTTGCTTATGATCGCTTCTTCGGTCGTAACCATGGAGCATCTTAATTATGTAACGGGATGCTTGGGTCAGTTTTCACTATGAAGGGCGGAATTTCATCAAACTTATCATAATCTGCTGACATGTCTGTCTTGTCCTCGACTCCCACGATGTTTCTTTTCCCTGAAAGAACTATGTGACGCTTTGGCTCATCGTGTGATGTATTCGTTTGCTTGTTTTTCTTTTTTTTCAGTCTGGAGGACATGTCCTTCACATTGAAAACCTGAGCCACATCATTGGCTAGGACGAATGGTTCGTCTCTGTAAGCAAGATTCTTGAGATCCACTGTTGTCATTCCGTACAGCTGGTCTACCTTTACCCCTTCTCCATTCATGTTGACCCAACTGCACCAAAACAAAGGGACCTTAAAAGTAGGTCCATAGTCAAGTTCCCATATCTCCTCTATATAACCATAGTATGTGTCCTTTTGCCATTCTCGTCTGTTGCATCAAAGCGGACACCACTGTTTTTGTTGGTACTCTTTTTATCTTGGGCGATCGTGTAAAATGTATTCCCATTTATCTCGTACCCTTGGAAATTCAATACAGTCAAAGATGGTGACGCGACCAACAAGTAGAGCTGATCTCCAACAGTGGTGTCATTCATGAGATATAATCGCAACCAACTGCCGAAAGTCTCCATGTGTTTTTCTTTAATCGGTCAGGCTTCCCCGGAGCCACTATTCTTATGTACCTCGATATACGGAGCCACGAAGGTGGAACTTTGTAGAACTATGTAGTGTGCTTGAGTGAAAGAATGCCCTTCCCTACATATCATTGCTTTCTTTCCTATTCTACAAGAAATATGTTGACTGGTGACCCTCCATTTTGGTCACTAGAAGGTCACAAAGTTTCATTCATGACCCCTCTGTGACCAAAAATCGATGGTCACATACCGAGCGACTCGAACGGTCGTTCATGACCTTTTTAGTGAAATGGTCATAACCGTCTATGACCAAATTAGAGGGTCATAACATTTATGACTAATTTTTTTTGGTCATGCGCTCTCTGTTGTTGCCACGTCAGATCCTACGTGGCCAATCCTACGTGGCAAAATTATGACCAAATGAGAAGGTAATAATCCAGAATTAGCCCAGCCCAGTTTGGTGCTTTATATGGGCCGAGCCCAACAATGCGGCCATTTATTTATTTTTTCTATCAATTTCAGTCAGCTACATGGGCCTAGCCTATCATTTCTGGCTTTATTTTTGGGCCGTGGCCTTTTCAGCCCAATAATTTATATTTTTCTTTTTTCAAAAAGTGGGTCAACTATAGAGTAGGTCCCAATTGTCAGGTACAAGAATGCCGGTCAGTCTAGTCACTGGGTTCTAGATGTCAGAGTCATTCTTCATATATCAATTTCCCAATACAAAAAATAAATGTAAAAACTCAAACCGAGCAAACTACCAAATTTGGCAAATTACAATCAAACATAATCCACAGCAAGTTTACAGTCGGTCATAATTCACATCAGGTATCCAGTTACCAAAAACACAACTAAATAGCAAAATCTAACAAGATATCGAAGTACAACTAGCTACAATGAGCTGGAACTCTAAGCTTCTTCCCTTCCAACTTCTTTGTCATGGAGCTCGCGACGAAACAGGAACGAATGCCATCATCTGCATGTTATAGACCAAAATGGTTAGGAACAATCTAAAATAAAACAATGAAACAAAATAGTATTTGCACCAATAATATTATAGTGAGGTCTTATAGAGCGCACAGGCATCATACATAACTAAGTAAAACAATATGTTCTTCCCATATAAAGATCTACCTCTGGATAGTAGCATGCAAGGGTCCTATGTACCAGACCTAAACAAAAAGCCACTTAACTATTTGAAAATCAACTTCCATTTTATTTGATTTTAAAAATCAAGTGCATTCACTTCTATAAATGGTGCACTCAAATAACCACATGTATTGTACACAAGCATGCATGTTGGATTGGAGAACGATGTTGCCGAAGAATGTTCTCGTTTTCTTTACACATAAAAATCATTTTTTATTTTCGAAGTGCGAAAAATAGATTTTCTTTGTGAAGCACCTACCAATATTTCGAAATCGGCATAATTTGTTTTAAAAAAACCATGGAATAATTTTAAAACCCTTTATTTTTTATCTTGTATTTGAATTTAGAAGAATAATCCCAAAAATTAGTTCAATTTTTTCAAAACCCTATATAAAGTGATATATAAGCTTAGGGATATTTGTCTTTTATTTTGACTAAAAACAGTCCCTAGTATTCTAGAATTATAAAGGACATCTTGACAAAAAAATTAAAATTTATTTGGTTAAAATTGGATTTCAGAATCAAAAGTTATAAAAGAAAATAGGAAGGAAAGAAAAAAACAGTCGAGTCGGCCCAGCCCACTCAGAGAGTCCACCCGGCCTAGAGAAAAAGCAAAAAAAAAGATGCCCTCGTCCTAACAAGGCCCAAGCCCAGCGAATTTCAAATCTCCAGGTCGGATTTGCTCGTGTAAATAGCGCTATGCGTGGTACAGAGACACGAACTGTCCTGTAGTCTGTTGGTTGGGTTCCTTGGTAGCGCTTGGTTGGGTGAAGGTCGCGGGTTCGAGACTCCCACCCGCCGCTTTTTTTCATTAAATCCTGTGTGTGGCCTTGGTGGCGGGGTCCTGCCTACATGGCATCCACGTTGGTGGGGCAGTGGTGTGTCCCGCCTGCTTTGTGGCAGTCCCATGGCAGGTAAGTCCCACATGTATTGTAGGCCCCACTCAAATGGTAACGTCACATGACACGTAGGTGAATTGCTTAGGTGTCCAACCAGTCACCGCTTTATACACAAAAAAATTATTATTACATGTCATGACCATTTAAATTGGTCGTAATCAGTTAGAAATATGGCTATGAGCTGGTGATATCCATCTATGACCTTTTCATGTTAGGAAACTATGACCTTCTTGGCAAAATTGGTCGTAATTTAATAAGGTTTGGCTGCTTTCAAATGACTTACGACCATTTAGTTCGAAATGGTCATAGATCTATGACCAAAAAATCAATGGTCGTTACGAAAAGGTCACTAGTGAGCATATTTCTTGTAGTGCTAGCGTGCCTTTTCCACTAAGTCTCCCCTCATGCCGCGATTCAGGAACACCAATCGGCTTAAGGTCAGGAATAAAGTCAACACATAACTCAATGACCTCCTCTGTTCCATAGCCCTTGGATATGCTTCCTTCTGGCCTAGCACGGTTATGAACATATTTCTTTAAGACTCCCATGAACCTCTCAAAGGGGAACATATTGTGTAGAAATACAGGACCAAGAATGGCAATCTCGTCGACTAGGTGAACCATGAGATGCGTCATAATATTGAAGAAGGATGGGGGGGGAACACCAACTCAAAACTAACAAGACATTGGAACACATCCCTCTGTAACCTTGGCAGACTTTCTTGATCGATTACCTTCTGATATATTGCATTGAGGAATGCACATAGCTTCACAATGGGTACTCGAATATTTTCTGGTAGAAGCCCCCTCAATGCAACCGGAAGCAACTGCGTCATAATAACGTGGCAATCATGAGACTTCAGGTTTTGGAATTTTTTATCTGCCATATTTATTATTCCCTTTATATTTGACGAGAAGCCAGCCGGGACCTTGATACTGCTCAAGCATTCAAAAAAGACTTTGGTAAGAGCGTAGCTGCTTAAGTAATGACGCCCTTTATTCGTGTGCTTGTTGTATGGGTCTTTCATACATTGCTGGTCCTCCCGTGCTTCTGGTGTATCTTTTGTCTTTCCATACACGCCCAGGAAGCCTAGCAGGTTCACGCAAAGATTCTTCGTCACGTGCATCACGTCGATTGAAGGCCGGACAACTAGGACTTTCCAATAGGGTAGCTCCCAAAATATAGATTTCTTCTTCCAAATGGGCGCATGTCCGATAGCGACGTCTTTCGGAACAGATTGACCGCCCGGACCCTTTCCAAAGAGTACTTCTATGTCCTTGACCATACCAAATATAGCATCACCATCTAGGAGGTTAGGCTTCTTCCAGTGATCTGGCTCAACTTTGAAATGCTTGCCTTTCTTTCTTACGGGATGATTGGTTGGAAGAAATTGACGACACCCCAGGTACACAACCTTCTTACATTTTTCCAAATATGTACCTTTAGTCTTATCTAAACAGTGCGAGCATGCGTTGTATCCCTTGTTTGACTGTCATGAAATGTTACTAAGAGTAGGTCACTCATTGATGGTTACGAACAACAACGCTCGTAGGTCAAATTCCAGCTGTCTGTGCTCATCCCACATACGTACACCTGGTTTGGCCCACAACTACAAAAGTTCATCAACTAATGGCCTTAGGTACACATCAATGTCGTTGCTGAGTTGCTTCGGGCCTTGGATGAGTACTGGCATCATAATGAACTTCCGCTTCATGCACAACCAAGGATACATAGAGTCACGGGCCAGGTGCTGTGACTGCAGCTCTGCTCCCTAAAAGGATTCATGCCGTCTGTACTTAGACCAAACCATAAATTCCTTGCGTCACCTACAAAATCCGAGAAATCTCTCTCGATTTTCTCCACTGCGACCCATCGGCGAGGTGTCTCAACTTCCCGTCTTTCTTACGCTCTTCTTTGTGCCATCACAATAACCTGGCATGCTCTTTGTTTCTGAACAGACGTTTCAACAGTGGTATTATAGGAGCATACCACATAACCTTAGCAGGAACCCTCTTCCTGGGGGGCTCGTCATCGCCCTCAACAAATACCAGGGGTCATCTTGTCTGATCTTGTACCGCAGTGCAGTGCATACCGGGCATGCATCCAAATTCTCGTACTCCTTACCGCGGTAGAGGATGCAGTCATTAGGGCATGTATGTATCTTTTGCACATCTAATCCTAGAGGGCAGATAGCCTTCTTTGCTTCGTACGTAGTCTCGGGCAATTCGTTATCCTTTGGAAGCTTCGGCTTCATTATTTTCGGTAACTTGTCAAATCCCTTGTTAGATAAACCAGTCTCTGCCTTCCATTTCAGCAATTCCAGTGTGGTATCGAGCTTTGTGCTGCCATCTTCGCAATTTGGGTACAACAACTTTTTGTGATCCTCTAACATGGCCTTCAACTTCAGCTTCTCCTTTCCTGTATCGCATTCTCGCTTTGCATCAGAAATGACCCGACTAAAACCATCAGCGGGCTCATCTGATGCCCGTTGTTCTTCACCTCCTTCTTCTTCATTGTCTTCCATCGCAGTATCACCGTATTCTTCAGGGAACATAGGATAGTTGTCATCATCCTCTTCTTCTTCATTGTCTTGCATCATAACCCCTCTTTCTCCGTGCTTGGTCCAACAATTATAGCTGGGCATGAAACCTCTCTAAAGCAGGTGGCCTTGAAGGGTTCTCGAGGAAGAGTTCTCCTTGACGTTCCGACAGTACACACATGGACAAGGCATAAAACCATCCTCTTTGTTTGCCTCAGCCACAACGAGAAATTTATGTAGGCCTGTAATAAAATCGGGACTGCGTCGGTCGCCGTACATCCATCGCTGCCGTTCATCCATCTACACATCATATAATTAGGTTTATAAAATACCATTAGAATAACATTTTGAATAGTGAAATGACTACCGTACATCGACACATGCAATATTTGTATCAATTATAGATGAAAAGGACAAGGCTGCTAACCTCGATCGATCGGAGGAAAGAGAGAGGAGAAAGCTTAAGTGTGGCTCGGGCACCTCATATCATTTTGTGTGAACTTAAGTGCGGCTCGGGCATTTCATCGAACACCTCTAGTGCATAGAAAAGGAAAACAAACTAGCACCCACCTCTCACACCTCCTAGCAGGGAAAAAAAGAGAGGAGAAAAAGCTAACTGGCTGGGTGCATATATAGGCAGGGGAGGAGTATTAGTCCCGGTTCGTTCTATGAACCGGGACTAATGCTCTGCGGCGCGCCACGTGTCTGGCGCGGGAGCTTTAGTCCCGGCGCGGGAGATTTTTTTTAGAAGTTGTTGAACCAAATTTTTGCGGATTCAAAATTATTTGGAAAACCGGGCTCCCTGGAGCCCGGGCTCCATATCGCCGCTCTCATGAATATTGTGCATCTACTTTGCACCTTATACAAGTTTCAAGCAATGTCAACGCTTCTCTTCCATGCCTTTCCAATTTCCTTCTTTTAAGACCAAACATATACTGGACGAACTATGAAAACTAACCAAAATTCCTTTTTTATTGGTAATAATGTGAGGCAAAAGCTCCACATAAAAAATTTCATTTCTAAAAGAAAGATGTACAGAGTTACAAAAAAACAGACGCAACACACCACCTGAGAGGCAATTTACTATGCACATGGGTAGCTACACACCCTCTCTATGGTTGACACGTATCCATCTGGTCAAAGCTGGTTACACCCCCGCTGCCCTCAAACCTGCGGTGCATGGTTTGTTGGTGTAGTATCTGTAGCTTCCCATGAACCTTCTCTCTCCTCATTATCTTCTCCAGTCGCTTCGGCTAGCTTCCCGTGAACCTTCTCTCTCCTCATTATCTTCTCCAGTCGCTTCGGCTGGCCAGGAAACAGGAATCCATGAACAACCTCCCACGATTTCTCCCACCTCCCATGATTCCTCCCAATCCAGCACGGACGCATCGGTCGGGATGCGCGCCGCCCCGCGGCCTTGCTCCACCATCGCGGCTGGCAGCTCCTCCGCGCCGTAGGTGCAGAGAGGAAGCTAGCAACACAGCAATGGAAGCCACTCCGCCCTATCGACCAGTGGCAGTGGATGGCGGCGACGGATTTGCCACAACCGACGGCTGGGCGTCGAGCTCCTCCTCTGCGCTGTAGGTCGGCTCGGGAGGTCGAGCCGTGCTCCCCCGCTGTGCCCTCTAGCTCTGGTTGAAACTGAATCTCGCGGTGGGGATGGTTGACTATCGTTGGGGTTCGAGCTCGAGGAGGATAGGGACGGCGCCGGGGTTGGGAAGGACCAGGACAGCGAGCGCGGAGCATTCGGACGGCGGCGGCACCGTGATGGGCTATCGGAGCTGGGGTGCGGCCGATGGAGGGGAGAAGCAGGTGCGGTGGTGGGGAGACCGGTTGGCGACGAGACAGATGATTAGTGAGAAAGGGACAAACAATGTATAGAGAATGAATCAGTACCAACATAACACAGTCAAACTTGCTACAGTAATGTACAAAGATCGATTCGAATCTAAACATTGATCCGACGGCAGCCGGGGGGTGCGTAGCTACCCATGTGCACAGCAAGTCTTTCCCCCACACCACCTAGAGGATCATAGGATATCAAGAGGCGATGGATTCTAAAGCCTATTATGTTAGGCTGATTAAGGCTTCTGGTCGACTCAGGGTCTTTGAACTGGTGGCTGCGACTTACTTTGCTGGCTCGTGCACCGCGGTGCAGCCGTAAGGGCCCTTCTGAACCCACGCCGCCCTCTTGCTAGCATTGTCCATATGACTGGTTTAAAGGATAGGAAGTACTACCTCAGTTCCTTATTATAAGACATTTTGGAAGTTCAAACTAAACTACCAAAACCTCCTGTATTTGGAAACGGAGGGAGTAGGTAAATTATTATACATCCAAAACAACTGACCAATCCACAACAAATAAAAAGGTTTGAGGTCAGGACCTTTTTGGTGATGTGCCGTGAGATGATCCATGCCCTCTTCTAAGACCTTGTTCGGCACTCTCAAAAATAAAGGGAACATTGTCCGGCACTCTCAAAAATAAAAGGAACATTTGTCAAAGTGTGAATCAGAGCTCTCAAACTAATTAATGAACTGAAAAGGTACATACCCTGTATAAATTAAGTTAACCCTGTACGAATTAACCATGTACAAATTGTAGCCCAAGGAAGTAGATCAACAGTGCATATAAAGGAAATGAAAGCAGGTCACACAGTCTGAAATAGAAGATCTAATGATTTCTCAGACAGCAAAGGGGCGCATACACAAAACTTGTATAATTGTTGGCTAGTACCTAATAAGAGGAAGGAAATTTGGCAATCAAAACCATCCATGTTAGTCAACCTGATAATTAATTGCTTGCATTATAACCTTGGTTTACTTTGACACTGGATGAAAAAGCATCAAGCAGCGCAAACTATCCAAATCATTTGCTAGCATTAGAACCTAAGTCTGCAAAAGAGGCAAAAGATATAAGAAAAACTGCTATATATAAAAGAGTACTGATTGTTTTAAACTGAAGCACTGGCCACAAAACTCTGAGTATAAATTTTTCATAGCCCGGTCTAATAATAAATAGAAGACTATTGGAAAGAGGGGCAGGGGTCTACTTTTTGAGGGAACCTGTATGTGAAGATATTTTTCTGACTGGTGAACTTAGCTACTTTGGGAGCACCATTTGCTGAAAAGAATATCTCAGAAATGTTAGAGTAATGCTCCAAGCAAACAAGGTATTATTATTTTCTCTCAAAAACCGTCATGGCAATAAAACAACTAAAGCAATACCAAGATGTTATTTATATTCTCAGGTGACCAGCTAACCTGTGGCGCCCTTGCTTAGAAAAGCAATGACACATCGTGAAATATGCTATTCCCTGGACCGAGTACGGATAGCAATTCACAAATAGATGTAATATCATGCATCAATGTCAAATAATTATTACATTGCGATATCCATAAATAAAATATTCTTTACAAATTGCATAGCCAAAGTCTAGCTTGAATGCAATGTTTGGCAGCGGAAACATAAGTAGCAGAGAGAGATACACCATCTTCATGTGCCACTGGCATTCATGTTGGTTGCGAGCTCGAAAGGTAGACGTCCTCACTCGTCGTCGTAATAACCTGCAATATTAACGTTGCAACCCAGGGAATTTGGGTCAATACCTTGTGACAGACCGGCAAGTGATACTTTGGTGGAATATAAAAAAAGGCAAGTCTAAATCTATATGCATATCTGGCTGGTGGAGTTAAAGACTATTGCATAAAGCCAATTTTGTCCTACTTTTCATAAAGCTTTTTCATTTCCCAACTTTCTATAAGACGAACCGGCATGAAAACCAGTGTCTCTTCTAATCTTGTTCACCCATCAAATTTTATTTATGAAATTGGAATGAGGAGATTTTCGATCGACATCCGTGTTCAACTGCTCAGAATTGTCCGTAACCTGGGACACGGCTATGATTATTGTTTTAAATTCTCGAGAGGTTGTGCACTTTCACCACGAGACTCAGTCAACCCATTCTGTTCTCAACCCTCATTTAATGAAAACGAAAGGAGAAGACTGAGACGAGACCTTTGGGAAACAGTCCCCTGTTCCTCTGGACAGACCCATACCAGGGGTTCATCAGCTGAAATCTGCCGGAATCAGGTTACTAGAACTTACTTAGTCAAGACAGAGCCATAATATCAAGCGGCTGTACTGGAAGTAATCTAAACTTGGAGTTATTTAAATCTCTTTGTTCCTGGGTGGCCATTCGCAAGTGCACGTACTCAAATATAACCATGGAAATGGCCCTGAGCAGCCACTCAACTCTGTCAGCCAAGCAATCCCAATTGCCACCCAGGTAGTTCATTAATTTAGTAGAGTTTTTATCCTTTCATACTACAACAAAACATTTCAGCATTGCAATTCTAACCTCTACCAAGTTAATGGGTTCCTAGATAAAAAAGAATAAAGGGTGGTATACCAAACAGGTTTGCTACGCAATACAGTAGTAAACATATCATGCATACTACTGAAATAGTCTACAATGCAGTTATAATAAATAGTAGGTCTTTTATGAAAGGGTGTATGCACTTGCCTTTTGGAACTTGTCGTTGTTCACACACTCTTTTTCAACGTAGCTCGATGGTCTCGTTCAATCTATACTATACAAACAAAACATAATAAGCAAACAAACCCTCAAAACAAATAATACAAACATAGCATTAAACATGGATAACAACATAACGTTGAAGTAGTCATACTCGGATCGTCGTAGTACGGTCATCGGTTGTCGGCACAGTGGAAACCAGGGTACCACGGGCCGGCCTGCCAGGGCCCACAAGATTCTTTGGATGATTTTCGCTAAGGACCAGGCTCTCCAAGCCTGGCGAGCTTCGCGAGGATTTCTCCCCTCGCGAAGGGTCTTTTCTCCTCGCCAAGGGTTCTTTCCCTTGGCGAGGGATCGCTCCTCGACAAGGCGTCTCCGACGCCGCCCGCATTCTGCTAAGGACCAAGCTGAAGGGCTTGGCGAGGCTTTTCGCCTCGTGAAGCGCCTTCCTCGTGAAGCCGTCTCTGCCCCCGCGGCAGAGCGCACATGGGCTCTGCGCCATGTGCAGAGTGACGCGCGTGTCTACGCGCGATGACGACAACGCCGCAGTTGCCATTTCCATGTATAAAGCAGTCAACAAAGCGGAGCCAAGCAAAGCGGACAACGAGTATTGCCTCTTTGGTGACAAGGGAACAGTCTGCAACTACGCTCCAAGGACGACGTCACTGTGGGTCACCTCCCACCTCGGCAAGCGCCAGCCGACTGTCCACCTGGTCGGTGCCCCTTTTCAGCTTTGGTGACGCCGTTCCCCTGCCGTGGACCGCGTCCACAAGCTTTACCTTTATGGTAGACCTCACCTTTACGGTGCACCGCGCCTCCTCCTTCGTCGCCATGTGGTAACCCTTCCCGCCCAAATGTTTGGGCAGAAGAGGCCCAGGGCGCCTATAAAAGGAGGAGGAGCATGCCCTAGCAAAGGGTTCGATCCCTGGTTCGACTCTTCACTGGGTTCGGTTCTTGGAGTCTAGGAGCCTACCCGAAAACCCTAGATCTAAAGACTAGCAAGTAGCCATTGTTAGCCACCTCGAGCTCGACAAGCTCTCCTTGTACTGTAAACTCTCCTAGCAGGGCAATACACAAAAGCAGGACGTAGGGGTTTTACCTCCACAAGAGGGCCCTGAACCTGAGTAAGACCTTGTGTCAATCTCTGCAGTGTCGTCCGCAGCGAGCCTGACGAGCACCGTCGCCGGCGCACGTTGTGGATTGTTTGACTCCGTGTTCAGCCCCTTACACGATACCTTGGAGACACCCCTAGTTTCTGGGGACAATCTCCGACATTTGGCGCGCCAGGTAGGGGGCTGAGGTGCGTCTTCATCCTCGACATAGCCATGGCCGGTTCTCGTGCCGAACATCTCGCTCGCCGAATGGGGGCTCTGCTCCGGAGCGCCGTGTCGACCCCGAGCCCCGTGTCGAGCACCCCGACGATGACGACATCGACCATGCTGAGGACGACCTCGGCGAAGAGGAGGCCTCCTCCCTGCGCCCAGCCCGGCGACTGCGCTCCTCATGGCGCAGGAGCTGCTGCAGTACCGCCCCACGCCGGCGGCTCAGGAGGCCTGGCTCAACCGCGTTGCCGAGCTCATCGGCGCCGCTCGCGCCGCGGCACCCGCGCCGTCTCGCTCCCTGGTTCCTTCTGCGCTCGTGGGGGACGTGGCGCACGGCGCGCCTCCCGCGCCTCCTCTCCATCCCGCACCCGCTCCGGCTCCACCGGTTGCACCGCAACCTGCTCCAGCGGGGGCTCCTCCTCGCGACGGCCGCGCTGCATCGCACGCGTCGTCGCCGCATGACTGCCAGATCGTGCAGCGAGCCCCTGAGGACGCACGCGTGAGCATCGAGCGCGGGCAAGAACGCCGCAACCGCGCCGTCCAGGACGTCGCCACCGCCGGGCGCTACCTCCGCGCCACCCTTGCCAACGGCACGGTCACCTACGGCACGACGGCCGCGTTCACTCGCAGCCTTCGTCGCGTCGTTTGGCCGGTCAAGTTCAGGCCGGACCTCCCTCCGCGCTACGATGGCAAGAACAACCCCCTGGAGTTCCTGCAGCTCTACTCTCTGGCTATCCAGGCCGCCGGGGGCGACGACAAGGTCATGGCGAACTGGTTCCCCATGGCCCTCAAGGACTCTGCGTCCTCATGGCTCACCAACCTCCCCGCCGAGTCCATCAACTCCTGGGAGGAGCTCTGCCGGTGCTTCGTCGCCAACTTCAAGGGCACGTACGAGCGCGGCCTCACCTACAACGACCTCCGCGCCGTGCGTCAGAAGCCCGGCGAGACCCTCCGCAAGTACATCCAGCGCTTCAGCCAAGTGCGCAACAAGATCCCCAACGCCACCGACGCGCAGGTCATTTCGGCCTTCCAGGCTGGGGTCACAGACGTGCGGATGCTCGAGAAGCTCGGCATCCACGACAACATCACCACCGTCGTCAAGCTTTTCGACTTGGCGGACAAGTGCGCCAAGGCTGAAGAGGGCCGCTTGTTCATCAAGAACGAGCCAGGGGACCCCACCGAGGGGTCCAAGAAGAAGAAATCCTCTGAGAAGCGCAAGACTACTGCGGTCCTCGCGGCAGAGCCTGACGCCAAGCAGTCTCGCCAGGCTGCCACTCCAGCCGCAGGACCTGAGAAGAAGGATGATCGTCCCTTCTGCATCTACCACAACAGGCACTCTCACGCCACCGAGGACTGCTTCGACATCAAGAGGCTTCGCGAGGCTCGCGAGGCTCGCGAGGCAAACGGAGGCCGCGGAGGC
This sequence comes from Puccinellia tenuiflora, assembly GCA_012064385.1. Taxonomy (NCBI): domain Eukaryota; kingdom Viridiplantae; phylum Streptophyta; class Magnoliopsida; order Poales; family Poaceae; genus Puccinellia; species Puccinellia tenuiflora. The sequence goes on from QRDG01000816.1 coordinate 604,642, forward strand.
CGCGGCGGAGGCCGCAGCGGCCGCGGGGGGCGACGCTGGAACAACAACTACAACGACAACTACCAGCAGAACCCTCAGGCCAACGCTGCCCAGCCCGCAAACGACAACCTGCCTGCCGAGGCTGACGAAGGCTACCAGGTACCTCGCGGAGCCACTTGCATCCTTGGCGGGGCTCAGGCCCCTCGCTCCAACCGCCACTTCAAGCAACTCGCTCGCGAGGTCGCAGCAGCCCTTCCTGGAGTCGAGGCCTCCAGGCCCCTCAAGTGGTCCCAGTGCCCCATTACTTTCGACTCCGGCGACCACCCCAAGTCCACTTCAACCGTTGGCACCATCCCGTTGGTCTGCACCCCCACCATCAACAATATCGCCGTCTCTAAGACGGTCATTGATGGGGGTGCTGGCCTCAACGTCATCTCCGTCGAGACATTCGAGAAGCTGCAGGTGCCCTACGAGCGGCTCATGCCTACCAGGCCCTTCTCGGGAGTGACAGAGGGTCTCACCACCCCTTTGGGGCAGGTGAGGCTCGCCGTCACTTTCGGCACCCAGGCCAACTACCGCACCGAGCTGATCGACTTCGACGTCGCGCACATCGGCCTGCCCTACAACGCCATACTCGGCTAGCCCGCCCTCGCCAAATTCATGGCGGTGACCCACCACGCCTACAACCTCGTCAAGCTCCCTGGCTCGGGTGGCACCATTGTCATCCGCGGCATGGTCTCGGACGCCCTGTACGCTGCGCAAGCGGCCTACAAGGCTGCCGCGGTGGCGTCACCCGTTGACGAGGACGAGGAACCCCTCCCGAGGCCCCCCGCGAAGAAGAAGCAGCTGTTCTCCCAGGAGAAGGCCGCGACAAAACAAGTGTCTCTGGAGGCGAGTGGCTCAGGGGCTTGTGTCACCATCGGCGCCAACCTCCTCCCAAATAGGAAAGCGCGCTTGTCGCCTTCCTCAGGGCAAACTCTGACATGTTCGCTTGGACACCGTCAGATATGTCCGGAGTACCGAGGGAGGTGATCGAGCACCACTTAGCCGTGTGCCCAAACGCACGCCCCGTCAAGCAAAAAGCGCGGCGCCAAGCGCCAGAGAAGCAAGACTTCATCGTCAAGGAAGTAGACAAGCTGAAGAAGGCCAGCATCATCAAGGAAGTGGTCCACCCCACTTGGCTCGCCAACGGTGTGGTCGTCCCCAAGCACACCGGAGGGAGCCGCCTCTGCATCGACTTCACCGACCTCAACAAGGCCTGCCCCAAGGACCCCTATCCCCTCCCGAGGATTGACCAGATCGTAGACTCCACCGCCGGCTGCGCACTCCTCTGTTTTCTGGATGCCTTCTCTGGTTATCACCAGATCAAGATGGCGAAGGAGGACGAGTTGAAGACAGCATTTCTCACCCCTTGCGGTGTGTTTTGCTACGTCTGTATGCCCTTCGGTCTGAAGAACGCTGGCGCCACTTTCCAGCGCCTCATGAGGATCGCCTTGGGAGCTCAAACGGGGAGGAATGCAGAGGCCTACGTCGACGACATCGTCGTCAAGACTCACAAGAAGGACACGCTCATCCAGGACCTCGAGGAGACCTTTGCCAACCTGCGCAAGGTCAACATCAAGCTGAACCCCGCCAAGTGCGTCTTCGGGGTCCCTTCAGGCAAGCTCCTCGGGTTCCTGGTATCCCACCGCGGCATTGAGGCCAACCCCGACAAGATCAAGGCCATAGAGCAGATGCAGCCCCCTCGTCGCCTCAAGGACATGCAACGCTTAGCGGGATGTATGGCCAGCCTTGGCCGTTTCATCTCCAAGTTCGGCGAGAGGGCGCTGCCATTTTTCAAGATCATGAAGAGGTCCGGTCCTTTCAAGTGGACCCCCGAAGCAGCAAAGGCCTTTGAGGACTTGAAGAAATATCTGGCGAGCCCACCCATCATGGTCGCCCCACGCCCTCGTGAACCTCTGAAGCTGTACCTTGCAGCCACTCCTCAGACGGCAAGCGCGGTCCTGGTGGCTGAAAGAGAAGAGCCAGTCCTCGACAAGCAGAACTCCACCTCGCCAAGCCCAGAACCCCCCGACAAGGAAGCAGCCTCGTCAGGCCGCCAGCCCCAAGAAAACCTCGCCAAGGACTCCACCGAGCCTGGGGAGGAGCCAGCCGCTGCCTCACCAATGACTACCCTCGTCGAGCACCCCGTGTACTTCGTCAGCACAGTGCTGCGGGATGCTCGCGAGCGCTACCCCATGCAGCAAAAGCTCCTCTTCTCGCTCCTCATCGCCTCCAGGAAGCTGCGCCACTACTTCCAGGGTCACCCCATCAAGGTGGTCGCCTCATATCCCCTGGAGCAGGTCCTGCGCAACCCGAACGCGACAGATCGCGTCGCAGGCTGGGGCATTGAGCTACAACCTTTCGAGCTGGAGTTTGACACCACCAGGGTCATCAAGGGAAGAGTGCTGGCTGATTTCATGGCCGAGTGGACGGACACGCGCAAAGACGAAGAGCTCCCAGAGGAGGAGGTTACATCCTCAGGAGGAACGACGCCAAGACACTGGACCATGCACTTCGACGGCGCCTTTGCGGCCAGGAGTGCAGGGGCTGGTGCCGTTCTCACCTCACCGACAGGCGACAAGCTCTACTACGCCGTCCAACTATGCTTTAAGGACAGCGACAAGGTCTCCAACAACATCGCTGAGTATGAAGGCCTCCTCGCCGGGCTCAAAGCCGCCATCGCCCTCGGCATCAAGTACATCCTCATCAAGGGCGACTCCCAGCTCCTCGTCAACTTCTCCAACAAAAGCTACACGCCTAAGGACACCTACATGGTGGCCTACCTTGAAGAGGTACGCAGGCTGGAGAAACACTTCAGGGGCATGGAGCTCAAGCACATCCCACGGGCAGAAAACCAAGAGGCAGATGAAATTGCTCGGCGAGCAGCAAGAAGAGAAGCCCAGAAGCCTGGAGTATTCGAGGAGAGGCTCACCAAGGCCTCAGTCAAGCAACCTGTGGTCAACATCAGCATCGACAAGGAGCTCCCACCTGCCCCACCGAGCGGAGCACCAAACTGTGGGTTGCCCTCGAGCGATCGCTTGCTGCTGACTCTAGTACGACAAGACACCGGTTGGATCGACGAGATCAAGAACTACCTGCAGAACCGAGCCCTCCCCGAAGACGACGCAGAGGCCGAGAGAATTGCTCGCCAGGCCAAGTCCTATTGCCTCCAAGACGGAGACCTGTACCGCAAGCGACCCAATGGGGTTGCGTTGCGGTGTGTCCCTGCCGAGGAGGGCCGCCAGCTCATCAACGACATACACAGCGGCGAGTGCGGCCACCACTCTTCCTCGCGCACCATTGCAGGCAAGGTTTTCCGGAGTGGTTTCTACTGGCCCTCAGTGCTTCAAGATGCTGCTGAAATCGTCCAAACCTGCGACGCATGCCAATTCCACGCCAAGCAAATCCACCAGCCCGCGCAAGGACTCCAGACGATCCCGCTCTCCTGGCCGTTCGCGGTCTGGGGGCTGGACCTGCTGGGACCCTTCCCGCGAGCGCTCGGGGGCTACCGCTACCTCTACATCGCCATCGACAAATTCACCAAGTGGCCTGAGGTGGAGCCCGTGCGCACCATTCCGGCGAAGTCGGCGGTAAAATTCATAAGGAGCCTGGTCTGCCGCTTCGGCGTGCCCAACCGCATCATCACCGACAACGGCTCACAATTCATCAGTGGCGCCTTCAAGTCCTACTACGGCAGCATCGGTGCCCAAATCTGCTACGCCTCGGTGGCGCATCCACGAAGCAACGGGCAGGCCGAACGAGCCAACGCCGAGGTGCTCAAGGGCCTCAAGACGAGAAGCTTCAACCGCCTCAAGGCCAGCGGCAAGCATTGGATCGATGAGCTCCCTTCGGTGCTCTGGTCCATCCGCACCACGCCAACAAAGCCAACTGGTGAGACGCCGTTCTCCCTTGTCTATGGCGCTGAAGCCGTCCTCCCCAGCGAGATCACTCATGGCTCTCCGTGAGTCTTGGCCTTCAAGGAGGCTGAGGTGGACGAACTCCGCAACGACGACCTACTGCTGCTTGAAGGGCTCCGCCGCAATGCGGCCCTGAGAGCAGCAAGGTACCAGCAAGACCTCCGTCGCTATCACAGCCGCCACATCCGCCCACGCACTCTCGAAGCAGGAGACCTTGTCCTGAGGAGAGTCCTCTCCAGGGCAGGCCTCCACAAGCTCTCACCAATGTGGGAAGGCCCCTACAGAGTCGTGCACATCGCCAGGCCTGGCTCCGCGCGGCTCGAGACGGAGGACGGCATCCCTGTCGCCAACCCCTAGAACATCCAACACCTGCGTAAGTTCTACCCCTAATCGCCCTCGGCGAGCAATTTTTTGCATCAAGGGAGAGCCACGCGCCATCACCCTCCACGAGGAAAAATTTCGGGCTCCCCTCTCTACTATACGTTGCCGCGGGCCGTTCGAGAAGACTCCCAAGCCACCAAGCCTCGGCATGGTAACCTCTTCAGGCACCATGTCTTGGCGAGGTGGATCCCCATGCCGGTCATGGTGGAACGCAGGCTAAAAAGCCACCCCCGCACTAGGGGCCCCCTGAGCTCTCTCTACATGCGTCCGCCTCGGGCACGCCCCTCGAGAGTCTCAGCCACAGAATGTGGACCCCATGCCAAGAGCATGGCGGATTTTTTGTGCTTCTGGCCACGCCAGTGTAATGAACCTATGTTTCAGGCCAATTTGAACCTTTGCGCATCGCGCCAGCATATTTTGTCGCTTCGGTGTTGTTTGCTTCGGTGTTATTTGCTTTTCTTTCTCGCTCGTATGATCCCTCCTGTGTATCTCATGAGCGGGGGCTAGCAGGGTGCCATGCAACGGGAGCATCCCGGCAGCACCTAAAACCCAAGGGATCCGAGCTCTGACCTTGCGGTCAGCCCTCATGCATGTCAACTCCCAAGGAGCTCTGAACTCATGGGTCAGCTCCCGCGCACGTCAACTCACCAAGGATCACCAAAACCTTGGTGCTTGTTCTCCTCGCGAGACACACATGAAGGAACCTACGGGCTCAAGTTTTATAGCTATCTGTCCAAGTGCAGGAAACAAGCATCAGGCACCCTCTCCAAGGCAACAACGCCTCGCCAGGGCACCAACACCCTCTCCAAGGCGGAAACGCCTCGTCAAGCTAAGTACAAAGACTTGGTAGAATTTCCTCTTGCTGGTTTTTGCCCCTCGAGTCTGTTTTCTCTCTCCCACGCCTCATGGGCTGCTTGCACGTCAAAGGGGAGCCCCAAGCATCGCGCTTCGCGGAGCTCTTACTTCTTGAGGCCTCACGCACCCCCCGGACTTGTGGAGCACTGACTCGCACATACTGAAGCGGCGGTGGTGTAGCGCTAAGAGAGGTCCTAAGACGTAGAGCGAAAAAGACATGAAGGGAAAAGACAAAAGCCATTCAAGGGACATTCACAAGCACGTTCCAAAGCTAAAAGCAAGTCTTTACAAAAGTTATTACAACCAAAATACCACGATAATGTGCCTCATGCGCGACCAGCTACAGGAAGGAGTTCAGGACCGTCGCGCCTCCCGAGGTCCCCGCTCCATCCGCGCAGCTCCCGCTTCCAGGGCGCCTTCCTCGCCGTCGCCTTCGTCTTCATCGACCAAAACTTGGTCGTACTTCTTGGCGAGCACCTCAGCGGCCTCTCCCGCCTTGCCGCGGATCTCGACCGGCTCCATCACGGCCTTGAGGTTGAACGAGGGCCAGAGCTTCAGAAGGTTGCTGAAGATGCGGCTGATGGCAAGGACGAGGAGATCGCGGCTCTCCACCACAACGCGCTCGTCGAAGCGCTTCGCGACCTTTTCAATCTCCCCGAGGAATTGCCCGAAGAACTGCGTGTGTGCTGCCTCGTCGTCGATCCCTCCGGAGGGAAGGTGGGGGACCTCGATCCTCAGGTCGTCCCCGATGGCGTTCGCACGGCGAACCAACTCGTGGAGCATGAGCTGGCGCTGGCGCGTCATGGCCCGGTTGTGCCGCGCGGAGTCCTGCGCTTGCTCTGCGCGGTCCGCGGCCGGTCCCACCTGTTGCTGAAGGTCGCTCAGGTCCGCCTTCAGGGCGGCGATCTCCTTCTCCGCGCGAGCCAGCGCCTCCTTGGCGTGCTGAAGGCGGGAGGTCAATTCCCTCTCCGACTTCTCGAGCCCCTCGATCTGATGCAGGAACTCGTTGCGTTTCTTCGTGAAGCGCTCTTCCTGCTTCTTGGCCTTGGCGTCATAGTCGTTGGCGAGGCTCTCGCGGATGCGCTCAACCCTGGCGTCAGCCTCATCCTGGGCCCTTTTCTGCTTCATCGCAAGGTCAGCGTTGGCCTTGTCGTGGCGCTCCTTGCGGGTGGCCTCGCTCCTAGCCACTGAGTTCTCGCGCTCCTGCAGCTGCCCCTCGCGGGTGGCCTGCTCCTCCTCCAGAGAGTGGACCTGCTCCTCGCGCCGATCCAGCTCTTTCTCCCGGAGGGAGAGCTCTTCCTCGCGTTTCTTCAGCTCGGTCTCGCGAGGCGTTAGCTGCCCCTCGCGGGCATCCAGCTGCTCGCGCAACTCCTTCAAGCTGGTCCTCGCGGCCTCGGACTCGTTGGCGAACTTCTCTTCGCGCGCCGCCAGCTCCTGGTGCTTGGCGGTGGTATCCGTCTCCAGCGCCTCCCGGGCGGCGTCCAGCTGGTCCATGACCTCAGCCGCCTCCCGCTTGACGCTGTCGCGGGTCTCCTTCACGAAGCGCATCGCTTCTTCGCGCGCCGCCCTTGCCGCCGCGTCCTGCCGGCGACACGTTTCCACTCGCTCGTGGAGAAGGGCCCAGGCGTCGGCAAGCCTCGCCCGCTCCTTCTCCCTGGCGAGATCTTCCTCGGCGAGCTGCGCCGCCAGCTCGTCGAGCGCCTGTCGAGATTGGCGGAAGACAACATCGCGGCGAACCGCGCGAGGGCGCGGCTCACCCAGCGCCAGGGCCCCTGCGTCGTCGTGGGGTGCGGAGGCCTCGGCGCTCGTCGAGGCGCCCAGGGCACCTTGCCCTGAGCTGGTAGCGGCCCCCGTCGCGGCTTGGGGGCTCGTGGGGGCGCCCTCCTCGCCGCCCGCGTCGAGAGCCCTCAGGGGGCTGGGCGCCCTCTCGCCCCCGGCCCCGCCGCTTGGGGGCTCCAGCGGCACCACCGCCTCTTGCTCTTCAGGGGCGCTCCCCGCCCCTTCAGCGGTGGCCGCGCCTGCCGTGGCCTCGGGCGCGTCCGCCCCAAATGTCGGAGCCTCCTCCGTCTCTGGGGGTGGCTCCAGGACGATCTCCTCGTCGACCGCTTCCTCTTCCTCGCGGTGCTCGGCCGCAGGAGGAGTAGCAGCCCGTGTTGGCGGAGGCGTCGCCAGCTCAATCACCTCCTCCTCGCGGTGTTCAGCCACGGGATGAGAAGCTCCCCTAGATGGAGGCGTCATCACCTCCTCGACCACCACCACCTCCACGCGGTGCTCACCCGCGGGAGGGACTGTCTCCTGCTGCGACTCCACGACCACTTGCTGCGACTCGTCGGTCGCCAGCCTCGGCTCGTCAGCCGCTTGCCACGGCTCGACGGCCGCCTGCTGCGGCTCATCGGCCGCAGGCGCTCCCTCGGCGGCGCTGGCGGTCTCCCCAAGCTTGCGGAGACGCCGTTTCCTCGGCGCCGCGGGTACCCTGAAGAAACACAAGCAAAGCATAGACCCCTCAGGAGGAGTTTCTCGGGAGCAAACGCTGAAAGAAAAGAAAGAACCAAACTTACTCGTCGGCCGCTCTCCACACCCTTTTCTTCCCCCTGGGCGGCTGGAGGGCGCTCGCTCTGGCCTCTTCGGGAGGCGCCGCTGCCTCCTCGGGAGGAGCATCCCTTGAGGCGGCCCCGGCGTCCTTGTCATGGAGGGCCTTGGTGCGGGGCTCGTGACGCCCTCTCCTGCTGCTGCCCTCCTCCGTAGGGCGATGGGAACGGACCACGCGGAAGGCGTCCTCGTCGCCGCTAGAGGAAATCTCCTGGAGGTCCGCGCCGGGTGGCGCGTTCCTTGAACCTGCATCCTCGCCAGAGGGGTTGGCACCTCGGGAAGCTTCCTCCTCGTCCGAGAGGTTGGCGCCTCGGGAAGCCTCATCCTCGCCGGACTCTTCGTCCTCGTCTGGCTCCAGCGCGCCGCCCGCCTGTTCCTGCTCTGCCGCCCATGGGTTGCGGCGGGACCCGATGAGCCTCGCGGGCCTGATGCCCCACTCGTCAAAGAGGGGTAGGAGCCTACGGGCCTCGCGCACGTTCTCATCCCTATATACGAACAACGGCAAGGCGTCGTCGTCGTTTGGGGGTGAAATGGACGTCGTGGCAAAGAGGGCCCTCATGATCTGCTTCAGCTCTTCCGGGGAGAGATCATCGGGGCTGAGGCGCATCCTGTCATCCGGGCCTGAGTAGGTCCACATCGGCGCCGAATGCCATTGAAGGGGAGCAATGCGGCGTGCAACGAAGTCATTCGCCACCATCCGACCGGTGAGCCCGGCCTCACGGAGCACTTGAATACGCTCATATATCGCCGTGAGCTTAGGGCCCTCGAAGTCACCACTCGCCCAACGCGCCCACTTCCTCGGCGGCGCCGCGGGTACCTCCAGGTTGCGGTTCGACGACTTGGTGCGAACGAAGAGCCACTTCTCGCGGAACTTCTCCACCTTCTTCGTCACCTCGGTGATGGCATTCCCACCCTGCCACGCGATGGGAATGTACTCCTCACTTCTGGCGGCGGCGATGCGGAAGGAGACGCATCCAAGCCGCTCGTTCGACTTGGTGCTCCGGAGGGAGTAGAAGCTACGGAAGAGGGCCACCGAGGGGTGGACACCGACGTATGCCTCGCAGAGGTAGGCAAAGATGGCGAGGATGAGGATGGAGTTGGGATGAAGATGAAGAAGTTGGATCTGGTACACCTCCAAGATCGCCAGGAGGAAGTCAGAGAATGGTGGCACCAGGCCGGCGTAAAGAGTGTGGAGGAAGATGGGGTAGAACGTCTCAGTGAGCCTGCTGCCAGCCTGATGGGGTCGCAGCATGGAAAACAAAAATTTTCTACGCGGCAAAGCGGAATAAACCCCAAGGATCTAGATCTATAAGATGAAGATAGCGAAGATGAGATCCAATCTCTTACCCTTGAAGATCAACAAACGCGTTTTGTCGGTGCAGGGGTTGGCTAGTCGATCCCCGCAACTAGACTCATCTAGTCGCGAGGAGATGTGTTATCCTCGAGATCCAATCCGGTGAAGTGCAGCAACGGGCAGCACCTCCGCGGCGTCCACACGTACAGCTCGATGAAGACGTCGACTCCTTGATCCCGCAAGCGAGAAGACGTGGCCTTGATGATCTCAGCAGCACGACGGTAGTGCCGGTGATGATGACGATCTCGACGAGCAGGGCTTCGCCAAGCCAAGCAAGAGGAGAGGGAGAGGAGCAAGGTGGCGCAGCCCCTAGGGCTAGGGGGTGCGGCTAGGGTTTAGAGGGAGAGAGGGGGGTGCGGCTAGGGGGCAGCCTCCAAGGTGTGTTGCGCCTCCCCCCTTCCCCTCCTTATATAGGTGGCGGCTAGGGAAAGGGCAGGGCCGGCCGGCCCCCCCTCTTGTCTTGCCCCCCAAGTTTGAGTCCAACTAAGACTCCTCCTTGGGCCCCCTTTCCTAAAGGGGTGGAGAGCCCACCTCCTAGTCCAACTAGGAGTGGGACTCCCCTCCTTCTCCCTTAGCCGCACCACCCATATGGGCTTAGGTGGTGCGCCCCACCTAAGTGGTGGCAGCACCCCTTTGCACCATGTGGGCCCCATACAAAATATGCGGTCCCACTTCTAGACCCTTCTAGAACATTCCGGAACCTTCCGGTACCCTATAAATAATTTCCGGAACTTTTCCGAAACCTCCGGAAACAACTTTCCATATATGAATCTTATTCTCCGGACTCCTCCGGAACTCCTCGTGACGTCCGGGATCCCATCCGAGACTCCGAATCACCATTCGTTCACTTCATCATTTAATTCATCGCAAAACCTAATTTCATCGGAACGTTAAGTGTGTGACCCTACGTGTCGGGGATATGAACCCCGGATATCCCTAAGAGGTCCATTTCTTCAAGAACTACATAGGCCGGCTACGCAAGTGCCGGCTGCAGCGTGCCGCCTGGAGCCAGCCGGATGAAGCAAGCTGCTTCATCTACCCGGAGGCGGACGGCTGATTAGGCTCCAGCCGGCCGTACCAACCGACAGCTCCGTACAAGTGGGTCAGGATCGTATAACCGTTGTCGGGCATCTCCTGTACCCAATCATAACGACGGACTCCAGCCGGCTCACAGAGTAGTGATGTCATAGGGGCAATCGTGTACATTCCTTGTAACCCAGAAACCCTAGATGCTGCCTATATAAAGCATGCAGGGGCCTCCTGCGCGAGGGAAGGACAGAAGAGGGACGAGAAACACACAGTGAGAGAGGGAACCTTTAGCATCTTCTTCAACCTCAAGCCGGCTGGAACCTTCAGCCGGCCACCACTCGAAACAGCTCAAGGAGCGCCATTGTAGCCCGATTTGTGATCAATCAATAAGAACAAGAAAAGCAGGACGTAGGGGTGTTACCTCCACCAGGAGGGCCCCGAACCTGGGTAACTAGCGTGTGTTTGCATGTTTGTTGCCCAATCCCGCGCGAGCATCCGATCGTCGCCTGCCCCACACTCTTTTCCGTCTCTGATGGATATGCCGTGCCACCCACCACGACATTTGGCGCCCACCGTGGGGCTCGCGGCGACCGGAGTCACGTTCTGCGTGGGATCCCGGACTGTGGATGGTCGGCGGATCGTCTCCGGCCTCGTGCTCTCCATCGGCTCCGTCGGCTGCGTCCTCGACAACACCAACAGCTTCGCCGACGTGGACGTCGCCAGCGGAGGAGCGGTCGTCACCTTGGGCGATTTCCACGTCTACGTCGCCGTCGCCGCTCAGGAGTACCCGGAGGTGGTCTACTCGAGCTTGGCTCCTTCGATCTTCGACGCCAGCACCTGCAACGATGACTCCGCCTTCGGCTACCTCAACTCCGGCGACGCAGACCGCGACGTCACCAAGCTCAACGTCTACGCCGAGGTGCACATGGTCGAGCACGCGGCGGCAGGAGGCCCCGTCACCACTACCGTTCATGAAGCTGGCGAACCTTCGCGCTACCAGCGCAACCTGGAGGCCGACTTCGAGCTGCTGAGCACCCCCATCGCGCCGAGTGCTAATCCAGTCAAGGCGGCGGCTGAACTCGAGAGGATGCGGCAGCAGATCTACGACAAGGCGCTAAACCTCGCATCGACACAGCGCCGGCTCAGCGCCACAATTCGTGAGTACAACTCCGCACACGGCATCGAGCAGGCGGACCGCAACGCGGAGAAGCTGAATGAAGTTAGGCGCAAAGGAGGAGATCTTGGTGGCGCCATGAACCGTGCCGGCCAGGCGCATGAACTCACCGACCTCAGCTTCCCCGAGTACAGCTGTCCTACGCAAAACATGAGGGCGGCGGAAGCAGCAGCCGCCGAGCTACCCTATCTCCAAGGCGAAGAACTACATCAACAAATGCGCCGGGTTCAACAACTCATCAACACGGCCAACCGGCAGCAGCGAGAAACGGAGGCAACGGCGAGCAAGGGGCATCATGAGCCGCCTCCAGGCTACAATGCAGCCGGCAAGTCCAAGCAAGGTGCAGAGGCGTCATCCACGAGCCGCGGAAGGGCGAAGGACAAGCAACCGCGAATTCATCGCGAGGGGAGCGCGAGCTCGCATCCTCGTGATCACGGCCGTGATCCGGCTGGACGACGCGAAGACGGCAACCAGAGCGAGCCTCGAGCCGGACGGAACGTCAAGGAGCGAGTCGGCCACAAGGTCACCATCGACGAACGCCTGGGGCCGCTGGGACCCGAAACCAGCGACGACGCACGCCACCGCATCGACGTGCTCAAGCTGTCAAGCATCATCGAAGAAGAAGACATCGCTGCTCATCGCTGTTTCGGACCCCGCATTCGGAGCGAGCGATTCCCGAAGGGATTCACTCTCCCCAGGGACACACCCAAGTACAACGGCACCGCGAAGCCGGAAGACTGGCTCGCCGACTACGTCACGGCGGTCAACATCGCAGGCGGCAACAAGCGGGTAGCCGTGCGCTACGTGCCACTCATGCTCCAGGGATCGGCACGGACTTGGCTCAACAGCCTTCCGAAGGAGAGTGTCAACAGCTGGCTAGACTTCGAGGAAGTGTTCAACCGCAATTTCACCGGCACCTACTTGCGCCCTGGCAACGCGCAGCTGCTCGCGCTGTGCAAGCAGAAGGACGGCGAGTCGGACCGAGCCTACCTCACCCGGTGGACAAGCCTTCGCAACTCCTGCGAAGGAGTACTCGAACTCCAGGCCGTCCAGTACTTCATCCAAGGGTGCCGAGATCAGACGCTGCTCAAGCACCGGCTCTTGAGGAAGAGCCCGAAGACCATGGCGGAACTCATGGCAATCGCCGACGAGTACGCCACCGCCGACGCGGGCATGACCAACCCGATCCGACTCGACGAAGCCGGAAGAATCATCACGACGGAGCCGGCTGCACGCCGCAGCCGGACGGAGAACCAAGATGGAGGAAAATCGGCCCGGCGAGATTCCGACGCGGCCGGCAAGCGCAAGTCTGCAGACGACCGTGTCGAGTCCAAGGTCGTCGCCACGACCGAGGGAAGGCCGGCAGGAGGCTTCGACAACCGCCGCATGAGGACAAGCGGTGACATGCGCCGGACAAGGGCGAGGAACAACTACGACTACATGCTCGATCAACCGTGCCGGAACCATGGCGACCGGCCAGCAAACCACACCGTCAGGCAATGTACCCTTGGACGCCCAAGGCCGCCACCGTACGAGCGGCGAAACCCACCTCCGCCTCGGGATGAAGCCGGACGGGACGATCGAGGACGCGACGACAGACGACGCGAAGACAGGAATCGCGATGACCGCCAACGCGAAGAAGAGAGGGAACGCCTTCCGGCTCCACCTCCGAGGGGTCCAGACGGCTACCAGAATCCGGACGCCGCCTACATCGTATTCGTCAGCGAGCGTGACGACAAGCGAAGCCGGCGCGAGCGGTTCAAGGAGGTGAACGCGGTGGTTCCACCTGTCCCCCAGTACCTCAACTGGTCGCAGGAACCAATCACGTGGGACCGCAGCGATCACCCGGAGCTGATGCCCAACCCAGGCGGCTATGCCCTGGTCCTGGAGCCCATGATCATCTCCACCAAACGCGCTTGCACCTTCTCGCGCGTCCTCATCGACGGGGGCAGCAGCATCAACATCCTCTACCGTGACACGCTGGAGAAGCTGGGCGTCTCCGAGTCCTGCTTGACGCCGAGTCGGACGGTCTTCCACGGCATCGTGCCGGGGCGAGCCGGCTCATCCATGGCCTCATCCGGCTGGACGTCTTATTCGGCACCAAGAGCAACCACCGCCGCGAGACCATCTCCTTCGAGGTGGTCAACCACTCCAGCGCCTACCATGCCATCCTCGGGCGGCCGGCGCTCGCCAAGTTCATGGCAGTACCCCACTACGCTTACCTCAAGATGAAGCTACCAGGCCCACGCGGGATCATCACCGTCGCTGGAGACTATAAACGCTCCATCGCATGCGCCTCCGACAGCGCAAAGGTGGCCGAGACCATGGTCTGCAACGAGGAGATGAAGCAATTCAAGCGCAAGGCTAGCGAGGAAAAACTGGAGATCCCGGAGTCGGCCAAGCCGGCTGGCGAGTCGAACTTCCAGGCGGCCCGGGACACAAAGAAGATCTACTTCGACGACAACGACAAGTCCAAGTTCGTCTCCGTGGGGGCGAGCCTGGACCCCAAATAGGAAAGCACGCTCGTCGAGTTCCTCCGTGAGAACCGGGACATCTTCGCGTGGTCCCCCAAGGACATGCCTGGTGTGCCGAGGGAACTCGCCGAGCACTCTCTTCACGTCCGGCCAGACGCCAAGCCGGTAAAACAGTCCCTGCGACGTTTCGCGGAAGGAAGAAGACAGCTTATAGGAGAAGAAATAGCCCGGCTACTCGCGGCCGGGTTCATCAAAGAAGTGCAACACACGGAGTGGCTAGCCAACCCGGTGATGGTGGAAAAGAAGAACAAGAAATGGCGGATGTGTATCGACTACACCCACCTCAACAAGGCTTGCCCTAAAGACCCCTTCGCATTGCCGCGCATCGACCAAGTGATCGACTCCACGGCCGGCTGCGACCTCCTCTCCCTCCTCGACGCCTACTCCGGCTACCACCAAATTCCGTTGAACCCGGACGACCAGCTCAAGACCGCCTTCATCACCCCATACGGCCCGTACTGCTACACCACCATGCCGTTCGGCTTGAAGAACGCGGGAGCAACATACCAGCGCTGCATGCAGAAATGCTTGCACGACCAAATCGGCCGCAACGCACACGCCTACGTCGATGACGTCGTCATCAAAACCAAGGAGAAGCATACCCTCCTCCTCGACCTCAAGGAAACCTTCGACAACCTCTGCCGCTTCCAGATGAAACTCAACCCGGAGAAATGCGTGTTTGGCGTTCCAGCCGGACAGCTACTCGGCTACCTTGTGTCGGCACGAGGAATCGAGGCCAACCCGGAGAAAATCGCCGCCATCGATAACATGCGACAACCGAGAAGCGTCAAGGATATTCAGAAGTTCGCCGGTTGTCTAGCCTCCCTTAGCCGCTTCATCAGCCGGCTCGGGGAGAAGGCTCTCCCGCTCTACCACTTACTGAAGAAAACGGACAAGTTCGTCTGGAGCGACGCGGCCGACGCCGCCTTCAAGGAACTCAAGCGGGCGATGGCCACCACCCCGGTCCTAGCACCTCCGACTCCAAAGGAGCCCATGCTCATGTACATCGCCGCCTCCAATCGAGTCGTCAGCGTGGTCCTAGTGGTGGAACGAGACGAACCCGACAAGCAGCGGCCGGTTCAGCGGCCAGTCTACTACCTCAGCGAGGTGCTCTCGCAGTCAAAGCAAAACTACCCGCACTACCAGAAGCTCGTATACGGCGTGTACATGGCAACGAAGAAGCTGAAACATTACTTTCAAGAGCACCCGATCAAAGTGATAAGCGACGCACCGCTTGCCGAGATCATAGGCAACAAGGACGCAACCGGCAGAGTTGCGAAATGGGCGATCAACCTGACGGCGCACGGAGTCGAGTACGACAAGAGAACAGCGATCAAGTCGCAGGAGCTGGTGGACTTTCTTGCCGATTGGACGGAGACGGACCACGTACCGCCGCCACCCAACTCCGGCGAACATTGGCTCATGCACTTCGACGGCTCCAAAAGATACTGGGGACTCGGCGCTGGAGTCGTCCTCACCTCGCCCAAGGGAGGCCGACTCGAATACGTGCTACAGATCCACTTCACGGCGTCCAACAACGTAGCCGAGTATGAAGCTCTCGCGCACGGCCTCAAGCTCGCCAAGGCTATGAATATCAAGCCGAATCGCTCAACCGGCTTCACCCCCTTCTTCCTCGTCCATGGGGCTGAGGCCGTCATGCCAACGGACATCGAACACGACGCGCCCCGGATCGTGCTGTACACGGAAGCGCAAGCTAAGCAAGCTTATGAAGATGGAATGGACCTGCTCGAGGAAGCACGCCAGCTTGCCGAATCAAGGTCCGCGATGTACCAGCAACAGCTACGCAACTACCACAGTCGGCGCATCAAGAACGTCCACTTTCGTGAAGGCGACCTCGTGCTCCGGCTCATTCAGGACACCAAAAACATGCACAAGTTGTCATCGCCGTGGGAAGGACCTTTCATCGTCAGCAAAGCGCTCAACAACGATGCTTACTACCTCATCGACGCCCGCGAGCACAAGAAGGACACGATGGACAAGGAAGGCGATGAAACGGAGAGGCCATGGAACGCGTCACTCTTGCGTCGATTCTACACTTGAGAGAGAACAATGTATGTATCACCCATTCTATCAATAAAAGAAACGAGAACGATGAACACATGAGCAGTTTTTCGCAACTTTTTCCGCAATTTTCTTTCCGGTTCTTCCGGCAGCCGGCAAGCTTGCTTTTAGCGGCCGTGTAGCGTGACTAACCCCTAAACGGCTAACTCTTCGAATCCGGTTAAGGCCGGCAAGAGAACAAGCTGGAGGGGGCCAACAACGTGAAAAACGCATAAAGGAAAGCATCGCCGGCTGAAATAATGTTGTTCCTTAAACTCGGCCAAGCCGGCAGCCGGCAACCGCGTCTTTTATTACGGACGATTAACTACACAACGCTAAACGGCTAACTCTTCGAATCCGGTTAAGGCCGGCAAGAGAATAAGCTGGAGGCTGAGTGTATGCGAAAGACGTAAGAAATAGAAGTCGTTACCGGCTGAGAAAACTCTGGCCTAACAAACCGGATCCTAGCGTTGTAGTAGTGTGCATGATCCCGCTAGACGGTGAAGTGCACACGAACGGCGGCGGGAAAGGCTACAGGCGAGTGTGAAATTGAAATAAGCATAGTAAAAGCATTCTCCGTGATCAAAATAGCAAGCTAATCGCTTCGTCATTTCATTTCACGCGCGAAAACGCCGCCAACCGGCTTCGAGAGCCCAAGCCGGACACAGGCCCGACGAGCAAGGAATGAAAATTGCGCACAAGCAAACAAGTACAGGAACAAAAGCAAGTAGCATTAAACATCAAGTGCAAGGCATTACAGATAGAGGCTAAACAACAAGGCAAAAGAGGGAAGTCCACAGGCGGACCTTCCCTGCAACTACAAGGTCGAGCCGGCAGAGCTCCCTAAGCGGCATCCGTCGCCTTCCCGGATCCACCTATCTTCTTGCCAGCCCAGTGCTTGATGCAGAGAGTGCCGTCGAACACCTTCACGAAGAAGACGCCCTTGTCACGCCGGAGACGAAAGCAGAGAATGAAGCCGGCTTCGAGCTCGTAGAAGTCAGCGAACTCGTCCCAACCCCTGACAAACTCCACCCTATTGACGACAGCATTACCCTCCACCTGGGAGGTGAACCGGACGGTTGCATTCCAGGGACCCTGGGAAGCACCCTCGCGGAAGAGCTTGAACTTGAAGTGGCCAACGCCCGGCAGTGCGTCGGCGAAGGCATCGGGAAGCCTCTGCACCGGCCCAGTAACTGGCGAGTGCAGGATCAAGAGGAACTCCCCGATAGGGAACACACCCCAGGCCGGGCGCCGCGGATTCTCCAGGGAGTCGGAAGAGGCGGAGGACAACTCCGCGCTCTCTTCCTCGCTGTCGGCGACAGCAGACGGAGCATATTTGGGAATCGGGTCAAAGCCTGGGGGTGGAAGAACAGGGGTGGCTTCCTCCTCGCTCGATGAGTCGTGAAGAACAAGGAGGTTCTTGCCACGACCAATGCCGATGCTAATGCCGCCACTGACGGCACCCGCACTCCTCAAGCCAGCACGGCCGCCGCCCTTGCCGCGGCCAGCGCTGCTACCGGCGGCAGCGGAGGCGACCGCCTTCCCCCGCCCTCGACCGCCACTCTTGGGGGGACGACCGCGAGGACGTTTCGCCGGAGGCGCAGCGATGGTCTCCTCAGCGGCAACATCCAAAGGCTCGGACTTCACCATGGCAGGGAGGCGAGGGAACGATAGGAGGAAGACGAAGAGAGAGCGAGAAGGCGTAAGCAATGAGAAGGAAGAACGAAAATTGTGAAGCTTTATAACACAACCAAGGGACAACGTGGGAGACCCAACCGTCGCCCACGATCCCATGATCAACACGTGGCAACGAAACTCAGTTGACGGGACCTTTCAGTAACTGCAACCGGGTCCACGCACAGAAGCCAAGGAGGCAAGGCCAAGCCGGCAAAAAGATTCCCGGGGGCTGCGCACCCGCCAAGGCGGCTGCCCAGACCCGGACGCACATATAAATCACCCCGAGTCACGGACTCGGGGGCTGCGAAGCCGTCAGCCGGCAAAAAGATTCCCGGGGGCTGCGCACCCGCCAAGGCGGCTGCCCAGACCCGGATGAGTATATAAATCACCCCAAGTCACGGACTCGGGGGCTGCGAAGCCGTCATCCAGCAAAAAGATTCCCGGGGGCTGCGCACCCGCCAAGGCGGCTGCCCAGACCCGGATGAGTATATAAATCACCCCAAGTCACGGACTCGGGGGCTGCGAAGCCGTCATCCGGCAAAAAGATTCCCGGGGGCTGCGCACCCGCCAAGGCGGCTGCCCAGACCCGGACGCATATATAAATCACCCCGAGTCACGGACTCGGGGGCTGCCAAGCCGTCAGCCGGCAAAAAGATTCCCGGGGGCTGCGCACCCGACAAGGCGGCTGCCCAGACCCGGACGCATATATAAATCACCCCGAGTCACGAACTCGGGGGCTGCCAAGCCGTCAGCCGGCAAAAAGATACCCGGGGGCAGCGCACCCGCCAAGGCGGCTGCCCAGACCCGGACGCATATATAAATCACCCCGAGTCACGGACTCGGGGGCTGCCAAGCCGTCAGCCGGCATAAAAATTCCCGGGGGCTGCGCAGCCGGCAAGCCGGCTCCGCAGACCCGGACGTATATCTAAGTCACCCCAAGTCACAGACTCAGGGGCTGCACAATATAACGACGACAGAAGATAAGCGATAAGCAGGAAATGTGAAATTTCGACCCGGCTAGATGCTCAAGCCGGCCCAAAATTCGGGGGCTAGGCATGGTGATTATCATCACCAAAACAAAGACGAATTCCAGTACAAAGGCCCAATAGCCACAGAGGAAACGACACTTATGATAACAGATCACGGCAAGAAGCAGAATAGCGAATTTTTACAAGGCAATCTCCAAAAGTGCACGACATAACAAGATGTGTAATGTGACAGGACAGTTAATAGTACGGAATGACAGTTACACCCGCCATCCCAGGGAAGCAAGCAAATCAGGCAATAGAAGCATCAGCAGCGTCGCCGGCTCTAGTATCTTCAGTTGGCTGCAGCGCCGAGGACGGTTCAGCAGGCACAAGTTTCGTCAAGTCCACCGCCTCGGCAACTCGCCCTGAGGCTATGGCGATTTCCGGACGCAGGCTCGCGAGGGATGTTCCAGTGCGGAAGCCATCCAACAGCCTGCTCATCTGCACGCCAGGGTACCATGACTTCACCACGGCCAGTGCCATGTCGGTGCCTCCACGCGCCGCCATCTCCACCTGCTCGTTGATGCCAATCGGTGCCCCTTCAAGCCGAGCAGACAAGTCGTGGAGAGTAGCTGGCAAGGGAGTGTCCGGCCACAGATTCTCAAGCACGCCGCCGGCCGCTTCCTTTAGCCACTTGAATTCCTGGCCGAATCGCAGAAGACGGGAGGCGGTAGTCGGAGCAGACCCGGCAGCGGCACCAGAGGACTCCGGTCGGGAGTGAGCCGAGGCAGCATCTTTTTGGATTTGCGCGTCAACCTCGGGATAAAGGCCTGCATTTCAAACCAGTAAGGCCGAGTAGAAGACCCCAAGTAAGAAATTAAGGAGAAAGGAGACTTCACTTACCGAGGATCAGCTCGTTTACACGTTCAACCTCCTTGACCAGGCTGCCCACCAGCTGTTCCTACTCAAGCTCGCGCGCCTTGGCCGCCTGGACGATCTTGTCGCTGTTCTCGACGGAAGCCTTCAGCAGATCCCTCAGCTCGGTCGCATCCCCGCGGAGAGACTCAATCTCGCTCTGTTTCCGCCGGTCAGCTTCCCGCAGTTTCGCCGCCTCCTCGCCCAGCCGGACGACCTTGAGGCGGCGTTTCTCCGACGCTTTTTCCGCCGCTCGGAGATCGGCCTTGGACGAGGTCAAGGCGGCGTCCTTTTCCTTCAGTTGCTTCTCCAAGCCGGCACGGGATGTGGCGTCGCCTGAAGAGTTTGGGCCATCGTCAAGCCAGGACGTGCAAGAGAAAAACGAAGAACGGCAGGACCGAGGGTGCGAGCGAGAAAAGAAGCTAAACCTTTAGCCGCCTCAAGCTCTCGCTTGAGCAATGCCGCCTCCCTGGCCGCCTCGGCAAAACCTTGCTCGACGGAGGAGCAGAGCAAAGTCACGTTGGCCAGGTTCTCCCTGGCCGTCTGTTCCGCCAGCGCGGCAAGGGGAATCCTCCCCGACGCGTCGGGCCGAGCCGGCACCGGCCCAGTGTACGGCGGAGAGGATACCAGGATCGACTGACGAGGACCCGGAAGCGAAGCCGTCGCTTCCTCAATGGCCCTGCCCTTGGCCGTCTCGGCCACCACCGAGGAAGGGGTAGGGAAGGCGAGATACCCGGCCCTGGCGCCAGGCCGAGAAACTACTTGGAAGGCGTCCACCGACGCCTCGGCGCCACCAGCCGAAGGCGGAGGGGTGGGGTCGACCACGGGATGAGCAGCACTCGTCGACATCGGGTCGACCACCCCCACGTCCGCCGTCGCCGTCGCCGCTTCTGAAGGCGGGTTGGCCGCTTGCGCCGCAGGGGCCTCGGTAGCGGGCACCGAGGCCGACTCCACCACCGCGACAACTGCCGTCTCCGCTATTGGAAGCGGCGCTCCACGCATTAAGGAAAGCGTCACCATCAAGCACAAGTAACAAGATTCTCACCACGAGGCGAAGGCGTACCCGTCGCACGAGCCCAGGGCTCTGGCCATCCTCCTCCTCCTCAAGCGCTTTTGTGGGGGGGACGGCGCAGCGTCGGATGGGCGCTTCACGCCCCCGGAGGGCACTTCCACGCCCTTCGCAGGAATGGCGGAGCCGTCAACCGACCGCTCCGCGCCAGCCGGCACCGCTTCAGCCCCAGCGCCGACTTCCGTGGTCTTGCGGGCATCCGCGCTTGCTCCCACTTTCTCCGCGGCCGCCTGGGCAGCCGCTGGCTGCTTTGCAGCCGCCTGGGCATCCATCGACGCCCGGATTGAGTCCGCCTGCGCCAGCTCCGCGTAAATAGCTTTCTCCATATCCTCGATACCCGAGTCATAACCAAGAACAATATGAGGAGAAAGATTAACCACCTGGGCGCGGGTCTTGTCGGCGGCGGGTTCTGCCCTCTCCACGTCCGCCGCCTTCGTCCTCTCCTCGTCCTCCTTCGAGGCCAGCAGCTGCTCCATGGTCACACCAATGTCAGTTGTCTCCAAAGCCAAAACAGCCTGCGTCGTTTGAGCATAAAACTCCCTCTCCAAATCGCCCGGGTTCAAATCATAAATAAAATCACCGCTGGGAGCGCGACCAATCACCTCGTCTTTGGCCCCACCAGTCAGGGCCTCCTCCTCCGCCATCTTGGCGTCGACCTCAGCCCGGATCTCGGCCATGATCTCGTCCGCCCTGGCCTCGGTCTCAGGCGTCTCCGCCTTCGGTCTTCCGGCTGGCGACAGGCCGGCCGTGGTAGGCCGGGGAGACGTCGAAGCCAACTTTTTGGCAGGCAGCACTCCTCGCTTCTCGAATGCGCCCTTTCGCTTGGGCGGTGCGGTATTCGCATCGACATCGGCGGCCGACTTCGGCCGCCTTTCGCTTCTCGAATGCGCTCGAGGCCCTCGTCCCGGCCGGCTGCCGGGTTGGAGTCGGAACTGGCAGAGGGGACAGGACTCGTAGCGGTGTGGGCAGCGTCGTCATCGCCTCCGTCTTCCTCATCAACATCGGCGCCCCCACCAGACGATTCGGTGGAGTCGCCGCGCCCGTCCGAACCGGCGCGGTCGCCGCCGCCCGACTCTTCGTCAGCGGTGGCATCTGTTTCTTCTCCCGCCTGGTTGACAGCGGAATTCTCCGCCGTCCCCAGCAACTTCGTCAGCGCCCTGGTGAAGGGACCGCTGACGTCGGGCTCGAAGACGACTTCGAGGTCTTCCGCCCGTTGGAGGTCGCAAAGCTGCGCAATGGGCCGACTAGGTCAGGCGGCAGCCGGACAAAGGAATCGAAGGCGCACAAGAAAGTAAAGACTAACCACCGGAGCAGGCGCCGAGCGGGTGAAAGGATCGCACCCGAAATCCCAGCCGTCCTCGAACCTGTCGGTGACGAGACGGGAAGCCCATTTTCGGAGGGCCTTTGGCTTCGGCAACTCCAAGTAGGCCCGGCTGGGATCCCGGATGCCGGAGTAGAAGCACATCTTCTGTGGACGCGACCGCAGCGGATATATCCGCCTTGACAGCCACGCCATGGTCAGGTCCCGGGATGTTAGGCCATCCCTCACCAGCTCCTTCAGCCGGTTGAACAAGACACTCTCAAGAGCCGAGTCCACAGGCGGCTTCCGGAGCCAGGACTTGGAAGCCGGTAGCTCATTGGAGAAGACTGGGAGGCCGATTCGGTCGACGTCCGACAGATTCCGGACGTAGAAGTAGGAGTTCTGCCACTTCTTGACAGACTCCGGCAGGCTGATCTTGGGCAGCGGCGTATTTCTCGCACTGATAGAGACGCTGCCGCAGACGCGCTGCACCCCGGCGGTCGCTTGAGACCGCAAGAAGAAGAACATACCAAAGATCTCCATGCTGGGCCAGAGGCCCAAGTACGCCTCGCACAGCGTGACGAAGCAGGACAGTTGGGTGATGCAGTTCGCCCCCAGATGATGGGGTTGCAGCCCGTACAAACGCAGGAATTCCGCGAAGAAGGAACTCACCGGGAGCCCCAATCCTCGCTCCAGATGCGCGGTGAATACGACAACCTCGCCGTTCTTGGGCTCGGGCGAAATTTCCCCTTCAGGAGGCACGCGGGCTTCCACATCGCCCGTTGCCCCCAAGAACTTGCCCCGGCGGAACTTCCATAAGTATTCCTCATCCACGATGGAGCCCATCCATGATCCCGAGCTCGCCATGGAGGTTCGATTTCCCGTCGCGAGATACGCGAATGTGAAGAAGGCACGCACGAGAAAGGAGATGAACAAGAGCTAGGAAGCACGAGAGGCAAGCAGAGGAGACGAGATAGAAATGGGGAGCGGTATCTCCAGCCGTTCCCCCTCTTCCCACTTTGAAAGCAGGGCAGGCGGAACCGCCCCGCCTGTCACGCCGCGTGGCGGGCAACCGCGCCGCACTCTCCGCAGATGATCCTGAAAGCAGGCAGTTGCCACAGAAAATCCTGCCCGGAGAAGCCGAGGCGACGTGCGCCAGGCCTCGGGCAGAACATCAACGGCTTCCCGAAGGGCGAGACGTGGCTGACGTAAGCCACGACCTAAACCACCAAGCCGGCCACTCCGAGCCACAGGGACCAGTTGATCCGGCACCACGTGGCCGGACGAATCAACGGCTACTTCGGCAATGAACGACCAAAGACAGGAGTGCCCGTGAGGCCCTCCCCACTAACAGGCTTCAGCTCCATCCGGCTTTGGTCCCAACCGGCGCCCACTCCAACCTCGACATCACAACTGCAACGTTCAAGACGGGGAAGGAGATCGAGAAGCCTTCCCGGCAAGCTAACAAGACTCCACGATCTCGGGGGCTAGTGTCGGGGATATGAACCCCGGATATCCCTAAGAGGTCCATTTCTTCAAGAACTACATGGGCCGGCTACGCAAGTGCCGGTTGCAGCGTGCCGCCTGGAGCCAGCCGGATGAAGCAAGCTGCTTCGTCTACCCGGAGGCGGACGGCCGATTAGGCTCAAGCCGGCCGTACCAACCGACAGCTCCGTACAAGTGGGCCAGGATCGTATAACCGTTGTCGGGCATCTCCTGTACCCAATCATAACGACGGACTCCAGCCGGCTCACAGAGTAGTGATGTCATAGGGGCAATCGTGTACATTCCTTGTAACCCAGAAACCCTAGATGCTGCCTATATAAAGCATGCAGGGGCCTCCTGCGTGAGAAGAAGGACAGAAGAGGGACGAGAGGCACACCGTGAGAGAGGAAACCTTTAGCATCTTCTTCAACCTCAAGCCGGCTGGAACCTTCAGCCGGCCACCACTCGAAAACAGCTCAAGGAGCGCCATTGTAGCCCGATTTGTGATCAATCAATAAGAACAAGAAAAGCAGGACGTAGGGGTGTTACCTCCACCAGGAGGGCCCCGAACCTGGGTAACTAGCGTGTGTTTGCATGTTTGTTGCCCAATCCCGCGCGAGCATCCGATCGTCGCCTGCCCCACACTCTTTTCCGTCTCTGATGGATATGCCGTGCCACCCACCACGACACTACGGGTTCGAGAATGCATAGACATGATCATATCATTAATTAATAGCGGGACCGGGATGCCCATATTAATTCCTATACACTCAACGAAAACCTTTTCTCGATTGAACCACGATGCCGGAGATTCAATTAATCTCATATACGATTCCCTTTGTCTCACGATATTTTACTTGCCCGAGATATAATCGTTGACATCCCTATGTCTAGTTTAATCTCGTTACCGGCAAGTTCTCTTTACTCGTCCATAATATAGGATCCCGATGATTATAACCTAATCACATGTCTGCAGACTTTTGATGCTATATTACCGAGAAGGCTTGGAGATATCTTCTCCGTCACATGGAGGGACAAATTCCACTCTCGATTCATATCACCCAACAACCCACCATCGGAGATACCTGAAAGCCACCTTTATAATCACCCAGTTACGAAGTGACGTTTGATGTCCACAAAGTATTCCTCCGGTGAACGGGAGTGATATAATCTCATGGTCTAAGGAAACTATATTTGGCATATTAAAAGTGTTGACAACAAAACTTTTGTGACACGATTAATTGCAACTCTTTATTTGGGTCATGTCCATCACACCATTACTTCTAATGATATGACTCCGTTATCAAGTGACTATAACAAGTCCATAGTTAGGAAACTCTAACTATCTCTTGATCAACGAACTAGTCATGTAGAGGCTCACTAGGGACTCCGGGTGTTTATATTCCACACATGTATTATGTTTCCATTTAATACAATTATAGCATGGATAATAAACTATTATCATAAACGTGAATATGCTTAATAAACCATTTTATTATTGCCTCTAGGGCATATTCCCAACAGTCTCCCACTTGCACTAGAGTCAATAATCTAGTTTGCATTTCCGCGATCCAACACCCATGGAGTCTCACTCATGAAGTCTCAGTGTTGATCATGTTTGCTTGTGGAAGAGGTTCTGTCCGTGCTCTGTACTTTACAGCTCTTTATGTCCTTTGCAAAAATTGTAACTGTCACCTAACTTGACATTACTTTATCATCACATGATAAACTTCCTATCATCCCATGATAAAACTCATTATCTTATAATGTATATAATATGTTTGGTTATAGAGTGAGATATTCATATCCTTTTATGCCTATATGTATGTTCAGTCAAATGGACTTTCCCACAACACATGCATCTGGAACTCACTCAATCTTGAAACAACTTTCTCAAACCAAAATATTATATCTTATTTCAATCCTTGAATTAATCATATACTCCTATATGTTGTTGACTTTAACAAATCAACAGTGAGCCTTGTCACTTTGATATTTCCGATCATGCTTTCGCTGTGCTACTCCGATATTAAGAGATCCCTAATTTAGTCTGGCTTTATGACTTAAACCAAGTCAACCATTTTCTAAATTTATCTCAATCTCATGAAAAATGACTCCTCATTCAACATGTTCTTACAATTAAGAACTTGGGTCACATATCGTCATATACAAACATATGGTTCTTATATGTTGAGATCTATGAACAATTCATATTGAATTCCAACATATCCTCCAACCATCAATTTTGTACTGAGTTCTCTAACTCAATGCTTCACCTATATATCACAATGAGATGAACCATTCTTCTCTTGTTTCATTTTGAACTCCTTCAAAGTATTTAGGTTAAACATCTGACTTTAATGTTTATCAAACTTATCTATCCTCCATAGATACATTCATCTACATGAATATTTGACTTTCAAACTAACTTCATAAGTTATGCATTGGTCCATGTCACCATTTACAACATTTATGAAATCTCCATTTCATTCAAACACGATGTTGTAAACTCCCACTCAAATATACCTCATACACATATTAAATTGTGAAGCCACTTTGGCTCCCACTCAGAAATATGTTATCTTTATATTTGACCATGATTAACTAGCTCCCACTCAAACATATGTCACCACATATTTTGATTATGGAAATTAATTTCTGCTCTAACTTAATATATGTCACCACATATCTTAATTAGATCTCACTCAGTTTCTTATGCACTTTCTCAACACTTTGGACTCCTCCAAAACTCTTAACTCTTAAGATTCGAGAACTCATATACGAAACATCAGCACTTTGCCAGCTCTAAGTTTTATTTATTCCACGCAAACTCTTTTGCTAAATAAATATGTGAAACATTCTTTTCACAAAATCAAGTAACAATTACTTTATGATTTAAACTTAAAGTAGAATGACTCTTAGTCACTTTCGTATTTAAAGTTTCTATTTCTTCTTTTGTAGTTTTATAGGTATGTCTTGTTTCCCAAACATGACAAGTAAATCACGAATATTATTTTGCAACTTTTGACAAAATTCATATTCTTGAAACCTACATCTCTTTAGACAAGCTAAACCAAAATTCAATGATCACCATCATCAAAAACTTTATGTGTCAAGTTTTATCCAACATAGCACCTTACACATGTGCCACTTGATACATAAACATGAAAGGTTTAATCTTTCTAAATTCATTCCAACAATTCTTTTACCCATGAAATCATTTCACGATAAAACCACTAAAATACATAACACAACCAAACACATTGGTTTGTTCCTTTTAGTCTCACATTGTGGAATCTCTATTCATAATCTCATATGAATATTCTACAAAACTTTATTTGCTTTGGTTTTTAATTATCTCATAATTATCGAAACCACTATTTCTCATAACTCATATGAGAAATGCAAATCATTAAATAGATCCTTTATTTAAAACAGGACTGTTATCAAAATAAATCTAAATGATACTAATGAAACCTTAAAACCAAAGACCCTTCTTTATGACCACATAATATCAAATATAATGTGACTACAATACTTTAGGTTTATCAAAACACCTTTTGAATAATCTCTAAATATTGTAATTTGTGATAACACTTGTCACAAGTCACCATACTAAACAACGACTCAAATATTTTGTCTCTTTTGATCAAATCGAAAAGACTCAATTATCTTGTTAACTTAATATACTTTACTTCCATGATCTTATCATGACATGAATAAATACTCCTATTTACTCATCCATGACAAAACAATGATGTCTTTTATTTACTGAAAAAATACAACCAACACTTGTGTTTATTTTCAGCAACTCATGGCATTTTCAGAAAATGGCATTTTTTAACCACACTACTTAGTGATGCGCATCAAGATGCTCTTCAGCACTAATAGTATAATTAAAACAATTCTCATCATTAAGTATTGGATACTTTAGTATGTCTTTATTTTATAAGTGTTTAACTAATTATCATTTAAATCTAGCAAAGGACAATAATCTCATAATCGAAACGTGATCACTAAAGAAGGATTACTCATGAAAATAGAACAACCACTTGTCTTTAACATGAATGACCGTCTCACAAACCGAGACACACTAATTTAAGATCACACTTAATTCGATTACAAAACTCATTCAAATCCTCTAATTTAAAACGATAAATGTAGAAGTAGAACATCGCCAGCATCAACTCCTTGATTGCCATCTTCCCGCGAAATCCACTCAGTCCCTCCATGCACTTCTCAAACGGCAGGCCCTGTTTTCATAAAACAGCACAAGTATCAAATACTTAGCTCACCACAAGTGTAAATGGGACATTTAAACATTTATAACTAGTATATCAAAATATACCTTCTGCGTTGGCTCCTCCGCCTGCTACGGGATTCCTTTCGATCTGACGAAGTCGAGACATCAGTTCCGGATAAGTGATCGAATCCCTTTCCATGACATAGTCTCTGACACAATTCTTGAATTTGGGATGAAGCGAATGCAACAACCCATCTATCGCGAATTCGTCACTCATCTCCATATCCCAAGCATCCATAAGAGTGTAATATATCCTATACATTTTCTTCAGATGATCCTCTAAGCGATCATTTTCTTCCATCTTAGTTGAAAGAAACACACCCAGACCTTCAAACCTTGCAATTCTCACTTGTGCTATGAACATTTCCTTTAGCTTAGTGACAGTCTCAATGGCACTCAAGTTTTTGAATTGTTTGGATAGGTCTGAATTCATGAAGACACTCATCAACCAATTGACTTGAATGTGAGTCTTACTCCGACTGAGCCAATCCATACGCTTGTTGTAACTCGCAGAAGCATCGGGTTTTTCTTCTAAGGGTTCATGTAACACGTAGAGCTGATCATTGGTTGATAGGACTTCTCTAAGACGTTCATACCACTCGATGAAGTTTGACCCATCGAGACGCAGCTCCTCAGCAAGAAACATACTACTGTAGTCTCCCATGATCTACAAGGATTTTGCAAAGACATCTTTAGGATACTCGTTTATGATAATTTTAGTTCAACTTAATCAAATTAAAGAACTCCCACTAAACTCAACATCTCTCCAGTTGATTAGTGACACACGATCCAAATCCACTACACCACCACCGATCATCACGTGAGATGATGTAGCTTCAATGGTGAACAACTCAGTGTTGATCATATCATTCATATGACTCGTGTTTAACCTTTCGGTTCCGTGTTCCCGAGGCCATGTCTGTACATGCTAGGCTCGTCAAGACAACCGTAGTATTTCTGCATGTGCAAACTGGCTTGCACCCGTTGTATGTGAACGTTGAATCTATCACACCCGATCATCACGTGATGCTTCGAAACGACGAACTTTCGCAACGGCGCATACTAGGGGAGAACACTTTATTATCTTGATATTAACATGAGAGATCACCTTATCATGCTACCGTCGCGATCACATCTAAGCATAACAATAAGG
Source organism: Puccinellia tenuiflora (assembly GCA_012064385.1). Classification (NCBI taxonomy): domain Eukaryota; kingdom Viridiplantae; phylum Streptophyta; class Magnoliopsida; order Poales; family Poaceae; genus Puccinellia; species Puccinellia tenuiflora. The sequence continues at coordinate 633,427 of QRDG01000816.1, forward strand.
TGCATAAAAGGGATTAACATCACATGCAATTCATAATTGTGATATGATATGGCCTTTCTTCACATGCTCTTAGATCTCCATCTTCAAAGCAACGGCAAGATCTCCATCTCCGGCATGATCTCCATCATCTTGGCGCCATCACCATGGTTGTCCACCAACTATTGCAACTACAACTAATGCTACTCTTAGCAATAAAGTAAAGCAATTACATGGTGATTCATTGACACGCAGGTCACATAAAATAAAAGACAACCATATGGCTCCTGCCGGTTGCCGTACTCGTCGACATGCAAGTCGCGAAATATTACAAACATGATCATTGCATACATTATCACAAATCACATTGGCCATATCACATCACTTGACCCCCTCTGCAAAAACAAGTTAGACGCCTCTACTTTGTTTATGCAAATTTTACGTGGCTTGGGTCAACGAGATAGAACCGTTCTAATCTACGCAAAACCACAACGGTGATATAATAGTTGATTATTTACTCATCCTTTTGAAAGGCCTTCCATTGAAAATTGCATCTTCACTAAAGCAAGAGAAACAGACACCCGCCAGCCACTTATGCAAAACAAGTTGCATGTCAGTCGTGGAACCGGTCTCTCGTGCGTGGACGAGTAAGGTTGGTCCAGGCCGCTTCAATCTCACAATACCGCAAAGATGCAAAGTGCACGCGAGAAGGTAGCAACATAAAATATCAACGCCCACAACTCCTTGTGTTCTAATCGCATCAACACCTACGAATAGATCTAGGCTCTGATACCACTGATGGGGTCGCAGCATGGAAAACAAAAATTTTCTACGCGGCAAATCAGAATAAACCCCAAGGATCTAGATCTATAAGATGAAGATAGCGAAGATGAGATCCAATCTCTTACCCTTTTCTCGATTGAACCACGATGCCGGAGATTCAATTAATCTCATATACGATTCCCTTTGTCTCACGATATTTTACTTGCCCGAGATATAATCGTTGACATCACCATGTCTAGTTTAATCTCGTTACCGGCAAGTTCTATTTACTCGTCCATAATATAGGATCCCGGTGATTACAACCTAATCACATGTCTGCAGACTTTTGATGCTATATTACCGAGAAGGCCTGGAGATATCTTCTCCGTCACATGGAGGGACAAATTCCACTCTCGATTCATATCACCCAACAACCCACCATCGGAGATACCTGAAAGCCACCTTTATAATCACCCAGTTACGAAGTGACGTTTGATGTCCACAAAGTATTCCTCCGGTGAACGGGAGTGATATAATCTCATGGTCTAAGGAAACTATATTTGGCATATTAAAAGTGTTGACAACAAAACTTTTGTGACACGATTAATTGCAACTCTTTATTTGGGTCATGTCCATCACACCATTACTCCTAATGATATGACTCCGTTATCAAGTGACTATAACAAGTCCATAGTTAGGAAACTCTAACTATCTCTTGATCAACGAACTAGTCCTGTAGAGGCTCACTAGGGACTCCGGGTGTTTATATTCCACACATGTATTATGTTTCCATTTAATACAATTATAGCATGGATAATAAACTATTATCATAAACGTGAATATGCTTAATAAACCATTTTATTATTGCCTCTAGGGCATATTCCCAACACAGCCGACCTCATTTCGGTGGCACCGTGCTCGTTGGTTTTCGCCGCCGCCAGGTGGCGCACCGTCGCTATCGTCGCCGCGGTGACACGCGTCCGCGGCAGCGCTCCCTCGAGAGCAGCGGCGCGCGCCATCGCCGCAGACGTGCTCGCCTGCGCTGTGGCCTTGCCCTTCAAGTCGGCAGCTGCTCTCTTGAGGGCCATGGTCGCCGGAGAAGAAGAGGAGTACTCTGGAGTCGGAGCGCTCTGGAGAGATTGGAGGCGTGGGGAGAAGTGTGCGGAGGAGTTATGTGAGAAGTAATGGGCGCCGTCCGCGCGCCCAGGCTTTATTGACCAGCACTCGAGTCGTGGCGGGCCCCGCCACGTCGCCCATTGGAGCCAAGGAGGTCGTGGCCGCGGGCGCAACCGCTGCGTGACACGTGTCTCGGCCCTGTCACGCATCTTTGGCCCCTCGACGCTTCGCCTTCGTCATGGGCCTCGGCGTGCCCATCGCGGGCCCGGGGGCTACTGTCGGCACAGTGGAAACCAGGGTACCACGGGCCGGCCTGCCAGGGCCCACAAGATTCTTTGGATGATTTTCGCTAAGTACCAGACTCTCCAAGCCTGGTGAGCTTCGTGAGGATTTCTCCCCTCGTGAAGGGTTTTTCTCCTCGCCAAGGGTTCTTTCCCTTGGCGAGGGATCGCCCCTCGACAAGGCGTCTCCGACGCCGCTCGCAATTCTGCTAAGGACCAAGCTGAAGGGCTTGGCGAGGCTTTTCGCCTCGCGAAGTGCCTTCCTCGTGAAGCCATCTCTGCCCCCGCGGCAGAGCGCACATGGGCTCTGCGCCATGTGCAGAGTGACGCGCGTGCCTACGCGCGATGACGACAACGCCGCAGTTGCCGTTTCCATGTATAAAGCAGTCAACAAAGCGGAGCCAAGCAAAGCGGACAACGAGTATTGCCTCTTTGGTGACAAGGGAACAGTCTGCAGCTACGCTCCAAGGACGACGTCACCGTGGGTCACCTCCCACCTCGGCAAGCGCCAGCCCACTGTCCAGCTGGTCGGTGCCCCCTTTTCAGCTTTGGTGACGCCGTTCCCCTGCCATGGACCGCGTCCACGAGATTTACCTTTATGGTAGACCTCACCTTTACGGTGCACCGCGCCTCCTCCTTCGTCGCCATGTGGTAGCCCTTCCCGCCCAAATGTTTGGGCAGAAGAGGCCCAGGGCGCCTATAAAAGGAGGAGGAGCACGCCCAGGCAAAGGGTTCGGTTTTTGGAGTCTAGGAGCCTACCCAAAAACCCTAGATCTAAAGGCTAGCAAGCAACCATTGTTAGTCACCTCGAGCTCGACAAGCTCTCCTTGTACTGTGAACTTTCCAAGCAGTGCAATACACAGAAGCAGGACGTAGGGGTTTTACCTCCACAAGAGGGCCCTAAACCTGGGTAAGACCGAGTGTCTCCATCTCTGCCGTGCTGTCCCGCAGCGAGTCCGACGAGCACCGTCGCCGGAGCACGTTGAGGGTTGTTTGATTCCGTGTTCAGCCCCTTACACGATACCTTGGAGACACCCCTAGTTCCTGGGGACAGTTCTCCGACACTACTTATGCCGTGAGAAGGGTCACTTGGCTTCTTCATGCACTAATGGTACCTTATCCAACCCTATTATAATTGATGATGCTTATTCTCTTAGGAAGGATAGGGTTGGCAATGTGTTTGCCAAATATGTGGGAACTCAAAGTGGTGTCAAGAAAAGAACCATTTGGGTTGCCAAGACTATTGTGACTAACCTCTTAGGACCCAACTTGGTTGGGGACCAACAAGCTCAAACTTGATCAATCGGTATTGTTGGAGGACATTGGAGACTTGGCTATCTTTGAAAAACTAAGGGATCTTCATGATTATTATTTTCACAAGCCAAGTCATTTGGATTATATTGTCATATCTCACAACTTATGTTCCTCCATGCGGTAACTTGTATTTAAATTATATATACATTGAAAGTTGCTTGCTCCCTTGCATGTGTTAGTTTTGTTCCTAGCATGTGCTTGTATATGTTGTGCTTATTACTTACCTTGAGCAATCAAGTTTGTGTATGTTAATTTGCGCTCCATATATGTGTAAACTTTGTGTTGAGTCTTTATTGGATCTTGTGTTGATTTCAATTGGCTCTTTTGAGAGATTAATGGACTATCCCATTTTGGGGGAGTGATATGCTTTGTGCACTTCACAATCCTAAAAATGTGTGTACATGAGGCACACCACCTAGTATTTATATTTCAATATTATCTAGTCACTATGTGGTATGTCATACTCATGAGAAAATCAAATTCTATAATATCCATTAATTTCTCTAGTTCGTGTTCATTTGCCTCTTGCTTAATAAAGAATGGATTATCACATTATGGGGGAGTAATAAGCTATGTGCATATTACAATCCTATAAATATGATCATTTGAGGTTTTGCCACTAAGATGTGATATTGTAAATTATCTTGTTTCTATGTGGCATGTTGCTCGAACAAGTTCCAATTTTCCTTTCGGTTATATTATGGATCTTGTTTGTGTGAGTTTGCTTGGTGTGGTTTTCTCGAATATGTATTCCCATGTATTCTTTGAGAAACCATTTATTCCGTATTATTCTAACCATGGCTTTGCCGGTTGGTTCGAATAGTTGAAACTACCAACAAAATTTATTTAAATATGGTGCCTCAATTCTTATCTTTCGCCATATGATTTATCTTGTGAGTATAATCTTGGATTTCTCTACCACCAAGAAAATAATTCTGTTTACTCATTGTCCTTGGACAATTGATATTCACATTTGTGGTAGAATATTGTTGATTATCCTTACTTTGGCATTTGCTTTTATTTGCTTCATCACTTGCCAAGTATTTATTTTTGACTCTCATTATCTTCCTTGCCTCTTGTGTGGATCCTTTTGACTTATTGATCTTGTTTAGTGTTATAAATGACATATGGAGAGTAATGATCCCTTTTGTGTGCATTTTGTATTCAAATGCAAATCTCAAGATAATGCATGAATATTGGGGGAGCTTTCCTTTATTATTTAGAACACTATCTTATCAATTTATATTTGATCCTTTCAATTGGCATATGATTTCTACCTATGTGTTGATGGAACACAGACCTTTTTTTTTCTTGATGCTTTGTGCTATCATAAAAAGTGTAGAGAGTGCTTGGTTTATTTGTTGTGACCTTGCTCCCTCTTGGGAGTTTGTTTCCTCTTTTCTTGATTTTTGTTGTATCCTCTTGAAAGAGAAATGCCATTTGGGCATGTATCCTATATTTATCTTAAATGCCTTTTGGCCTTGCTTGGGTATCATCAATTAGTATTATTTGGAATTTGATATCTCCTCCGTAGATATTTGTTTCAATTGATACTTATTGTGGGAGCCTTGATACCTATTTCTTTATTTTAGTTTACTTGATTTTGGTCAAGTATTATTCTCTTGATATCTTTGCTCCTAGTTGGTATCTTATTTTCAATTGGTGTCTTATCGATCATGTGTTGTTTTGATTCGACTCCTATTGAAATCTCACTTCATGTGTTGATGTGTTTTCGAATCAATCATATGTTGATTTGATTTGTCCTCGATCATGTGTTGATTTGGATTTTGATATAATTTGACAACCATTTCTTGTGACACTTCGGTGTGCTCTCTTGGTTTACTTTGTGTTTTTGTCCAAATTGTATCTCGTGTGGTTCTAGAAAATCTTTGCATGCATGTTTACTAATTTATATTGTTATAGCATGCTTATCTTTCTTGATCCAATATATAGGGTATACTCCATCGAATCCTAAATCGACTAATATGTGCATGAAATTCAAATTCATATCTATATGCACATATTTATGTGGAGCGTGTCCTATGTATTGTAGTTTATCTAACTACTATGGGACCCAATGAGTTTGGGAACCATGTTGTACTTGAATTTTGTTTTAGGTATAATGGAGATGCATTGGATGCTTGCCTCATTCATATGGAAGGTGTTCTCACCATGCGATTATTGGATCCAAGCATTTATGATAATGTAACACCCTGGATTTTTACCCTTTTGAAATTTTTCCAAAAAGCCTTATTTTATCTATTTAAAATGCGTTTGGCTTTAAACCGCAGGAAAATGATTTAAATCTTGAAACTTCTGATCTGTTGAAACCAAGTGGGATCTTGTACTCTTTATTTCCCCTCCACTTGGCACTGGTGGTTATAATTTTGACCTTGGTCAATATTTAATTTGGGAGAATTCTTTTCCCTTTTGGAAATTCACTTTTATTTGGCCTTACAAAGGAACCCCTAGTTTTATGTCCCCAAAAATTCTACAAAAATTAGGGAACCTTCCCTAATGGATGTAGATCACTTTTCCAAGAAAATATGGTGCCACCCCTTAGGAAAAATTCCCCTACATAATTCTTTTGTGTGCTGCCCTTTTCTCAAAACTTTTTAGAATCTAACCAAATAATTTTTCCTGGATGAAACCAAGGCATGGATAGGCTCTCCTTTACCCCTCCTACCTCAGGAAAAAAGGGGAGATCCATCTAACATCATATACCCCTCCAAACAGTAAACCCTAGTTTTGGCCAGTACTATTTTTTGAAAATTTTGGTCGGACCAACTTTCGAATTTGCAAAATGTTTGTTCAGCAAAGTTGTAGACCTTGGTTTTTGGCGCAGAGTGACGCGAGCAGCTTTCCATTTGGATCACGGAGGAGGGAGATCGATGTCGATGCCGACATTGGCATGCACTGAACGTGCCAAGTCCGGCATGGGCATGGCCGCAGTGGCGCCGCCCGATTTTGGTCGCCGGCGTCCTGCTTCCCCGCACGCACCAGCATGCCTCCCACACCCCTCACTCCCCTCTCCACCTCCCAGCACCCACGCGTCGCCGGCGGAGCAACTGGACGGCGGCCGCGTTGACGCGCCAGGCGCTAGCCGACGCACCGACCACGCCCTGTGCCGCCGGGACCCCCTCGTCAGCCCCTCCGCCGCCGCACGGACCGGTCCGTCGCCGAGGTTTAACCGCCGTGCACCCCCTGTGCCACCGCTCCGTCAACGCTCCGCCACCATCGCCACCATGCGAGCCCGACACCTCGCCGCGGCATTAACCACGGCCACCGCGCGGGCACCCTATAAATCGGCCACCCCAGCACCGTTTCCTCGCCGCACCACCCCTCCCACTCCCTCTAGCACCCCCTGCCCCAGCCTCGAGTCCGGAGGAGCTGCACCTTGCCGGAATCACATCCACCCGAGCCGCACTGCCCCCCCGTCAAATTCGCACACCCCGGCCTCCCCCTGACCGATTCCTTCCACCCAGAGCCCCCACAGAACACCGTGATGCTGATGCCGAGCTCGCCGGGGTAGCTGGTGGCCGGAATCGCCGTATCCGTCATCGACCCGAAGCCACCTCCGCCGGGGAAGACGCCCTGGTGCCGCCCGAGGTCCCCGTGAACCACGACTGCACCGACGAGCTGCTCCACCCCTTCCCCGAGCCGTTCTGCCCCCTCTCCGCCCCTCTCCCTCGCCCCAGCCGCCGCAGGCCGCCGCCGGTGAGTCGCCGGGACCCCGCCGTCTTCTCCCTCTATTCCCGTGTTTAAAAGAAAGAAGAAAACGATTCGGTGGGTACTGACCAGTGGGACCCGATGTCAGATTTTTGAACTTTTCGAACCGTTTTCCTAATTAATTTTCCCTGTTTATTTTTCTATTGGAATAGGCAGATTTTGGGTGAACTTTGGAAATTAATAACTCCCTCAAAAATGCTCAGAAAAATGTGAAACCAATTTTGCTGGCTTTGTTATGAAATTCTCTTTCCATTGGGACCAGAAAACAAATTCTTGGAATTTATTTCTTTTGGATTTTATTCGATAACCTAGGAGGGGTTTTTGACGCTATTTCATGTCTCTTTGGATAGATTCCGACCTTCCCGACGAAGTAGGAGTTGTTCCCGAACCCGAAGGCAAGCCATCAACCCAATCTCAAGCTTGGTCGAACTTAGGAGTTGTTTGATTGCTGATTTAATACCTGCTGCATCTCACATGTCATATTGCATGTTAAATTATTGCACCCCTTATTACTTGTCCGTGCAACACTCACATTCCCGGGGCAATGGCTGGTGTTACCGCCTTAGTCAAGGGAATGGGGGAAAATTATTACAACTGTGCGTCTCGCATTTGCGGGGCTTTGTTTGGATCTTTCCTCTTCGCCGAGGTGAGGAACCGACGAATGTCGTCTTATGATCCTCGGGGTTGGGGGCATTCGCCAAAGGAGTTGTTTGCTTCTTGTCCCTCCGTCAAATATGGTTGGCATAGACCACCCGGACTGCGACGCTTGGGAGCTGACTTTTCCGTGGTTCTTTTTGCCGAGATTGCTGACACCACGTCGAGATAACCCTCGAGTGGAATGGATGCTCTCTCATTTTTATGAGTGCTTTTCGGTTCATTCCTTTACGGTGACACCGGCCGGGTTGCCCGCCACCGTCATCCGTTTGAAATATTACGCTATTACTTTGTGAACACTAACCCCCGAGTGACACCGGCCGGGTTGCCCGCCACAGTCACCCGGGTATTATTATTGTTATTATGGCATTGTTATCTATGCTTACAAGTATTATGTTATTCTGTGCTACCGTTGTTATATACTTATGTTGTGCTGCTTGATGCATGTTGGAAACTGAAATAAGAATTTGACTAAGAAGATAACCACCTCCCTCGACTAGATTGAGTCACATAGTGCCACTCACCAAACACACCTGCACAACATGCGTCGTTCACGTGGGCGAACCATGACTGAGTATTCCATCTAGCCTCCTTTGACGCCACCCTTTTGGCAAGTTTAGTCGGTTACCTTTGTGGTCGGGGCTAGTCTTGCGAAGGTTCCGGAGCTAGGCGTCGCTCATTCGTTGGGGACGTGCCGGATTCACTTCGTCATAAGACGTGGTCCTAGAGGACGTGTTGGTGGCTATACAGGGAGTGTCTAGGTGGAGTAAACGGTGGTGGAAGTGTGGGTTTGTGCTGTCGCCATGATGGGTTCTAGTACTTCGGTACCGGCGGTACAAACCTAGGCTTCAGCGTATGGGAAAATGTTGCAACCTCTCGAGAGTGTAAATCTAGAATCTAGCCTTGTCCCTAGGTCATGGGACGAAGTTTGGTCCAGTCACACTAAGAGTCAGTCCGGTCGAGCAAAGAACTCACTAAATGAGACCTAGCAACAAGTGAACATGACGAGCAAGCCAGAGTTGGCTAGTGGCTGGAAGGCCTAGTTGTGGTTAAGAGAGGTTGAGTAAAAACATTATAGAGGTAACTCCCCTCCAAAGGTAAGTAGGTAAGTTATGTCCAACCGTTAAGCTTGGACTCACCCTTGCAACCAAATCCATGCCATGCTACATTCTGAACTTATGCCATGCCATATAGATAGACTTTGTTTGATTTTGGGCTAATGACTTGCGAGTACCTCAAGTACTTACCTGGCTTCTCATGTGGCCAGACCCCGTCGCTCCCGACGCCGAGTACCCGCTGTACGAGAACTAGGAACCCGTATCCCAGGCAGGACCCCGTGGAATAAGGCCCGATGTTGCCACGCTACTATCTACGTTTCCGCTGCTACTTCCGCTAGAGGCTCAATGTTGGATAAATAATGTACATACTGTTGTGTGCGCATGTTGCGCGAACGCGGGAGCCTCACCCCGTGTTGTATCTTGTAATCCGCCCGAACTCGGAGCCATAAGTATGTATTTGGTTATGCCTTTGTTATCAAGTTGACATATATCCAGTGTTTTCTGGGACTGGTATATGGGGTAGTCCGATCATCTGGATCGGGGTGCCACAGAGCTTGGTATCAGAGCCTAACTGCCTGTAGGATACCCTAGTTTCTCGGACGACGTAGGATAGAACTCGTTGGGTTGCTTTTTCCAACTGTTTCTCTATTTGTTTGTGCTTTAGAACTTAACGCTCACCTTTTTGCTTCTGTCTCTGTCACAGATGGCAGAGTTGTTTGCTGAGACTACCGCCGTGCACATCACCGGCTTTCCGCAGTTCCTGAGGGAGATCTGGGACCACCTCTACCCAGGCGCACCTCCCCCGACCTACCGCGTGTACCACAACCGTCTCGACAGGTCTACCTCAGAGTTCACCGCCACTGTCCACCTGCGCCCAGAGCCCGTGAGCGCAGGGAGCTCCCACGCTCTCACCTCCGGTGTTACTACTCAGGCGACTCGAGCTGTTCAGGAGGCCGCAGGAGATGCCATCCTGTTCCTCCGCACCTTTGATCCCGTCATGAGGAGGTGCGACCGCTACGCCTACTTCCCGAGGTTAGACTTAGACAGAGGGGACATTCTCTTTCCCAACCCCGGTGACTCCAGCTCACCCCTCTCAGCCTTACTCCAGTACACCGCCCTTCTCCACCAGTACCTTCACGTTACTCTTCTCCAGTTTGCTTCACTTCGTGCCAACTTGGCCCTGGCTGAGATGACGCGAGCCTCTGGAGGTAGAGCTTCCCGCGTTCCACCTCGCCTCCCCACCTTTACTCACAGCTCCCTTGAGCAGATTAGGAGAGGGATCGCCCGCTTTTCCCCGTCCCCCACACCGACGACTCCTACCCGCTCTCGTAGCAGTGCTGCTCACTACTACTCGCGCTTCACTCCGGTCCGGTCCCAGCGTCGCCGTATCCGTGCCGATCCACCTTCCCACTCCGGAGACTCCCGAGACACCCCTGCTTCACCCGGCTACAGCCGCACGGAGGAGTTCATCGACACCGCCACCCCAGCGACTCCCCTCGAGATGGAGTTCTAGATGCTCAGAGACAGCACCGCCCAGTGTAGTATACCATCCGTGTATCACGTGCTTGAATAACGTAGGGGTAGAGTTATGTTCTGCATCTGGTGCTATGTGCCTTGTATCCTGTACGAGTAGCTGGTACCTTTATCTTGCATCCTTTGTAAAATAACGTATGCTAGGGCCCTGTAACCCCCTCCTTTGTATATTCCATGCTTGTTGTTTGACAAACCGTGTTTCCATTTGGTTTTTCTTGGATGTTACACCTCCCCCATATGGATGCTCATGATACGCGCCATCACATTCAACAGTCCAGGATGAGGCCCAATAGCGGTGCAAGTGGCAGTCAAGGAACCCCGGTTCGTCGTTCCGCACGACAAGCGGGCGAGGATCCCACACCTCCGCAGTCACCTCCTCATCAGGAACCAACCCCAAGTCAGTTTATGATGATGATGGATGAACGGCACACCCAGCATTTGACTCAGATCATGAGAGAGTTTGGCACGTACATGCAAGCACAGAATACCCCACCTGCAGGCCGCTCAAAGCTACAAGACTTCCAGCGTACTCATCCACCAAGTTTCTCTTTCGCCAATGACCCGCTTGAGGCTGACGACTGGCTCCGTACCATGGGAAAGAAACTGGAGCTCGCTCGAGTGGACGAACAAGACAAGGTGCCCTTTGCCACCCACTACCTTGAAGGCCCCGCCGGTGTTTGGTGGGACAATCAGAAGGACGCAAGGGGCGATGGACCCCCAATCACGTGGACAGAGTTTCAGGGGGCATATCGCAGGGCCTACATCCCCTCAAGTATCATAAAGATGAAGCAGCAGGAATTTCTGGCACTCACTCAGGGCAACAAATCCATCAGTGAATATCTGACCAAGTTCAACAACCTTGCTCGCTATGCACCTGAGGACACCAACACAGAAGAGAAGAAAAAGGACAGGTTCCTTCATGGGATGCATCAGACTATAAAGACTCAGCTCTGTGTTCTACAGTTCCCGGATTTCCAGTCCTTGATCAACACCGCACTAATCTCAGAAAAGGAGCACCGCACTGTTTATGACTCCCACAAGAGGAAGTTTGAGCCACGAAAGGACCGGCACGAAGGGGGAACTTCAAAACCCCGCACCTGGCAGCCCAGCGACCGGGCCTCGGCACCTCAGAACACTTGGGGTCAGCCCAAGAAGGAGGGATATCCCCGCGAAGGATTCTACCACAAGCGCCCCCTAGTGGATGATTGCAAGAGAGACAACGCATGCTTCAAGTGCGGCAAAACGGGACACTACATCAAGGATTGCCCCCTCCACAACAGCAACGGCAACAACAACAACAACCACCCCGCGGGTGCAACCAAGCCTCCTCAAGTTGCCCGTGTTCACCACATGTCTGCAGAGGAAGCGTATAAGGCTCCGGATGTAGTGCTTGGTACGTGTACTATCAACACTAAACCCGCACTGATTTTATTCGATTCTGGAGCTTCCCACTCTTTCATCTCGAAAGATTTTGTTGCCAAACACCGTTTTTCCGTTTCTCCTTTGGGCCATCTTTTGGTGATACAAACCCCCGCCTCTGAAGTGAAGACAAACACGGTTTGTCAAGATCTGATCGTTCGCATCAATCAAGTGGAATTCCCGGCTCAGCTCAACATTCTCAATGTGCCCGGCCTTGACGCCATCCTGGGAATGGATTGGTTGGTACAGCATGCCGCCCAGATTAACTGTGCAACCGGAGGAGTCACCCTCACCAACCCGAAAGGCGTCCGTACCACCTACCTGCCAGACAAGCCTCACCAGATAAATGCAAAGGTGTTTCTTGCCCAAGCCCCAGAGATAGGCGAAGTGTATGTAGTCAGTGAATATCCGGATGTTTTCCCCGATGAGCTACCCGGAATGCCCCCGGACCGTGATATTGAGTTTGCCATTGAAGTTGTGCCAGGAACGAACCCAATATTCAAGAAGCATTACCGTATGACAAGTCCCGAGCTAGTGGAACTAAAGAAACAGCTTGACGAGCTAATTCGGAAGAAGTTCATTCGACCGAGCGTTTCACCTTGGGGATCACCAGTTTTATTTGCAAAGAAGAGTGATGGCACACTCCGTTTATGCATTGACTACCGTGCTCTCAATGACGTCACCATCAAAAACAAGTACCCGCTACCAAGGATCAATGATCTGTTTGACCAGCTCCGTGGTGCCCAAGTGTTCTCCAAGATTGACCTCCGAACAGGATATTATCAGCTGAAGATTCGTGAAAGTGATATCCCCAAGACCGCTTTTACCACCAGATATGGACTATATGAGTGCACCGTGATGTCCTTCGGCTTAACCAATGCTCCTGCCTACTTCATGGGCATGATGAACAAGGTATTCATGGACTATCTCGACAAATTTGTAGTGGTGTTCATCGACGACATCCTCATCTACTCCAAAAATGAGGAAGAACATGCTAGACACCTCAGGATGGTTCTCGGGAGGCTACGTGAGCAACGACTTTATGCAAAATACAGCAAGTGCCAGTTCTGGTTAAAAGAAGTGGAATTCTTAGGGCATGTATTGTCAGGAGCCGGTGTGGCCGTAAACCCTGATAAGATCTCCGACGTGCTGAACTGGAAGACCCCCACCAATGTGTCTGAAATCCGAAGCTTTCTTGGTTTGGCTGGTTACTACCGCAGATTCATTGAGCACTTTTCCAAGATAGCCAAACCCCTGACAGATCTGTTGAAGAAAAATCGCAAATATGCCTGGACCGACGAGTGCAAGAAAAGTTTCCATGAGCTGAAGACCCGGTTAACCACGGCTCCAATTCTGGTGTTGCCCGATGATACCAAGGACTTTACCGTATACTGCGATGCTTGCAGAAATGGGCTAGGGGCCGTACTCATGCAAGAAGGGAAGGTCATCGCATATGTGTCAAGACAACTCAAGACCCATGAGCTCAATTACCCCACGCACGACTTGGAATTGGCCGCTGTCATACTCGCCCTAAAAACTTGGCGACATCACCTTATTGGGCGAAGATGCGAGATCTATACGGACCACAAAAGCCTAAAGTACATCTTCACCCAGCCTGACCTCAATCTAAGGCAAAGAAGGTGGCTAGAAGTAATCAAAGACTACGATCTTGGAATTCACTATCACCCAGGGAAGGCCAACGTAGTAGCAGATGCCCTAAGCAGGAAACCCCCAAGGGTGCGGCCAAGTTTGGAGGAAGAAATGGCAAAGCTGAATCTATGCGTAGGAAGCAAGGCCTACTTAAGCACCCTGGAGGTGAAATCAAACCTGGAGGAAGAGATAAAAACCGAGCAGGCCAACGACCCCGGCATGGTTAGGATCAAAGCCAAGATACCGCAAGGGAAAGCCAAGGAATTTACCGTGGACAATCAAGGAGTGCTACGCTACGGTAACCGCCTTTGTGTACCCGACAAGGCCGCGTTAAAGCAACAGATCCTCCGAGAAGCCCACGAGTCTGCCTATTCCATTCACCCTGGAAGCACCAAGATGTACCAAGACTTGAAGCAAATATTCTGGTGGGCCGGTATGAAGAAGGAGATCGCCTACCATGTCGCATGCTGCAACGTATGCAACCTAGTGAAGGCCGAGCATCAAAAACCCGCCGGATACCTCCAACCCCTTAGGGTGCCCGAATGGAAGTGGGAGGACATAAGCATGGATTTCATCGTCGGACTTCCCAAGTCTAGCCGCGGAAATGACTCTATTTGGGTCATTGTCGACCGTTTAACAAAGGTATCTCACTTCATTCCAGTCAAGACGACCTATCGTTCAGATCAGCTGGCACAACTCTATGTGAACAAGATTGTCAGGCTCCATGGCGTCCCAAAGACTATTGTGTCAGACAGGGGTACGCAATTTACCTCAAAATTCTGGACAAGCCTGCATCAGGCCATGGGGACAAAACTATCCTTCAGCACAGCATATCACCCACAGACGGATGGCCAAACTGAGCGAGTTAATCAGATTCTGGAAGACATGCTCCGCTCTTGTGTACTCGCCTACGGAGCAGGTTGGGAAGACAGTCTGCCCTATGCGGAGTTCTCATACAACAACAGCTACCAAGGCAGCCTGAAGATGTCACCCTTTGAAGCGTTGTATGGAAGGAAGTGCCGAACCCCGCTGAACTGGTCCGAAGTTGGGGACGGCAAGATTTTTGGACCCAATGTTCTGCTGGAAGCCGAAAAGCAAGTACATCTGATTCGAGACCGACTCAAGGCAGCTCAGTCCCGCCAGAAGAGTTATTACGACCGACGACACCGTCAGATTCACTTCGAGGAAAACGACTACGTCTATCTCCGAGTCACACCCCTCAAGGGCCTGAAGAGGTTCCACAAGAAAGGAAAGCTAGCCCCGAGATTTATCGGACCTTTCAAGATTTTGGCAAGAAAAGGGTCAGTAGCCTACCAACTAGAACTGCCCGAAGAGTTAGTTGGAGTGCACGACGTTTTCCACGTGTCCCAGCTAAGGAAGTGCATCTCACCCCCGACTAAGCAGACAGATTATAAGGAATTGGATTTAAGCAGCGAACTGACTTACGAGGAACACCCCGTCAGGATCTTGGATGAGTCAGAACGCCGCACCCGCAGCAAGGTCACCCGGTTTTACAAGGTACAGTGGGACAGACACACAGAGGAAGAAGCCACCTGGGAACGGGAAGATTTGCTAAGGACCGAGTACCCGTATCTATTCAGCGAGCCACAGGAATCTCGAGGACGAGATTCACTTTAAGGGGGGAAGGTCTGTAACACCCTGGATTTTTGCCCTTTTGAAATTTTTCCAAAAAGCCTTATTTTATCTATTTAAAATGCGTTTGGCTTTAAACCGCAGGAAAATGATTTAAATCTTGAAACTTCTGATCTGTTGAAACCAAGTGGGATCTTGTACTCTTTATTTCCCCTCCACTTGGCACTGGTGGTTATAATTTTGACCTTGGTCAATATTTAATTTGGGAGAATTCTTTTCCCTTTTGGAAATTCACTTTTATTTGGCCTTACAAAGGAACCCCTAGTTTTATGTCCCCAAAAATTCTACAAAAATTAGGGAACCTTCCCTAATGGATGTAGATCACTTTTCCAAGAAAATATGGTGCCACCCCTTAGGAAAAATTCCCCTACATAATTCTTTTGTGTGCTGCCCTTTTCTCAAAACTTTTTAGAATCTAACCAAATAATTTTTCCTGGATGAAACCAAGGCATGGATAGGCTCTCCTTTACCCCTCCTACCTCAGGAAAAAAGGGGAGATCCATCTAACATCATATACCCCTCCAAACAGTAAACCCTAGTTTTGGCCAGTACTGTTTTTTGAAAATTTTGGTCGGACCAACTTTCGAATTTGCAAAATGTTTGTTCAGCAAAGTTGTAGACCTTGGTTTTTGGCGCAGAGTGACGCGAGCAGCTTTCCATTTGGATCACGGAGGAGGGAGATCGATGTCGATGCCGACATTGGCATGCACTGAACGTGCCAAGTCCGGCATGGGCATGGCCGTAGTGGCGCCGCCCGATTTTGGTCGCCGGCGTCCTGTTTCCCCGCACGCACCAGCATGCCTCCCGCACCCCTCACTCCCCTCTCCACCTCCCAGCACCCACGCGTCGCCGGCGGAGCAACTGGACGGCGGCCGCGTTGACGCGCCAGGCGCTAGCCGACGCACCGACCACGCCCTGTGCCGCCGGGACCCCCTCGTCAGCCCCTCCGCCGCCGCACGGACCGGTCCGTCGCCGAGGTTTAACCGCCGTGCACCTCCTGTGCCACCGCTCCGTCAACGCTCCGCCACCGTCGCCACCATGCAAGCCCGACACCTCGCCGCGGCATTAACCACGGCCACCGCGCGGGCACCCTATAAATCGGCCACCCCAGCACCGTTTCCTCGCCGCACCACCCCTCCCACTCCCTCTAGCACCCCCTGCCCCAGCCTCGAGTCCGGAGGAGCTGCACCTCGCCGGAATCACATCCACCCGAGCCGCACTGCCCCCCGTCGAATTCGCACACCCCAGCCTCCCCCTGACCGATTCCTTCCACCCAGAGCCCCCACAGAACACCGTGATGCTGATGCCGAGCTCGCCGGGGTAGCTGGTGGCCGGAATCGCCGTATCCGTCATCGACCCGAAGCCACCTCCGCCGGGGAAGACGCCCTGGTGCCGCCCGAGGTCCCCGTGAACCACGACTGCACCGACGAGCTGCTCCACCCCTTCCCCGAGCCGTTCTGCCCCCTCTCCGACCCTCTCCCTCGCCCCAGCCGCCGCAGGCCGCCGCCGGTGAGTCGCCGGGACCCCGCCGTCTTCTCCCTCTGTTCCCGCGTTTAAAAGAAAGAAGAAAACGATTCGGTGGGTACTGACCAGTGGGACCCGATGTCAGATTTTTGAACTTTTCGAACCGTTTTCCTAATTAATTTTCCCTGTTTATTTTTCTATTGGAATAGGCAGATTTTGGGTGAACTTTGGAAATTAATAACTCCCTCAAAAATGCTCAGAAAAATGTGAAACCAATTTTGCTGGCTTTGTTATGAAATTCTCTTTCCATTGGGACCAGAAAACAAATTCTTGGAATTTATTTCTTTTGGATTTTATTCGATAACCTAGGAGGGGTTTTTGACGCTATTTCATGTCTCTTTGGATAGATTCCGACCTTCCCGACGAAGTAGGAGTTGTTCCCGAACCCGAAGGCAAGCCATCAACCCAATCTCAAGCTTGGTCGAACTTAGGAGTTGTTTGATTGCTGATTTAATACCTGCTGCATCTCACATGTCATATTGCATGTTAAATTATTGCACCCCTTATTACTTGTCCGTGCAACACTCACATTCCCGGGGCAATGGCTGGTGTTACCGCCTTAGTCAAGGGAATGGGGGAAAATTATTACAACTGTGCGTCTCGCATCTGCGGGGCTTTGTTTGGATCTTTCCTCTTCGCCGAGGTGAGGAACCGACGAATGTCGTCTTATGATCCTCGGGGTTGGGGGCATTCGCCAAAGGAGTTGTTTGCTTCTTGTCCCTCCGTCAAATATGGTTGGCATAGACCCGACTGCGCTTGGGAGCTGACTTTTCCGTGGTTCTTTTTGCCGAGATTGCTGACACCACGTCGAGATAACCCTCGAGTGGAATGGATGCTCTCTCATTTTTATGAGTGCTTTTCGGTTCATTCCTTTACGGTGACACCGGCCGGGTTGCCCGCCACCGTCATCCATTTGAAATATTACGCTATTACTTTGTGAACACTAACCCCCAAGTGACACCGGCCGGGTTGCCCGCCACAGTCACCCGGGTATTATTATTGTTATTATGGCATTGTTATCTATGCTTACAAGTATTATGTTATTCTGTGCTACCGTTGTTATATACTTATGTTGTGCTTCTTGGTTCATGTTGGAAACTGAAATAAGAATTTGACTAAGAAGATAACCACCTCCCTCGACTAGATTGAGTCACATAGTGCCACTCACCAAACACACCTGCACAACATGCGTCGTTCACGTGGGCGAACCATGACTGAGTATTCCATCTAGCCTCCTTTGACGCCACCCTTTTGGCAAGTTTAGTCGGTTACCTTTGTGGTCGGGGCTAGTCTTGCGAAGGTTCCGGAGCTAGGCGTCGCTCATTCGTTGGGGACGTGCCGGATTCACTTCGTCATAAGACGTGGTCCTAGAGGACGTGTCGGTGGCTATACAGGGAGTGTCTAGGTGGAGTAAACGGTGGTGGAAGTGTGGGTTTGTGCTGTCGCCATGATGGGTTCTAGTACTTCGGTACCGGCGGTACAAACCTAGGCTTCAGCGTATGGGAAAATGTTGCAACCTCTCGAGAGTGTAAATCTAGAATCTAGCCTTGTCCCTAGGTCATGGGACGAAGTTTGGTCCAGTCACACTAAGAGTCAGTCCGGTCGAGCAAAGAACTCACTAAATGAGACCTAGCAACAAGTGAACGTGACGAGCAAGCCAGAGTTGGCTAGTGGCTGGAAGGCCTAGTTGTGGTTAAGAGAGGTTGAGTAAAAACATTATAGAGGTAACTCCCCTCCAAAGGTAAGTAGGTAAGTTATGTCCAACCGTTAAGCTTGGACTCACCCTTGCAACCAAATCCATGCCATGCTACATTCTGAACTTATGCCATGCCATATAGATAGACTTTGTTTGATTTTGGGCTAATGACTTGCGAGTACCTCAAGTACTTACCTGGCTTCTCATGTGGCCAGACCCCGTCGCTCCCGACGCCGAGTACCCGCTGCACGAGAACTAGGAACCCGTATCCCAGGCAGGACCCCGTGGAATAAGGCCCGATGTTGCCACGCTACTATCTACGTTTCCGCTGCTACTTCCGCTAGAGGCTCAATGTTGGATAAATAATGTACATACTGTTGTGTGCGCACGTTGCGCGAACGCGGGAGCCTCACCCCGTGTTGTATCTTGTAATCCGCCCGAACTCGGAGCCATAAGTATGTATTTGGTTATGCCTTTGTTATCAAGTTGACATATATCCAGTGTTTTCTGGGACTGGTATATGGGGTAGTCCGATCATCTGGATCGGGGTGCCACAGATAAACAAACTCTCATCTTCTTCATCACCAATGTATCTCGGTAACAAGTATCTACCTCATGCATACTTCTCTAATTTCCAACCTTGTGTAGGTTGCTTCTTGGCCTGAAAGCTCTTATTTGCAATTGTTGTGGCTTTGGCTTATTTCTTTCACTTGGTATATCCTGGTGATATTTGTGATGAAATGGTAAAAACTATTCCTTCAATTGGTATTTTCTTGTGATACGTGTTGTCTATCTCAAAGCATCTCCACTATCTCTTGTTCCCTTAGTGATATGTGTGATGTCTTTGATGTGTTTGAAGTTCATAAATATACATTAAGATAAAATTTAGCTATGTGCTATGCTTTCAAGCATTAATCTTTTGTGTATTTATGACTTCCCTTTGGATACTTTGATCTCGTTTTCATTCAACCATCTTCTATGAACATGTTTCTTTTGGATGTATATCTTCAAAATTTGTCCACATAGAAACTTATACATATGAGAGAGGTCATCATTTTAATTGGTATCCTAATTCTTTTGAGTCACTTTGATTTTTATCTTTATTTCTTTGGTGACTACAAAAAGGAATTTGTCGCGTGCGTGCTTTATCTTTTATTCGCATACTTTCACACCCATGTGATTGTTGAAGATCTTTGACCTCATGCTTACCTTATTGAGTATGTTGATTCTTACTAGCTAGGTGCTCTCACAAGATTTTGGCCTTTTCAATTGGTTTCATTTTCCAATTGGTATCCGTGAGCTTGCGAACATCTCTTCCTTTTAAAGATCTTATTATTTTTATCTCGGTTGGGCCTATCCTATGATTGCATTTTTTAAAATTGGTATATTCTTTTGGCTCAACCACATCTTTTTTGCAAGTGCTATGTTTTGCTTTAGTTTTTGTACCCTTGCACTTGTTGTGTGTTCTAGATGATTGTGGGGTAGTAAGGATTCCATATTTGTGCACTCCTCAATAGTGTATAAACATTGGGGAGCTTCTCCATTTTTATTTAGCACTCTCTTTTCGGATCTCCTCGTTTGCCTTTCTCCTTTGTGGAGATGTTTAGAATGAGTTCTCATCTTATTTTCAATCTTTGGATCCTCAATATAGTTTGATTTACTCCAAATATTCTTCATTGGATATGTGCATTTGATTTCACTCATATCTTGAGAAATGCACACCTTGTGGAGGAACCCATATTATATTGGCCTTCTAAATTTTTCTTTCCATTTCGGCAATCGATGCCAATGGGGGAGAAGTTTAGAAGGTTTAAGGGAATTTGGTTTTATGCTTTCGTTTGGTTCTTAAGCATTTGCCTCTCTTGCTCATGCATCCTTGCGTGTTCGTCTTGCAAGGTTGCTTAATTCATTATATAAACCCTCTTAAAAGGGATTGTCATCAATTACCAAAATGGGAGAGATTGAAAGAGCATGGTTGCCCCATATGTTGTTTTGGTAATTAATGACAATCTCTATGGACTAATGTGTGCTTTGTGTTGTATTTGTAGTGTTGGTCCGTAAGGAATGCTTGAACTTTATATGTTGGAGTCGTGGTTAAAAGAAGAAGATTATATGTTGATCAAGGCTAAGTACAAGTTGATCTACATACAAAGATAAGGGCATGTGAAGATATGCGAAAGAGTGTCTCTCCCATATTGGTGTATCGGGGAGCAATATGCAAGTCTTCACCGAGCGGAGCACAATCAAGAAAGGTGTTCCCACTTGAGGAGATCAAGATCGTCATCTATAGCTCAAGTGGAATGCTCAAGGCAAAGGTATGATCTTGATAGGGTTTTTATTTTACCGGTCTCATGGTGCTAGTGGGGAGACTGGATTTTAGGATAGGTAACCGTACTATCAAGAGGGGCTCTCAAGTGATCTTTAGCGTATCGATCATAGAGAGCTCAAACCTTTGCATCATTGGCATCATCTTTATTGGTTCCTATTTGGGTCTTCTCTATGTGAGTGGTTGGTGCTTGTCGTGTTCTTCATGACAATCCCAAGTTCAATCGAAAACCGATTTCATATGCATCTTATATTGCGTTTTCGATGTTGGAAATATTGTCGGTTTGTATTTGAGAATGGTTCCACACTTCTCTATGTGTGATACTTTCTTCCTTACTTGTTTTCAATATTTCCACCTCTTTCCAACAAAATTGTTTTCACCTCTTTCGGACTTCATTTGCAAAATATATGGCATTTCAGGTTTGTCGGTTATTCTTTTTAGATAGTTCTAACCTCTCTCCATTTGGCTCTAACCTATTGTGTTGGACAATGATATTTCTTTGCATAATCTTGTAGTGCTCATTGTGGTGATTCCAACGAGCCCAAGATCATCGAAAACGGAGTTCGGATGTAAAAGATATCGCGTTTTCCGTATGCGTTCTTCAGGCATTCCAGGTGGTTCGGAATTTTCCGGATCTATTCCATGTGAGTCGGAATTTTCCGGATCTATTCCGAATCTAATCCGAACTGACTCGAAAACCTTCTGTTACCATTTCGGATTTTATCCGGAATATTCCGGACCATTCTGGACCATTCCGAATCTATTCCGGATGGCAAGAACAACTGCATAATGGGAAGATTTCCTTTTGATCTATAAAAAGGGGCTTCTTCCCCAAAGTTTCCTAACTCTTGAGTGTCGTGGTGGTGTCACGGCAGATGCCATAGATAGGCTTATGTTGGGGCCGATGGACGCTGGAGGTACCGGGGAGGGATAGTGCATAGGAATACGCACACGGAATACACAAACACACACAATCTACCTAGGTTCAGGGCCCTCGTGAGGAGGTAAAACCCCTACTCCTGCTTGTCTGACTATATGATGGATCACAACTCGGGCTACAACGTGCTCCTCGAGCTGTATGTAAAGAGCTATGAACTAAGGAAATGTGTAACACTTGGGCTCTCTAGCCGAGTCTGGTTGCTCTGCGTTTCTCCGTAGGATCTGATATTGCGGGGGCGCAGCGTCCCTGTAAGAGGAGCCCTTGGTACTCCTTATATAATGGAACCCAGGGCACCAGCTAGGGCTGACGTAAGTGCTGATGTACCCACCTACTGTGGCCACGACTGGGCCTCTGACTGCTTCCGTCATCACTGCCTGGCACGTCCTGGATTGGACGTGCCTCCACTCCTGGCGCACTGCTCCCCCGTACCGCTTCGGTCAGCGGTATGGAGAGCTGACGCTCCATCCCGCGACTCCCGGGTCAAGGGTTAGGTAGCGGCGTCCCATCGTGCCAGTGGCACGACGCCTGCTCCGTGATTGCAGGGACAAGACATGAGCCTTGACCGTCCACCGGGATAGAACTTCATCTCCACCCATCCGCCATAGGCATGCCAGGTACTTCTTAACTCAGTTCTCCTTCCCCGCACATATGAAGAACAAAGAAAGCGATCCGACATACAATATGTATGTCGGTTTCTGTATGCTGGTATGGTATTTCGGTTAGCTTTGACCCGGTCAACTCCGGGTCTATACATATCTCATTATCTTGACCCTATCCGGGGGTCACCCCCCGACATTAGTACCCGAAGCTGGCACGGTCCTGCAGCCTCGGATGAAGGGCCACGATAGGTTTTCCCGACAACAAGAAAGTTACTGGGCACCGACATACCCTATGCCGGCTCAGCTTATATGTCGCAACTTGTTTACTGCTCAATCTTGGTCTCGAAATCTATGTCGGACACGCTCCGACACGAGGAAGGGCTCCTCATCTTTTCCGAGTTATCGGTCATTATACGTGTCAAAGTATCTCTGCGGGATGCCTCGGCCTTCATGCGTGGATGGACAGGTACCTGGCACATGGCGCTCTGGTCGTGCAAGCACTCGAGTGCCTTGACTGCAGCGCCGCACGACGCCTTGAGTGCCGCGGTAATTAACGCACCACATCGGCAGTTACCATCCCGTGGCCCACTATGTGGCCGATCATGGGGCAGTTAACCCACAATCCACGCCGATCGTGTGCAGAGGATCGTGCGCGCGTGCCGTTACCCCCAAGGGGATAAGTAGGAGCGAGGGGGTGAGTTTCTTCCCCCTCCGCTCATTCCTCTTCTTCTCTCTTGCCTCTTCGCATCTCCACGCGCAGAGCACGCCATTGCCGTACCGCTCCGCGCACGCCATTGCCACGCATCGCCGCCGCCGGACGACGCCTACGCCTCGCGCCTGGTACACCGCCGCCGGACAACGCGCAGGACGCCGTGGTCGAGCACTCCGCCGCTGCCACAGTACCGCACCACCGCGGTGAGTTTTCTCTTATCTCCTCTGTTTTTTCACTTCTTCTTCTTGGCTTGCTCCGCCGTGGCTGCGGCGCGTCGCGCGCCGCCGGCCATTTCTTCGCCGTATTCCTTTTTTCTTCTTTCTTTCCGTCACGGCGAACGTTGCTCACCGCCGGTGATTCGTTTTGCAGCACTCGGCGACTGTCCACCGAGATGTCGGACAATACCGCCCTCGAGCAGGTCGAGGAGGGAGTACTGGAGGGATCCACTCGGGCCGCCTGGGAGGGTTCCGACGACACCCGCGCCGAGTTAGACTGGTTGATCCGGACGCGGCGGATCCCGGCCGGGGTGGAATGCCGGTTATCGGGTCCCGAAACAGTGCCGGTTCTTAGGGAGGGTGAGTTCGTTGTCTTTGTCGCGCATTTCGAGCGCGGGTTTGGGCTACCCGCCAGCACCTTCTTCCGAAACTTCCTCAACAAATTCCACCTAGAACCACATCATCTTCCAGCCAACACCATACTCGTCCTCTCCTCCTTTGTCGCCTTCACGGAGGGCTATCTCGGCCTCTGGCCATCCATCAACCTCTGGTCAAAATACTTCGCCTTTCGGAAGCAGGTTATTCCGAACCCGGAGGATCCCGATGCGCCCAAGGAGATGACGCAGTGCGGCGCAACCACCGTCATACCCCGGCACTCTACCATCTTCCCCCGGGTCCAGGGACTGGAGTCGTGCCGGAAATGGCTCCGGTCCTTCTTTTATGTGAAGAACACGACCAAGGTTGATCTCATCAACCTTCAGGCATTCACTGTCAGTCCTCCCTCGGAGCAGCATAACTGGAAGTACAACCCGAGAGATCTGGTCGAGGAAGTCAATGCCATCCATGAGCTGCTACCTCGGCTCAGGGAGGCAGGGATATCGGGCGAAGACCTGGTGGCGACATTCATTAGTCGCCGGGTCTCCCCACTTCAGCGCCGGGTCCACAAGATCTTCCACATGAGTGGCCCGCTTGACCCGACTCGGACGAGCACCTTTGAACCGACGAAGGAGCAAGTCCGGCGGTGCGTCAAGGCAATCGCTGCGGTGCAGACAAGTGCGGAATGGGAATGGGGCCAGGAACCCCACAGCCGGAACAACCTCCCGCCAGCGGTAAGTAACGTAAAATATCTGCCGATATAAGTTTTATGCCGACATCACCTCCTATGTCAGTTCACTATGTTACCTTTGATGTCAACTGGACTCTTCGTCATCATGCAGAGATTTGCCCGGCAGAAGGCCGAGGACGGATCGGATCCGGCCGCCAACTAGGGTGCAGACCGGGTCGAAGCCGATTTGGAAGATCCGGATGACGAGGACAACGTGCCAATCCCCGCCGCTGTTCCGGGTCCTGCCACGGGTAAGACTCGCGTCTCCTCCATCCGAGATTGGTCTGAGGACGAAGACGATGACTGTCAGATTTTAGAGGTATATGACCCTCGCCCGATTGCGTTCTCATATCCGGTGCCCTCGCCCCCAGCTGACTCGGACGACCAGGTGCTCGAGGTGGCACCTCTCGCCGTGGGAACCAAGGGCCCGCTTCGGAAGCGCGCAAACCCCGTGTCCACAGATGTCGGGTCTTCCGGCACTTCAGGTCCCGCGCAGAAGAAGGCAAGAAAGAAGACGGTAGTGAAGCGTCGTGAACGGCCCGTTTCCAAGGGGTAAGATCCCCTTTCGCCGACATAAACTTCACATACTTGATTATACTTGTTTTCCCTATTTCCCTCCTTGTAACGATATACTTTATTTTTTTGCCTTACAGCATGGCTCCTCTAGAGGTCCCCCCGACCACGTCTACTGACCGGGTCCCGCTCAAGACTCCAACGCCGCCTCGGCCCGACGACACCCGGGTGCCAAGTCCACCACGGACAAGTCCAGCAGCAGATCCATCGGCTCCGGGATCCAGAGCTAGAAACGCGGGTCCGGTCGCGACCGACATTCCAGCGCCCAACCGAGATGAGAGTCTCGGAGCCAACCCTTCGGCCCCCGAGATAGAGAGGACCGAGGCTTCGGAGAACTCGGAACAACCGAGTGAGCAGTAGCAAGAACCACCACAACAACAACAGTCTCAGCAGCAATAGCCCTCGTCGCCACAACCTATCCCGACAGCGCAGCAGCACCCGCAGCCCGCTCCGGCACAGGCGCGGCGACAAACTCCTCCGAAACAGCCCGCTCCGGCACAGGCGCGGCGACAAACTCCTCCGAAATAGCGGCCACAACAGGAACCAAATAAGGCTGCACCTACTGCGGCCGGGAAAGCACCGGCCAAAGAAGTGCCGCTTAATCCGGAAAGACGGATAGTTCCTCAAAGGAATCCCGGCACCGCAGCAACAGTAACCGGCATCCAGACCACTGCGGTTAACTGGGGGTTCGCCCCTCTGAAAACCTTGAGTGGAAGAAGTTTGGGCTCCCTTGAGCAGCTCCATATGGACTGGAATGCCGCCGACACCAACGAGGTGACCTCGCGATTATCAGTGGGCTAGATCTCGGACCATCCGGCAGGGCCAAGCTTAGTTGCCCAAAAGATGTTCGCAGCAAAAGTTGCCCTCCTTGAAGCCGACCGAGCCGCCGAGGTAAATACTGCCGAATAAAGACTTATTGTTTCAACTTTTCAATGTAGATATCCCATTATCCCCAGTCCCCGAGATACGGGTCGAGTGATTGAAACTCGACCGAGTAAAGTTTACTCGGCGTGAATCTTCACAAATAACACTATTATTCCATCATTGCAGGCTTGCATGAATGCTCGGACTCAGATGCACCATAAACTAATATTAGCGCACAGATCGCTCAAGGACAAGTGCAAGCAGCTACAGGTTGAGTTGGGGGGCAAAGGTACCCTTATTTTTTGCCGACATCTCGATTATACTTAAACTGTCTTGTTCTGACTTCTCCATCTACCTTACTTGCCGACATAAATAGCCGGGACAGAGGCCAAGGTGAAGGAATTGCAGGAGCGGGTCACCGCCCTTGAGAGTTAGTTATCTTCCATGGTATAATTTGTGGTTGTGTCGATTTCTTTATTCTGATATTGTTATCTTAGCACAGCCGAGCGAAAAACTTATGCGCATAGCCACGCGGATTGCATCACCGCCTCCGAGCTAACCGCCCAGATGAAGGAGCGTGAGGACGCTCACAAGGCCGAGCTCTTGAAGGAGCGAGAGGAGATATCCCGGCTGAAGGCCGAGCTTGACAAATCTCGGGGTCGTACTGCCGACCTGGAGAAATCTGCCGCCGAGGAGAAACAACTCCGGGATGTAGAGACTCGGAAACTCAAGGAGTCCATTGAGGAGTTCGAGTCTCGCGCAATCTCAGTCGAGGGTGAGATCCAGGCCCTAAAGACCAAGATCAGTCGATGGTTGGCGGAGTTTTCCACCATTAACGGCGAGTTGGACAGTAAGCCCTTTCCTCTTTTGTCATTACCCGACATCCATTATTTTACCTCCATGTGACTTATCTTGGTGTTAGCCATTTTCAATTCAGAACACTTCCCCCACTCCAAAGCTGCTACGAATAACAACACTCGCAAATTCCGGGAGAGGAAGATCCGAGATGGCCCGATCTTGTAGCGGACCTGCACTTAAAAATAGGCAAGATCCCTGTGTATAGTGCAAACCCTGGATCGATTCATTTGCACACACAGTTTACGATGAAATATCACAACATTGTATCAATTTATTACACGATTGAATCCAGAGTCAAAATAAACCATTACAACTTTGCATAGCTCGAAGCTAGCACAAAACGGAAATAACAGCGGAAGACTAAATATTATTGCATGGAGTCCCAAACTTCATGTAGCCACAGGCGAAAACATGTTGGTTGCAGACTCGAAACCCTTAATGAAACCTCACTCATCGTCAGAACAACCTGATAAAAAGATATCAACAAGGTGGGTCAGAACCATAAAATGGAACTGGCAAGTGACACTTTGTGGACTCATAGAGGAAAACTCTGATAACCTATATGCATATTTGGCTTGTGGAGTTTGAAGGCTGTTTGCATAAAGCCAATTTTTCCCTAACTCTTTGTAAAACATCTTTTCATCTACACGAGACTTTCATGGCATGAAAACCACCGTTTCATCTACCCTTGTTCACCCATCAAATTTTAACTTAGAGAAATTAGAATGTTGGGATCCTCCGTTGACGTCCTTGATCAGTTGCTCAAAGTTGTCCGTAACCGGGGACACGGCTAAGTACTTAGTTTGACACTCTGCAGAGGTTGTGCACTTTCACCATTAGACTTAACCAACCCAAACTATCCCTCACACTCCATTGGTGCTTCGGGGAAAAGAAGAAGGTTAAGACGAGATCTTTCAGAAGCATTTTCCCATCCCATACCGGCCTGACGCGCTCCACCTACAAACCTCTACCACCACCTGTCAAGCCGGGATGAGTCCACGCAACTTAGTTGATCAAGACAGAGCCCATATGACTAATGACTGCACTGGAAGCAATCTTCACTTGGAGTAACTTCAAATCCCTTTGATCCTGGGTGGCTTTCCGCAAGTGTGATTCATCCTCTTAAGTCAGGGGACCACGTATGATCCTTCCTCCCAAACTAGGGAATCACCCTCTTCTACAATTCATCCTCCCGTATATGGGGAATTGCTTTATTCCAACCACCCACCCAGGTAGTTTATTAACTTAGTAGAATTTTCATTAGCTTTTGATACAAAACACATAGCGTAGCATTTACCTATTCTACTAAGTTATCATATAGGTACTAGACACTTAGGAATATTCTAGGGTAATACTAAACAAGTCTAGCATGGCAATACTAATAAGCCTATCATGCAAACTTTCTAAGTAAAAGCTACAACAATGCATATATCAAAATAATAGGACGAAAAGTATGCAAGTGTGCCACTTGCCTTGGCAACAGGAGTGGCAGGAGTAGCAACCACCAAAGTCTTCGTGACTCTCCGAATAAACTAACAAAATAACCAAGCCACAAATAAACAAACAAAACAATAATAACAATACAATAAAAAAATGCAATGCATGAAATGTATTTAAAATCACAAGTAAAATACTAACTATGGTTTTCTGATTTTTAGAAACATGCATGAAGTCGAAATGCAATTAAAATAATTTTTAATATAAAGACAACATAAAACAATTCCCGAAAAGGGAATAAACACTAAATAAATACTAATGTTAAAATAAAATAACTACAAAAATAATCAGTTGGTCTCTCTGGACAGAGGGCTTCAAAACTAAACTAACCCAATTGGATTTACTCAAAAAGCTATTTTTAAACTAAAGTTATGCCAAATTTACTCAAATTTCACATTTGAAATTCAAATAAATTTAAACTTGTCAAAATAGAAAACTAAAATGCTAGAAAGAATCTACTGGTTCTAAGGATTTCAAATATATACAAATATTTGAATTTCGTCAAATAGATAAAAAGATATGATAAATCTAAGTTGCAGGGACTTTTCTGCAAAACAGACAGATATAAACTAATTCGGAAAAACACAGAAAATCCTCTGCTGACTGGGCGCTGACTGGCTGCTGACGATGCGCTGACTGGATGCTGACTGGAGCTGATGTGGCCTCCTCTGATTCGTCGGTACCATTTCGGAGAAGGAAATAAAACACGACCGTCAGATCTAGATCTGACAGCTCAGATCTAAAGTACCAAGGCAAACGGCGCCACCGGCTGGAACCCTAACCCTAACGGCAGCGAATGGCGGCGACGGCTACGGCATGCTGTGTTCCGGTGAAAACAGAGGGAGGAGGAGGGGGCTTTTGTTACCGTGGGCTGCAGGACGTCGGGGCGAGATCGGTGGTGAGAGGGGCGTCGTCGATGTGCACGGGTACGGCCGGAATTCCTCGCCGGAGTTGCTCCCGCGGACGGTGGCTTCGGGTCGCGGACGAACGTGTCGTCCTGAGGGCCAAACAAGTACCAAAACTTGTCAAAAAGTTGCGCACGGTGAAAAAAATGAGAAAGGGAGTAGATAGGGGGCTCGGGGTGTCCTGGACTCGCCGGAAATGGAGCTTCTCGCCGGCGGCCGTGGCGGATTTGCGAGGAAGAAATCGGGCAGCCTGGTGGCTCCCGTGCTCTGTGGTTTGGGGCAAAGGAGAGAGGGCGGCGTGGTGTTTAAGTAGGAGCAGGAGGGAGCAAGAATCGAGGCTTTAAACGCCCGTATTGAAGAACGCGATCGCCGGTGTCTCCTGCCATGGACGCGCGCGTGATTGACGCGAGGTGGAAGGAGCTGACAGGTGGGTCCCACCTATCAGTGGAAGGAAAGAAAAGAAAAACGGGGAGGGGAGCGGGCTGCTGTTGGGCTGGCATGCGCGGGGACGATGCTGGGCCTCTCCTGGGCTGGCTCAGGTCGGCCTGACCGTGGTGGCCCTTTTACTAATTTTTTAAACCTTTTCTTTTTCTTAAAACAGAATTCAACCTAACTTTTGACATACAATTTCAAATTGTTTTAAACCAATTTGAATAATTTTGTAAAATCAAAATAATCCTTTTAAATACTTTGGAACCATTTCCAAAATATTTTATTTTTAAATAAAAATCTATTAATGGAATATTTGCATAATTGACACCTTTATGTCAAAATAACAAATAGGCTTTTATAAAATCTTTTTGAACTCAAATAAAATCCAGGAAAATAATATGAGTGGTATCATGTGGTATAACCATGATAAACTCTTTTTTGTTATTTTTACTCAAAATAAATTACCAAAATACCATTGGGCATTTAAATGGTAATTGTTATTTCATAATATAAGAAAATAAATTTTTATTCTTTTGAAACTTCATAAAACCAGGAGCACAAATGCACAAATGCAATGAAAACATGAATGCCATGCTTGTTTTGAAAATTTCAATACACAAAAATGTATTTTTCCAAAGAGGTTTTGATTTTTCTGATTTTTCAAAAGTTTGAAAAATCTGGGATGTTACAGATCTCGGCCGAGTGGGACATGGACGATCATCTGGTGGCTTTGAAATCGTGCATGTCGCCGCTGAGGGCTATCGGAGTGGGACTCCTCTCCTCTGCAATCCGGGTTTACAGAGCTCTCTGGCCCCAGTCCCAGCCTCCGGCATCAGTTGACGAACTGACTGCATGCTTGCTGGGTAGCGAGGACCGACTCGACGATTGGCGGTCATCCGCTGCCCGATTCGGTGCGGATGAGGCCCTGATGTATGTGCTATCTTGGTACGAGGGGATCAACCTCGATGCGCTCAAGACTTTGCGCGATGGGTCAAAGTGGACCACTGACCCGGATCTCATCCGGCGTCGCCAAGAAATGGCGTACTCCCTTATCCAATATGCTCCAGTGCACACCTTCGTCGCTGGCCCGCGGGTTCCTCAAGCGGAAGAAATTGTGGATGCCGACGAGGACGAAGAAGAAAACGAAGAACAAGTCGACGAGGAGATTGACGCCGACACACCTCCCGGCACAGCCACTGGCACCACTTCGGCAACTGCAACCGAGGACATCGCTCCGACCAATCCGAGTACCTTGGACCCTGCTGCTCAGACTTAGAAAAAACTCAGATCGTTAAATCCCCGGGATGCCGGGTGCAGATGTAATATAAACCTTAAGCTTTTTACGGTTGGTACTTGGTACTTTATTTTGCACATTTTAACAAGATTAGCCGTATGCCGGATCATCTTGAACCGAGTCCACGAGTTTACTTTCTTGTTTACTATACTTTGCAACCTCTGCTCTTGTCTACCATTTTGGCGTTCGACAGTCGAGTCACAATATTACCGAGATATAGCATACAATACTAAAAACTTTGAGATATGGCTTAAAATCATCCGACACACAAGTAAAGAACTAAGTATAGGATTAACAAACAGCCTATGCCGAATCGCGCTTGGGCCAAGTCCCCGAGTTTACTTTCTTGTGTACTAGGTGTTACGATCCCAGCTCTTGTCTACCATTTTGGCATTCGACAGTCGAGTCACGAGGCCGCAACACATAGCATACAATACTCGAAATTCTGAGATATGAACTAGAGTCATCCGACATAAGGATAAACAACAAAGAAACCGAATCACTCATGGACCGAGTCCCCGAGTCTGTTTTCTCGTTTACTGCACCTTGCAAGATTTGCCCTTGCCTACCATCTTGGTGTTCGACAGTCGGGTCACAAGATCACAAAGACATAGCATACAATACTTAAAAACAATGAGACACGGTTTTTAGAGCCATCCGACATACAGGAAACAGAGATATAAACAGATAAAAGCACAAATTTTCCAACAAGGCAGTCCCCGAGTTTCTTTTCGGGGTGCCGACATTTCATTTCAGGGTTTTGAGATACATACATTGGGTCCTTAACAGTAAAAAGGGCGAAGAAGAGCTACATTCCAAGGTCGTTTGGTCTCCTCTCCGGATTTGTCCACCCTATTCTTCACCTGCTTCTGAGCATCAATAAGATAATAGGCATCATTGTGCAGAGCCTTGCTCATGATAAACGGCCCTTCCCAAGGAGGTGATAATTTGTGCATGCGGGCTGTGCGTTGCACAAGCCTAAGCACCAGGTCCCCTTCTCGGAACTTGTGAGGGTTCACTTTCCGGCTGTGATAGCGTCGGAGATTCTGCTGATATATTGATGACTTGGACAATGCCAACTCTCGTGCTTCTTCGAGTAGATCGACATCATTCTCCCGGGCTTCCTTAGCCTCAGACTCGGTATATAATGCGACTCTTGGTGAGTCATGCTCTATGTTGGTTCGCAGAACTGCCTCTGCTCCATAGACCAGGAAGAATGGCGTGTAGCCAGTAGAGCGATTCGGGGTAGTCCTTAGACTCCACAATACTGCCGGGATCTCATCCAGCCAACACCCCAGAGCAAGTAGAGTGGCTCAATTAGCCGGGGTTTTATGCCGGATAAAACTAGAGCGTTTGATCTTTCAACTTGCCCATTGGACTGAGGATGTGCGACCGATGCCAGGTCTAGCCGGATTCTCTTTTCCTGGCAAAACCGGGCAAAAGCTCCTTCGACGAAATTGGTGCCATTATCCGTGATAATGCTGTGCGGATGACCATACCTTAGGATAATATCCTTCAGGAATGATACGGCTGTGCGGCCATCGCACTTTCTTATTGGTTTCACTTCGATCCATTTGGTGAACTTATCCACCATCACCAGGATGTGAGTCATGTTACCTCGGGCCGGCTTGAATGGTTCCACCATGTCCAGACACCACAATGCAAATGGCCAGGTGATGGGGATAGTCTTGAGTGCTGATGCCGGCATATGAATTTTGTGGGCAAATCTCTGACATCCTTCACACTTCCGGACAATGTCCTCTGCCTGTTGCAAAGCACTGGGCCAGTAGAACCCATACCGGAATGCCTTAGCCACTATGGCTCTGGAAGAGGCGTGATGACCGCACTCTCCCTGATGAATATCTCGGAGAATCTCTTCCCCCTCTTCTTGTTCGACACAACGCTGAAGCACGGTGGTCACGCTTCTCTTGTACAGCTCCCGGTTGATGATGGTGAAGGATTTGGATCACCTCTGTATCTGTCTGACCGATACCTCATCACTCGGTAGGCTGCCATCCAACATGAATGTCATGATGGGTTGTGCCCATGCTGGTACTGGACGAATACCGAGTACAGGCTCGTCAATTTCCATTGCATCAACCGACATTACTACACCTGACTTAGGCTGACGAGTCCCCGAGTCCTCCCAAGGAGTCCTCGAGTTCCGCCAAGCGGCTCTCCAGTTTTCCAACACAGTCCCCGATTCCTGCTGAATGTATCCGACATCTACGTCCATCGGGACGACATCAGATTCCGGATTTGCCGGGATGAATATTGACTCGGACTCAGGTGATGGTTTAATTAATGGCTTGTGAAGATGCTCCAGTGACACTCCGGGTGGGATGGCCTGTCGGTATGATCCAATCTTGGATAGCATGTCAGCACTTTTGTTTTCTGTCCGCCGTATGTGATTGAACTCGCAACCATCAAAGTACCCCGAGATCTTCTGGACATGGAACTGATATGCCGCCATGTTGGCATCCAGGGCATCCCAGTTGCCTGATGTTTGCTGAATCACCAGATCCGAGTCACCATAACAGATTATCCGACGAATCCCGATTTCCTTGGCCACCTTGAGTCCATGAATCAACGCTTCATACTCGGCCATGTTATTGGATGCCGCGAAATGGACTTGCAGCACATATTTCAGCTGGTCTCGCTTTGGCGAGGTGAGAACCACGCCGGCCCCCAGGCCCTCTTTCACTTTGGACCCATCAAAATGCATTTCCAGTAATTGGAGTCAGGCAGAGATGGCTCATACTGCATCTCGGCCCAATCGACAAAGAAATCAGCCACTCCTTGAGATTTGATGGTATCTCTTCTCGCATACTGCGGTGCGTAAGCCGCCAGCTCAATAGCCCACTTGGCTACCCGGCCACTCGCATCCTTGTTGCCAATGATCTCCGAGACAGGGGCCGCACTTACAATGGTTATAGGATGCTCCTGGAAGTAATGCTTCAGTTTCTTGGCCGCCATGTACACACCATAGGTCATTTTCTGGTAGTGAGGGTAATTTTGTTTTGAGGTGGAGAGCACCTCACTCAAGTAATACACCGGTATCTGCACCGTAGTTCCCCCTTCCTATCGTTCTACCACAATTACGACACTAACGACTCGGTTAGTGGCCGCAATGTAGAGTAACATGGGCTCTCTTGGTAGCGGTGAGGCCAATATCGGCGATGTAGCCAACATCATTTTTAGCTCATGAAACGCTGCATCTGCTTGCGGCGTCCAGCTGAACTTATCCGATTTTTTCATCAGTTGGTACAAAGGTAGGGCCTTTTCTCCCAACCGACCTACGAAACGACTCAAGGAGGCCAGGCAACCCGTGAATTTCTGGACATCCTTGAGACATCTCGGCAATTTCATGTTTTCTATTACATGGATTTTAGTCGGGTTTGCCTCGATACCTCGGCTTGACACGAGAAAACCAAGTAACTTGCCTGTCGGCACCCCGAATGTACACTTATCCGGGTTAAGCTTTAACCGGAATTTCCGCAGGTTTGCGAATGTCTATTTGAGATCATCCAACAAGGTATGTTTTTCTTTAGTCTTGATGACTATGTCGTCGACATACACCTGCACATTTTTGCCTATCTGATCATCCAAACATTTTTGCATACAGCGCTGGTAAGTAGCACCGGCATTTCTCAAACCAAAGCACATGACACGATAGTAATAAGCCCCGTACGGGGTGATAAAGGCAATTTTATTTGATCCGCAGGGTTCAAGGGTATCTGGTGAAAACCAGAGTACGCATCTACAAATGATAATAGTTCACACTCGGCCATGGAGTCGATCACTTGATCGATCCGGGGCAACGGGAATGGATCTTTCGGACATGCCTTGTTCAAGTTTGTGTAGTCGATACACATGCGCCAAACAGCGGCTACATTCGGGTCATCCTTCTTTTTTTCTACCAAGACCGGGTTAGATAACCAGTCCGGGTGCAGAACTTCCATGATGAAACCAGACACGAGAAGTCTGGCTATCTCGTCACCAACAATCTTTCTCCTCTCAGCAGCGTGGCGTCGCATTGGTTGTTTCACCGGTCTCGCATCGGACCGGACATGTAATGAGTGCTCAGCCAAATCCCTCGGAACATTCGGCAGGTCCTGATTCGACCATGCAAAGATGTCCCGATTCTCACGGAGGAAGTGGATGAGCTCGCTTTCCTATTTGCTGTCCAACCCGGCACCGATGATGACGGAGTGGTCCGGGTTAGCTTCATCGATGCCGATTTTCTTGGACTCCTTCGCCGCCTGGAAGGTCGCGGTCTGCTGCGGGTTAGCCATACTCGGCATACCGAGTTGAGCGAACTGGGCCAGAGCCACCACCTCAAGGATTCTCTTCTTCTCCGCGGCAATCACCAGTGATTCGGCCAGAAGTGACCCAGCGGAGGCGCACTCCATGGAACACTTGTAGTCACCCGAGATGGTGATGACACCATTTGGACCCGGAATTTTCATCTTCAGGTAGGCAACATGAGTGGACGCCATGAACTTGGCTAGTGCTGGCCTACCGAGTAAGGCATGGTATGGACTTTCGAGGTCCACGACCTCAAACAGCAGGCTCTTAGTCCTGCAGTTGCCCTTGCCGCCGAAGGAGACATCGACCCAAATTGTGCCCATGGGTGCATGCGAGACACCCGGCACTATACCATGGAAGGTGGTCCTGCTTGGCTGCATCATGTTCTCGGTTATGCCGAGTTTGACCATGGTATCCCGGTACATGATGTTGATGCTGCTCCCGTTATCAACGAGAACCCGGGTGAACCTGACGTTGATGCTGGGCCCGATGAATGTCGGATCTAACACTAGAGCAACCCCCTGGGTTGGGCATGACCTTGGGATGGTCCTTGATGCTCCAGCTGATCTCATCCTCGGACCAGTACATGAACTTCGGCACGCCCGGCAAGACCGCGTTTACCTCCATTGCACACCGGTTCTGGCTCTGCTTGTCAGTTGGCTCAGTCACAAAGACCATGTAACTCTGGTGGGGCTCTCGGTACTCATTCTGCCGACTCGGGCCAGCATCGTTGTTGTTGTTGGTGTTGTTGTTGTTGTTGGCCACACTGGCCATCTGGTTGACATTCTCCGGCCTCTGCTGGGTGTTCTAAGGCTGAGTGTTTGCTCCCATGAGACGTGCAGGTCGAGATGCCGGACCGGCACTTGCCGGCTTGCGCTGGTACCAACTGCAGTTCCGGGTAGTGTGGTTAGCCGGTCTGCTGGGATGCTTAGTGTGGAAGCTGCAAGGCCCATCCAACATCATCTCGTAGGTATACCTCTGACTGTCGTCCCACTGCTTCCTGTCACCATTCCATGGCTTCCTTTCACCATTCCAAGTCCTCTTTTCGCCATTCCATGGCCTTTTTTCGCCATTCCATGGCCTCTTTCCCTCTGAGTTTTGGCCCCATGAAGGACCATCATTCTTCTGGCGCTGGCTACTGCCGGCATCCACCTGATCTTGATCAATAGCGGCAACCTGGTCTGACCCATATCGGTAGTCCGGCCTGTCATCTCTTCTCTTCCTGTAATCCGGGCGATCACTACGCCTGCCCGATCTGTCCCTGTCCTGAGCGGGATACCTCCTGCTGGTTTCGACCGGGGCCAGTAAAGGCCGAGTCGGATCTCCCAGGGCATAGCTGTCTGCTATCTTGATTGTCTCGGCCAAGGTGGCCGGCATCCCTCTCTGGAGTCTCTGCCACAGCATGGAACCATGTCGGCACCCTTGTGCAAACCATGCGATGGACTGCGACTCGATGACTCCCTCATAGGAGTTGCGGATCGTGTTCCACTGGGTCAGATATTCTCGGTCAGTTTCATCCTCCCTCTGCCGGCACATGGACAGTTGTTGTGGACGATTCGGCCTCTTGTACGTGCTGGAGAAGTTGCTGACGAAAGCATCCGAGAAGTCCAACCAGCAATCAATGATGTCCTTCCCAGGTTGTTCAACCAGATTCGGGCTGGTCCCTCCAGCATTTGCGGCACATACCGCACTGCCCATCGGCGGCTGCCACCAGCAATGTGCACTGTTGTGACATAATCGGTCAACCAATTTTCCGGCTTAGTACTGCCGTCATACGTCTTGGCACCCCGGGGAAGCTGGAAGTTGGGCACCGGTGCCTGCTTCATTATCCGGGGTCCAAAACATGCCGGACCCGGTGGGCCTTGCTCCTCCAAAAGTTCAGACAGATAGATTCTGTCAAGCTTATTGCGGACATCATGTGCCGGTAGCTGGTGAGTTCCCAGCCGAGCACGGAGTGCACCCTCGGGCTCCAGGTCTCTGAATCTTGTGTACCCGGCCCGCTCCATGGCCGAGTAACCATCGTTATATCGGTCGGCGGCCTGCTCGTCATACCCGGCACCATGTCGTTGCCGAGGTGGATTAGGTGCCGGATACCGAGGTGGCTGGCCCTGATTTGCCGGGTGAACCCGGCCGGCTCCTTGCCTGCCCTGCGCGGGTTTAGGGGCTCCCTGATCGGCATTGCCTTGCTCGGCTATCTGCTTTCTGGCATAGACTGGATCATAAGTCTGCAGCTGCTTGTTTTTACCAGAGTTTACACTCCGGTCACAACTTCTGCCGACATGTGGCGACGAGGCCTGTCCCTTGGACATTCCACCGGCATTACCATTCGAGTGAATGTACCGGGATCCACCTATGTCCGGGTATGCATTCCGGAAAGCCTCATTCTGACGATTGGCAATAGCTACCAACTCGTTTACTCGGTCCTACTGCCTACGACGAGCATCACCGGATAAGCTGGGTAACTCGGCTGCGGCTGCCTCTGCAGCCCTAAGGTTCTTGCCAGGAGTACTATACTTAGGCCTATCAGCCGAAACATGACTAGCAGTTCTACTAGATTTGGGTCTACCATCTCTAGCAATCTCGGCATTGAGGTCTCTACCTCGGGTGCGCACCTCATCCATGCGACTAACAGGGTTTGCTACTGGAGTAAAACCATGAGCCTTGTTATACTCACGGAGAGAGATGTCGACATCTTGCCTGACTCGGGCTACCTCTATAGCCTCCTGGAGTATGTT
The DNA here is from genome assembly GCA_012064385.1 of Puccinellia tenuiflora. Lineage (NCBI taxonomy): Eukaryota > Viridiplantae > Streptophyta > Magnoliopsida > Poales > Poaceae > Puccinellia > Puccinellia tenuiflora. Next base: position 671,155 of record QRDG01000816.1, read on the forward strand.
ATTGCACTGCTCATCCAGCTCAGCCTGAGCCAGAGCCGCATCTGCACTCGGAGCAACTGGGGTGGCCAGCTTCTCGATCACGTCCTGAAGAGGGCTCGGCGCCACCGGCACACCTGATGTACCGGCCTGCGCCGTGCGGTTCTTCGGCCTCTCTAACGGCGGGCGCGCCATCCTAGCAGATCTGGTGCTGGCCTCGGCCTCTCCGGCCGTGGCTATGCCGGCAGCGACGTCCGGAGCGGTCATCATGACCTCCACGCAACTAGCGGGGCGAGCAGTATGCCGGCCGCGAGCTGCGCAGACTGCGGGAGGATCCGCACCAACCTGCACCCTTTCGGGAAACCAGCAGGGGACCTCGGTGGCGATGTAGACCGTGAGCGCGCCGAAGTCGATGAGGCAGCCATTCCGAGGTAACGGCCTGCTGCCGAAACAGCCTGCGTTGTCGCTAACAACGTTGAGCGAGCCGAATCTGTGGACAAGGCCACAGAGCACGCGCTCGCCCGAAGCGATGAGGGAACCCGTCCGAATGAACACACCAGCTAGCGCCGCTGCTAGCCCCACGGTGGGCGCCAACTGCCGGGGTGGTGTCACGGCAGATGCCATAGATAGGCTTATGTTGGGGCCGACGGACGCTGGAGGTACCGGGGAGGGATAGTGCATAGGAATACGCACACTGAATACACAAACACACACAATCTACCCAGGTTCAGGGTCCTTGTGAGGAGGTAAAACCCCTACTCCTGCTTGTCTGACTATATGATGGATCACAACTCGGGCTACAACGTGCTCCTCGAGCTGTATGTAAAGAGCTATGAACTAAGGAAATGTGTAACACTTGGGCTCTCTAGCCGAGTCTGGTTGCTCTACGTTTCTCCGTAGGATCTGATATTGCGGGGGCGTAGCGTCCCTGTAAGAGGAGCCCTTGGTACTCCTTATATAATGGAACCCAGGGCACCAGCTAGGGCTAACGTAAGTGCTGATGTACCCACCTACTGTGGCCACAACCGGGCCTCTGACTGGTTCCGTCATCACTGCCTGGCACGTCCTGGATTGGACGTGCCTCCACTGCTGGCGCACTGCTCCCCCGTACCGCTTCGGTCAGCGGTATGGAGACCTGACGCTCCATCCCGCCACTCCCGGGTGAAGGGTTAGGTAGCGGCGTCCCATCGTGCCAGTGGCACGACGCCTGCTCCGTGATTGCAGGGACAAGACGTGAGCCTTGACCGTCCACCGGGATAGAACTTCATCTCCACCCATCCGGCATAGGCATGCCAGGTACTTCTTAACTCGGTTCTCCTTCCCTACACATATGAAGAACAAAGAAAGCGATCCGACATACAATCTGTATGTCGGTTTCTGTATGCCGGTATGGTATGTCGGTTAGCTTTGACCTGGTCAACTCCGGGTCCATACATATCTCATTATCTTGACCCTATCCGGGGGTCACCCCCGACATTGAGCACGGTTTTGACCTCCATTGTTGACCCTCTAAACCTTGCCTTTCTCTCAATCCCTCCAATGATTCTTGCTCCTATTTGAGGAAAAAAGAGAGAGGAGATCTAGATCCATCCTTCCACCAATCAATCTCTCCTCTTAGTGAGGAAGCTATTTGGATTTAGATCTTGGGGATTTATTTGTTGAGTTCTTTCTTGTTCTTCCTCTCTTCTCCCTCCATAGCATTAGTTGCTTTGGTGGGATTTGAGAGTGGAGAATTTGAGCACTTCTAGTGTTCTTGCCCATTGCATAGGTTGCATTGGTTTGAGTTCTCTATGGGGATTCGTTGAGTGAAGTTGAGAAGCTTGTTACTCTTGGGTGCTTGGGTGCCCTAGAGCTTGTTCCTCTAGGGCACGTTGGTACCCTAGATGGTTGTTGATATCTCGGAGTTTTGGTGGCTCACGGGATTTGTTGGGAGCCTCCAATTAGGTTGTGGAGTGTGGCTCAACCTTGTCCGTCTTGGAGCTTTGGTAGCTACGAAGACATTGCCGGGAGCCACCAATTGAGTTGTGGTGTGTGCCCCGGCCTTGGAGCATCAAGTCTTGGCGGCTCGGTGTATTCGGTGAAGACTCTCTAACTTGTGGAGTGTGCTTCATCCTTGTGAAGGTTCTAGGTGTCAACCTCAACATCAACGTAGTGACTCGTGCCTCGCCACATTGGTGGTAGGACACGAGGGAGATACGGTGTGCCATTTGAAGGCTACTCGGAGTTTCACTTTGGTGAACACCGCGCCGCTCCAACGGAGATTAGCTTCCATTGGGAAGTGAACTTCAGGATAAATCATCGTCTCCAAGTGACTCGGTATTTCTATATATGAGTTTCTTACTTATAGTATTTACTTTGTGATAGCCATCGAGGTTGAAGTTATATATCTTGCTATCACCTAGTTGATTACATTGCTTAGCATAATTTGTTGGTGCACATAGGTTAATTTAGCTAGTTTAGGTTTGGCTTGATAAATTAAATGTTAGTTTTATTCCGCATTTATTCAAGCCTTAACCGTAATAATTTTAAAGCGCCTATTCACCCCCCTCTAGGCGACATCCATATCCTTTCACATGCATGCAAATTTCATAGCAAAGTTTCATAGTTATTTTGCTGACGTGGCATACTAATTATTGAAGAGAGAGTGATGTTTTAACTTGGCAAACACACAGTCTTTGCTCCGGCAATAAGAATTGCTAGCCCAATCATATGTATGCATGACTCATAAAAAATAATGTATTAGACTGGTTGTCTCTTAAGTTTTTATTACTCGTATAGGAAACGATGCATTGACATAGGTTGTATTAGATCACTCGCGGCTCTTTCCCCACAGTAGTACTTCTCTAGTATTTATATTTTCTTGGTGAAATTATTTATAATTTCCTAATCCTTTTCTTGTATATATATACTGTGAAGTGATCAGCAGGTCAAGACAAAGAGCAAATATTATATATACCTTTTTTTAACATTAAAGTACTACATTAATGCATTAACACGTGGCAAGGGTTACATTGCAGTTTACAATAGGACCCAAAGAGAAAGGAAAATTACAGCATGGTCCCTGGTCATATTATATTATCTATACAGCTTGAAGGCTGGCTAGTTGAGCCTCTTCTCACGGCACTTGCCGCTCGCGGTGTCGTTGCTTGCGGGCCTGCCGCCCGCTCTCGCTGCCTGCGGGCATGGGGCTTACTTCGTGTGCTGCAGTGCATTCCACGCGTTGGCCCGTTGAGTTAAAGTCGGTGCTCTTTTGGTCGGGGTGGGTCCTTCTATGTGAGCAAGTAGGAGGCAAACAGGCAGGTCTCATGCGCCCACGAGTCCACGACCCATCGTCCCTAGACTCTCCTCTCTCCCTTGATTTCACTCTAGCTAGGGTTTCTGGCCGCCGTCTCCCACAGATCACTACAGGAGAGCTGGTCTTTCCCGTGTGTCTAGAGCACACGGCAAAGCCCCAAATGCACATGGCAAAGCCTTCGCCGTGTGCCTCACACAACAACGCGCACATGGCAAACTTTGCACAGTAAAGAATTCTTCACTGTGTGTCGAATATCAGGGTACACGACAACGCTTCTAAGTGGGTCCCACCGCCACTTGACGTCGTAGACAGATGTCGACGGCAGCTGCTGACAGGTGGGCCCTACTGGTCGATCTTGGCACATGGCAAAGATGGATGGTGTTATAAAAAACGTACACGGACGACGAGCCCGTCAATGGCATCTCCGTCACCATCCTCCTCGGCACTACTGACGACGAGCCCACGGAGCTCCGCCTCCCGAACATCTTCTGGCGAGCTGGTTCGCAGCAGCTGATACCCACAAGTATAGGGGATCGCTGAAATCTTCGTTGGGAAGTATTACCCAAATTTATAGTTCGACTCGATGGGAACACAAGAATACCAATAAGACTTTAGCAATTGAGGCGTCACTCTCAACCACACCTGTATATCAACAAACTTGCAGCAGTAATAGTGATGGCAGTAGGATGATTCAAGCAAATAAAACAGCAGTAGTGAACAATGGTTTCCCAGTTTTCACCGGAAAAGTGAAAGTGCAACTCACAGATTTAAAACGTAGGCATGAAGTGACAGAGGGATGTTGCATGAATAAGATTGATCATATAATAAGATTCATATAGCAATGGGACTTATCTCTAACTCTGATAGATGTAGGTATGTGTCCCATAATTAGTTGTGCGCACTAACCAAGAGAATTTGCACAACATCTATTGTCCTAACTGCCCATTTCACCGGGCCCAACTTGGAACTACATGTAATTAATGTCTACCCTTTCGAATAGCCCGGATCAACGCATTAACACTTCATGAACACATAGAATCCTCAAACTAAAACATCTCCCCCTTGTTTTCCCTATATGTCACATTTAGGGTTCGCAGGTTCAACATAATAGCAGGTGATACACTTTGCAGATAAATACCAAACTCAGTTATATGATGAGGCAAAATAAGTTCAGTACTGAAATCATGCCACTCGGGCCCTAGTAGCAAGCATTAAACATAGCATAAGTGCATCAACACAATACAAAAATATCCTCAAGATAAACCCCTAAGATCTCGGACAACGGGTATCATTACATGATCAATCTCATCCAATCCCCATCCACCTCATGTGCCTACAGTGGACTACTCACACATGGTAATGGTGAGGGAGCTCATGATCGATGGAGATGAAGGCGGTGAAGATGGCGGTGAAGACGGCCTCCGGATCCCTCCTCCGAGGACGAAATCCTGGATCAATCTGACTCCGGAAACGAAGATCATGGTGGCGGCGGCGCTCTGTTTCGCGAATCGACCCCCCTCCTAGGGCAGCCACTTTTTCGTATATATTAAGGGGTACGCCGAAGCCGAAGGAGAGGAGGTGCCCGAGGCTCCAGATAGGTGGGCCCACGCGGCCAAGGAATCTGGCCGCATGGGGCCCACTCTTTTGGGCCTCGGACGCTTCCTCGTGTCCATTTTTTGCACGATGTCCTTCTTTTCCATAAAAAATGACGTGGTATTTTTCTCCGATTTAAATTCCTGCAAAAACAACCAGAAAGGAGACTTTGCTAAAAACAGCGTCAGATTTAGCAGTTTTATTCAAATATGGGAAGATTCCGGAGCAAATTATGAGGAAAAGTGATTGGAAAAGTAGATGCATTTTAGGTGCATCAGCAGCCTCCTCCGTGTGGTCACCGCCGCCTTGTCCGCGTGGTCGCCGCCGCCTCCTGCGCAGCAGCCTCCTCCGCGTGGTCGCCATCGCCGTCGTCTCTTCCGCAGCAGCCTCCTCCACGTGGTCGCCATCGCCACCGCATCCTCCGCGTGGTCGTCGCCGCCTCCGCGTGGAATCAGCACCTTCTACCGCCGGTCCTCGCCGCCTCCCCGTGGTCGCCGCCGCATCCTCCGCGTGGTTGCCGCCTCCGCGTGGAAGCAGCACCTTCGGCCGCTGGTCCTTGCCGCCTCCGCGTGGTCGCCGTCCGGCTGTTCCTGAGCCCCTCGGTGGTGGTGGACGCGCGGTGGTGGAAGCCATGTGCCAAGGTGAGGCAGGAGCTCGCCGCGGCGTGGGACACCTCGTCGGCCAAGCAGCACCTTCTGCCGCCGAGAGCAGCGGTGCCAAGGTGAGAGGAGGAGAGCGGACGCCGTGGTGGGTGTCTAGGCAGGATCGATGGGAGAAGGTAAGGGACGGTGTATGTGGCTGGGAATCGATCGGGAGAATATGAGGATAAGGTAAGGGAGAGAAATAAGGTGAAAGAACAAACAATGTACCGGATGTCGCCTAGAGAGGGGGGGTGAATAGGCGATTAAACCTTTTTCTAATTAGGGGCTTGATAATTGCGGAATAAAACTATGTGTTTAAATTAACAAGCCAACAACCTAATTACTAGGCTCACCTATGTGCACCAACAACTTATGCTACGCAAAGCAAGCAACAAGGTGATAGCAAGATAAAAACTTCAAGCACGAAGGCTATCACAATGTAAAGTGCATAAGTAAAAGCTCGGGTATAGAAATAACCGAGGCACGCGGACACGAGGATGTATTCCCGAGTTCCTCCTTGTTAAGGGAGTACGTCTCGTTGGAGGGGTGTGAGCTCGCCACAAAAGGCCTACTCAAGATGCCACAAAGGCCTCACCCTATTCTCCGATGAACCTCACCCAAGGGATTGGTTCACCTTCCACTATCGGAATACTTCGAGGTGGATTCCGGAGCCCTTTTAGAACTTCCTTGGGGCACACACCCACAACTCAATTGGGGGCTCCCAATACGTGCCGAAGCTTCACAACTCGAAGTCTTCGCGGCACCTCCAACCGTCTAGGGTATACAATGCACCCAAGAGGCAACAAACCCTTGGGAACACAATGCACCCAAGAGTAACAAGCTCTTCAACCTTCAACTTCACGTATCACCGCGGAGAGAGCAACCCGATGCAACAAATGCAAAAGGCAAGAACACACTAAGTGGTCAAATCCTTCACTCTCAAATTCCAACCAAAGCAACTAATGCTATGGAGGGAATAAGAGAGGAAGAACAAAGGGGATGAGCACAAAGCAACCCCAAATCTAGATCCACAAGATTCCCTCACTTAGAGGGGATTTTGATTGGTGGAATGGTAGATCTAGATCTCCTCTCTTGAATCCCTAAGTTTGGGCAAGAATCATTGGAGGGATTGAGAGGAATGAAGCTCACAAGGTTAGCAACAATGGAGGAGAGAGGAAAGCAAGTGAGCAAGAGCAGCAACCAGGTTTTGGGGAGGGAGGAGGCTTTTTATAGCCTCCCCCAAAAACTAGCCGTTGGACACTGTCCAGACCGGAGACTCCGGACCAAGTGACCGGAGACTCCGTCCTGCTGGGTCATCGGGGAGGCCGGAGATTCCGGTCATTGGGGCCGGAGACTCCGGCCAGGCCGGAGACTCCGGGCACCCTCCGAGGGAGCTCCGGACCCCTATCCAGAGGCGCACCACAAAGATGCAAATGGGCTGAGAGAAAAAAGAGAGCCAGAGATTCCGGGTCCTCGGGCCGGAGACTCCGGGGGTCCGGAGACTCCGCCCCATCTCCGGGGTACCTCCGGACCGAGTCCAGGAGCGCACCACACACAAGACGTTCGGCAGCGAAAAAACAGGGGCCGGAGACTCCGGTGAGACCGGAGACTCCGGACCATCTCCGGGGTAGATCCACACAGAAAAGCATAACCCCATAACTTTTGCAAATGAACTCCGTTTTCGATAATCTTGGACTCGTTGGAATCGTCACAGTGAGCACAACAAGATTATGCAGAGAAACATCATAGTCCAACAAAATATTATAAAACCAAATGGGGAAAGTTTGAAAGCTCTTTTTCGCAAACCGAAAAACCGTTTCTTTTGCAATTGAAGTCCGAATGAAGCAAAAACAATTTTGTTGGAAAGAGGACGACAAAAGCAACCTTTGAAAATGGCAAACTAGCAAAGGAGATTTTGCAAAGGGTTGGAAAGGTGAAACCTTCCAAAAGGATGAACCGGCAAAATCTCCAATACCGAAAATGCAAATGAAGACGCATAAGCAAACCGTTTTCGGTGAACTTAGCCTTGTCATGACGAGCACGACAAGCACCAAGACCACACCACGATAAGAGTCAAATAAGAACCGACAAAGATGATTTTAAAGATGCAAGGATGCAAAGGGTTGAGCTCTCCACGAACGATATAATCAAGATACTCGGTCGAGAGCCCCTCTTGATAGTACGGCTATCTATCCTATAGCCCGGTCTCTCACTAAACATCATGAGACCGGTAAAAAAGAAACCCTATCAAGATCATACCTTTGCCTTACGCATCAATCCACTTGAGGTCGATGGAGACGATCTTCATCTCCTCAAGGCGAACCATCTTCTTGATTGCGCTTTGCTTGGTGAAGTGGCTCCCCCATACACCAAGATGAGAGAAGCACCTCTTCGGCATATCTTCACTTGGCCTTTATCTTGATGACGAACACCTTGGCCTTGATCAACAAACGATCTTCTTCCCTTAACCTTGACTCCAACACATGGAGAACAAGCAAGACCTTGACTCGAACAAATGGAGATAAGCAAGCAAATGGACACCTACAAATATAGCTCAATGCAAACATTAGTCCATAGAGATTGTCATTAATTACCAAAACCATGCATGGGGGCAACCATGCACTTTCAATCTCCCCCATTTTGGTAATTGATGACAATCCCGTTTAAGAGGGTTTATATAAAGAATAAAGCAACCTTGCACGACAAACAAGCAAGGATGCAAAGCGCATTAAAGGCAAATGCAACAAAAGCATAAGACCCAAATTCCATTAAACCCTCTAAACTTCTCCCCCATTGGCATCGATTGCCGAAATGGGAAGAAAAACTTAGAGAGCCAATATAATATGAGTTCCTCGATAAAGTGTGCATTTCTCAAGGTATGAGTGAAATCAAATGCACTTATTCATTGACGAATAATTAGAGGAAATCAAACTATATTGAGGATCAAAAGATTGCAAAAAGATGAAATCATTTTAAACATCTCCACAAAGGAGAAAGACAATCAAAAAGATCCAAAGCGATAGTTCTAAATAAAAACGGAGAAGCTCCCCAATGTTTATGCGCCATAGAGAAGTGCGCTACAATGGCATCCTTGCTCCCCCGAAATCATCTAGAACACGCAACAAGTGCAAAAGTGCATAATGCAAAAGCAAATCATAGCACTTGCACCAAAGATGTGGTTGAGCCAAAAAGAGATACCAATTTTCAAAAAAAATCAACATAAGATAGGCCCAACCGATATAAAAGGAAGATCTTTAAAAAGTATGTTCAGAAGCTTAGGGATACCAATTGGAAACTAAAACCAATTGAAAAATCCAAAAGCTAGTGATAGCATTTAGCCAATGAAATCAACATGCTCACCATGGTAAGCATGAGGTAAAAAATCCTCAACAAATACATGAGTGTGCAAAGGTACCAATAAACAAGGAGACAAGCACTCATGAGATAAATTTGGAACCACCAAAGAATTATAGATGAAAAACAAGGTGGCTCAAAATAATTAGGATACCAACTAAAAGGTGACCTCTCTCATATGTATAGGTTTCTAATTGGACAAACCATTGAAGATATACATCCGCAAAGAAACATATACATACGAAATGGTTCGGGAAAAAGAGAACGAGGTATCCAAAAGGAAGTCATAAATATACAAATGAGATTGTTGCTTAAAAGCATAGCACATAGCTCAAATTTATCTCATCGTATATGAATGAACTTCAACTATATCAAATGCATCACACATATCACTAAGGGAACAAGAGATAGTGGAGATGCTTTGAGTTAGGCAACAAGTATCACAAGGAAATAATATCAATTGAAGAAAAGGTTTTTGCAAATTCATCACACATATCACAAAGATATATTAAGTGAAGGAAAAGTCCAAAACCACAACAATTGCATATAAGAGATTTCATGCCAAGAGATAACCTACACAAGGTTGGAACTAGAAAAGTATGCATGGGATAGATACTTGTTACCGGGATGCATTGATGATGAAGATGATGAGAGTTTGTTTGTCATCAAAGCTTGACTCCGACAATCACACGGTGAGAACACCTTCCTTATGAATGAGGCAAGCATCCAATGCATCTCCATTGTACCTAAAACAAAATTAGAATACAAAATGGTTCCCAAACTCATTGGGTCCCATAGTAGTTAGATCTGATGGGGTCGCAGCATAGAAAACAAAAAATTTCCTACGCGGCAAGCGGAATAAACCCCAAGGATCTAGATCTACTAGATGAAGATAGCGAAGGTGAGATCCAATCTCTTACCCTTGAAGATCAACAAACACGCTTTGTCGGTGCAGGGGTTGGTTAGTCGATCCCCGCAACTAGACTCGTCTAGTCGCGAGGAGATGTATTATCCTTGAGATCCAATCCGGTGAAGTGCAGCAACGGGCAGCACCTCCGCGGCGTCCACACGTATGGCTCGATGAAGACGTCAACTCCTTGATCCCGCAAGCGAGAGGACGTGGCCTTGATGATCTCAGCAGCACGGTGGTTGTGCCGGTGTCGATGACGATCTCCACGAGCAGGGCTTCGCCAAGCCAAGCAAGAGGAGAGGGAGAGGAGGAGGTGGCGCAGCCCCCTAGGGCTAGGGTGGTGCGGCAGCTCTTGGTGGAGGTGGTGGCACGGCAGCCCTACAGGGGAGGAGGGGTGCGGCTAGGGTTTTAGGGTGGAGGAAGGTGGTGCGGCTAGGGCACGTGGGTCGGCAGGCACAAGGGTGTGCCGCACCCCTCCCCTCCCCCCCTTTATATAGGTGGCCGGCTCGGGTTAGGGTAGGGGCCGGCCGGCCCCTTGCTTTCTCCCCAAGTTGGAGTCCATATAGGACTCCTCCTTGGGCCCCTTTCCTAAAGGGTGGAGGGCCCAACTCCTAGTCCAACTAGAAGTGGGTTCCCCCCCTTCCTTAGCCGCATGCCCATGTGGGCCATTGGGTGGTGCGGCTGGCCCAAGTGGCCAGCTACATCCCTTTGGTCCATGTGGGCCCCATACAATATGTGGTCCCACTTCTAGAACCTTTTAGAACATTCCGGAACCTTCCGGTACCCTGCAAATAATTTCCGGAACTTTTCCGAAACCTCCGGAAACAACTTTCCATATATGAATCTTATTCTCCGGACTCCTCCGGAACCTCTCGTGACGTCCTGGATCCCATCCGAGACTCCGAATCACCATTCGTTCGTTTCATCATTTAATTCATCGCAAAACCTAATTTCATCGGAACGTTAAGTGTGTGACCCTACGGGTTCGAGAATGCATAGACATGATCATATCAATAATTAATAGCGGGACCGGGATGCCCATATTAATTCCTATACACTCAACGAAAACCTTTTCTCGATTGAACCACGATGCCGGAGATTCAATTAATCTCATATACGATTCCCTTTGTCTCACGATATTTTACCTGCCCGAGATATAATCGTTGATATCCCCATGTCCAGTTTTATCTCGTTACCGGCAAGTTCTCTTTACTCGTCCATAATATAGGATCCTCGTGATTACCACCTAATCACCTGTCTGCAGACTTTTGATGCTATATTATCGAGAAGGCCTGGAGATATCTTCTCCGTCACATGGAGGGACAAATCCCACTCTTGATTCATATCACCCAACAAGCCACCATCGGAGATACCTGAAAGCCACCTTTATAATCACCCAGTTACGAAGTGACGTTTGATGTCCACAAAGTATTCCTCCGGTGAACGGGAGTGATATAATCTCATGGTCTAAGGAAACTATATTTGGCATATGAAAAAGTGTTGACAACAAAACTTTTGTGACACGATTAATTGCAACTCTTTATTTGGGTCATGTACATCACACCATTACTCTTAATGATATGACTCCGTTATCAAGTGACTATAACAAGTCCATAGTTAGGAAACTCTAACTATCTCTTGATCAACGAACTAGTCCTGTAGAGGCTCACTACGGACTCCGGGTGTTTATATTCCACACATGTATTATGTTTCCATTTAATACAATTATAGCATGGATAATAAACTATTATCATAAACGTGGATATGCTTAATAAACCATTTTATTATTGCCTCTAGGGCATATTCCCAACAGTCTCCCACTTGCACTAGAGTCAATAATCTAGTTTACATTTCCTCGATCCAACACCCATGGAGTCTCACTCATGAAGTCTCAGTGCTGATCATGTTTGCTTGTGGAAGAGGTTCTGTCCGTGTTCTGTACTTTACAGCTCTTTATGTCCTTTGCAAAAATTTGTAACTTTCACCTAATTTGACATTACTTTATCATCACATGATAAAGTTCCTATCATCCCATGATAAAACTCATTATCATATAATGCATATAATATGTTTGGTTATAGAGTGAGATATTCGTATCCTTTTATGCCTATATGTATGATCAGTCAAATGGACTTTCTCATAACATATGCATCCGGAACTCACTCGATCTTGAAACAACTTTCTCAAACCAAAATATTATATCTTATTTCAATCCTTGAATTAATCATATACTCCTATATGTTGTAGACTTAACAAATCAACATTGAACCTTGTCACTTTGATATTTCCGATCATGCTTTCGCTGCGCTGCTCTGACTCTAAAAGATCTCCAATTTAGTCTGGCTTTATGACTTCAACCAAGTCCACCATTTTCTAAATTTATCTCAATTTCATGAAAAATGACTCCTCATTTAACATGTTCTTACTATTAAGAACTTGGGTCACATATCGTCATATACAAACACATGGTTCTTATATGTTGAGACCTATGAACAATTCATAGTGAATTCCAACATATCCTCCAACCATCAATTTTTGTACTGAGTTCTCAACTCAATGTTTCACCTATATGTTACAATGAGACGAACCGTTCTTCTCTTGTTTTATTTTGAACTCCTTCAAAAAATATTTAGGTTAAACATCCTGACTTTAATGTTTATCAAACTTATCTATCCTCCATAGATACTTCATAAGTTATGCATTGGTCCATGACAACATTTACAACATTTACGAAATCTCCATTTCATTCAAACACGATGTTGTAAACTCCCACTCAAATATATACCATACACATATTAAATTGTGAAACCACTATGGCTCCCACTCAGAAATATGTTATCTTTATATTTGACCATGATTAACTAGTTCCCACTCAAACATATGTCACACATATTTTGATTATGGAAATTAATTTCTGCTCTAACTTAATATATGTCACCACATATCTTAATTAGATCTCACTGAGTTTCTTATGCTTTTTCTCGACAATTTGGACTCCTCCAAAATTCTTAACTCTTAAGATTCGAGAACTCATATACGAAACGCCAGCACCTTGCCAGCTCTAAGTTTTATTTATTCCACACAAACTCTTTGCAAAATAAATATGTGAAACATTCTTTTCACAAAATCAAGTAACGATTACTTTATGATTTAAACTTAAAATAGAATGACTCTTAGTCACTTTCGTATTTTAAAGTTTCTATTTCTTCTTTTGTAGTTTTGCAGGTATGTCTTGTTTCTCAAACATGACAAGTAAATCACGAATATTATTTTGCAACTTTTGACAAATTTCATATTCTTGAACCCTACTTCTCTTTAGACAAGCCAAACCAAAATTCAATGATCACCATCATTAAAACCTTTTATGTGTCAAGTTTTAACCAACATAGCACTTTACATATGTGCCACTTGATACATAAACATGCAAGGTTTAAGCTTTCTAAATTTATTCCAACAATTCTTTTATCCACGAAACCATTTCATGATAAAACCACTAAAACACACAACACAACCAAACACATTGGTTTGTTCCTTTTAGTCTCACATTGTGGAATCTCTATTCATAATCTCATATAAATATTCTACAAAACTTCATTTGCTTTGGTTTTTAATTATCTCATAATTATTGCAACCACTATTTCACATAACTCATATGCGAAACGCAAATCATTAAATAGATCCTTTATTTAAAATAGAGTGTTATCAAAAATAAATCTAAATGATACAAATAAAACCTTAAATTCAAAACCCTTCTTTATGACCACATAATATCTAATATAATGTGACTACAATACTTTAGGTTTATCAAAACACTTTTGAAAAATCTCTAAATATTGTAATTTGTGATAACACTTGTCACAAGTCTTCATACTAAACAATAACTCAAATATTTTGTCTCTTTTGATCACATCGAAAAGACTCAATTATCTTGTTAACTCAATATCCTCCACTTCCATGGTCTCATCATGACATGAATAAATACTCCTATTTACTCATTCACGATAAGATAATGATGTCTCTTATTTACTGGAAAAATTCCACCAACACTTGTGTTTACTTTCCAGTTACTCATGGCATTTTCAGAAAATGGCATTTTTAATTATGCTACTTGGTGATGCGCATCAGAATACTCACCAACACTATAGCACAACTAAAAACAAATCTCATCATTAAGTATTGGATATTTTAGCATGTCTTTATTTTATAAGTGTTTAACTAATTTTCGTTTAAATCCAACAAAGGACAATAATCTCATAACCGAAACGTGATCTCCAAAAAGGATTACTCATGAAAATAGAACAACCACTTGTCTTTAACATGAATGACCGTCTCACAAACCGAGACACACTAATTTAAGATCACACTTAATTCGATTACAAAACTCATTCAAATCCTCTAATTTAAAATGATAAATGTAGAAGTGAAATGACGCCAGCATCAACTCCTTGATTGCCATCTTCCCGCGAAATCCACTCAGTCCCTCCATGCACTTCTCAAACGGCGGGCCCTGTTTTCACAAAACAGCACAAGTATCAAATACTTAGCTCACCACAAGTGTAAATGGGACATTTAAACATTTATAACTAGTATATCAAAATATACCTTCTGCATTGGCTACGGGATTCCTTTCGATCTGACGAAATCGAGACATCAGTTCCGGATAAGTGATCGAATCCCTTTCCTTGACATAGTCTCTGACACAATTCTTGAATTTGGGATGAAGCGAATGCAACAGCCCATCTATCGCGAATTCGTCACTCATCTCCATATCCCAAGCATCCACAAGAGTGTAATATATCCTATACATTTTCTTCAGATGTTCCTCTAAGCGATCATTTTCTTCCATCTTAGTTGAAAGAAATACACCTAGACCTTCAAACCTTGCAATTCTCACTTGTGCTATGAACATTTTCTTTAGCTTAGTGACAGTCTCAATGACACTCAAGTTCTTGAATTGTTTGGACAGGTCTGAATTCATGAAGACACTCATCAACCAATTGACTTGAATGTGAGTCTTACTCCGACTGAGCCAAGCCATACGCTTGTTGTAACTTGCAGAAGCATCGGGTTTCTCCTCTAAGGGTTCATGTAACACGTAGAGCTGATCATTGGTTGATAGGACTTCTCTAAGACGTTCGTACCACTCGATGAAGTTTGACCCATCGAGACGCAGCTCCTCAGCAAGAAACATACTACTGTAGTCAGCCATGATCTACAAGGATTTTGCAAAGACATTTTTAGGACATTTTGTTTATGATAATTTTAGTTCAACTTAATCAAATTAATATATGAACTCCCACTAAACTCAACATCTCTCTGGTTGTTTAGTGACACATGGTCCAAATCCACTACACCACAACCGATCATCACGTGAGATGATGTAGCTTCAATGGTGAACAACTCAGTGTTGATCATATCATTCATATGACTCGTGTTTAACCTTTCGGTTCCGTGT
The DNA here is from genome assembly GCA_012064385.1 of Puccinellia tenuiflora. NCBI lineage: Eukaryota > Viridiplantae > Streptophyta > Magnoliopsida > Poales > Poaceae > Puccinellia > Puccinellia tenuiflora. The sequence continues at coordinate 686,379 of QRDG01000816.1, forward strand.
TCCCGAGGCCATGTCTGTACATGCTAGGCTCGTCAAGACAACCGTAGTATTTTCGAATGTGCAAACTGGCTTGCACCCGTTGTATGTGAACGTAGAGTCTATCACACCCGATCATCATGTGATGCTTCGAAACGACGAACTTTCGCAACGGCGCATACTAGGGGAGAACACTTAATTATCTTGATATTAACATGAGATATCACCTTATCATGCTACCGTCGCGATCACATCTAAGCATAACAATAAGGTGCATAAAAGGGATTAACATCACATGCAATTCAAAAATTGTGATATGATATGGCCTTTCTTCTTATGCTTTTTGATCTCCATCTTCAAAGCACCGGCAAGATCTCCATCTCCGGCATGATCTCCATCATCGTGGCGCCATCACCATGGTTGTCCACCAACTATTGCAACTACAACTAATGCTACTCTTAGCAATAAAGTAAAGCAATTACATGGTGATTTATCGACACGCAGGTCACATAAAATAAAAGACAACCATATGGCTCCAGCCGGTTGCCGTACTCGTCGACATGCAAGTCGCGAAATATTACAAACATGATCATTTCATACATTATCACAAATCACATTGGCCATATCACATCACTTGACCCCCTCTGCAAAAACAAGTTAGACGTCCTCTACTTTGTTTATGCAAATTTTACGTGGCTTGGGTCAACGAGATAGAACCGTTCTAATCTACGCAAAACCACAACGGTGATATAATAGTCGCTTATTTAATCATCCTTTTGAAAGGCCTTCCATTGAAAATTGCATCCTCACTAAAGCAAGAGAAACAGACACCCGCCAGCCACTTATGCAAAACAAGTTGCATGTCAGTCGTGGAACCGGTCTCTCGTGCGTGGACGAGTAAAGTTGGTCCGGGCCGCTTCAATCTCACAATACCGCAAAGATGCAAAGTGCACGCGAGAAGGTAGCAACATAAAATATCAACGCCCACAACTCCTTGTGTTCTAATCGCACCAACATCTACGAATAGATCTAGGCTCTGATACCACTGATGGGGTCGCAGCATAGAAAACAAAAAATTTCCTACGCGACAAGCGGAATAAACCCCAAGGATCTAGATCTACTAGATGAAGATAGCGAAGGTGAGATCCAATCTCTTACCCTTGAAGATCAACAAACGCGTTTTGTCGGTGCAGGGGTTGGTTAGTCGATCCCCGCAACTAGACTCGTCTAGTCGCGAGGAGATGTATTATCCTCGAGATCCAATCCGGTGAAGTGCAGCAACGGGCAGCACCTCCGCGGCGACCACACGTACGGCTCGATGAAGACATCAACTCCTTGATCCCGCAAGCGAGAGGACGTGGCCTTGATGATCTCAGCAGCACGACAGTTGTGCCGGTGTCGATGACGATCTCCACGAGCAGGGCTTCGCCAAGCCAAGCAAGAGGAGAGGGAGAGGAGGAGGTGGCGCAGCCCCCTAGGGCTAGGGTAGTGCGGCAGCTCTTGGTGGAGGTGGTGGCACGGCAGCCCTCCGGGGAGGAGGGGTGCGGCTAGGGTTTTAGGGTGGAGGAAGGTGGTGCGGCTAGGGCACGTGGGTCGGCAGGCACAAGGGTGTGCCGCACCCCTCCCCTCCCCCCCTTTATATAGGTGGCCGGCTCGGGTTAGGTTAGGGGCCGGCCGGCCCCTTGCTTGCCCCCCAAGTTGGAGTCCATCTAGGACTCCTCCTTGGGCCCCTTTCCTAAAGGGTGGAGGGCCCAACTCCTAGTCCAACTAGAAGTGGGTTCCCCCCCTTCCTTAGCCGCATGCCCATGTGGGCCATTGGGTGGTGTGGCTGGCCCAAGTGGCCAGCTGCACCCCTTTGGTCCATGTGGGCCCCATACAATATGTGGTCCCACTTCTAGAACCTTCTAGAACATTCCGGAACCTTCCGGTACCCTGCAAATAATTTTCGGAACTTTTCCGAAACCTCCGGAAACAACTTTCCATATATGAATCTTATTCTCCGGACTCCTCCGGAACCTCTCGTGACGTCCGGGATCCCATCCGAGACTCCGAATCACCATTCGTTCGTTTCATCATTTAATTCATCGCAAAACCTAATTTCATCGGAACGTTAAGTGTGTGACCCTACGGGTTCGAGAATGCATAGACATGATCATATCAATAATTAATAGCGGGACCGGGATGCCCATATTAATTCCTATACACTCAACGAAAACCTTTTTCTCGATTGAACCACGATGCCGGAGATTCAATTAATCTCATATACGATTCTCTTTGTCTCACGATATTTTGCTTGCCCGAGATATAATCGTTGACATCCCCATGTCCAGTTTTATCTCGTTACCGGCAAGTTCTCTTTACTCGTCCAAAATATAGGATCCTCGTGATTACCACCTAATCACCTGTCTGCAGACTTTTGATGCTATATTATCGAGAAGGCTTGGAGATATCTTCTCCATCACATGGAGGGACAAATCCCACTCTTGATTCATATCACCCAACAACCCACCATCGGAGATACCTGAAAGCCACCTTGCCGAAGTGGTGTATTCATGTAAGGATTGGGCATTTCTGGAGTATTTGGACACGCAGAAGGTCAACGAGCTGATTAGATATCAGTTCGTTATGGTGAACGAAAAGGTGAGCCGTTTTTGTTCTTCACGTGCAAGAGAGATGTTTGTGTAGCTTGACTCTAGCATTTCGGCAAAAAAAATTAATTGTTGTATGTGCATTACCAGGATAGACATCCAGTTGTTGAGTTATTCGTCCTTGAATATATAGTGAAGCTAAAATAAATGAGCATTATATCATGGTTGTTGTAGCTTCTTTTCAATACTTAATTTTGAAGTGTGCTGATGGTTTGGTACCTTCTAAATCGAATGTAAAGAGTAGTGTTGTATTATTATTATATAATGGTATTTGTAGATTCTTTTCGATACATTTTTTTGAAGTTTGCTGGTGGTTTGATACCTTCTAAACAAACTATAAAGAGATGTGTTGTATGTAGTTTGCTCGCATAGCTTCTTTTGTTTAGAAAATTATCTGGTTTTCTAATGGTCCAGACTCTCGAAACAAAATACAAAGACTAATCATCTATAATCTATAATATCTAAATAGGGGCAACCCACCTACTATATGTATTTCTCTCAACATGAAAACATGCCAAATCACATCAATTCTTCGTATTGGTTGTCACTGTCCCCGCTATATGTCTATATGTTGGACACTGCATGCATCCACGGCATTTACTCTATTTTCTCGTAGACCTCCGTCACGGCTAAGGGGCTGACACACATATTTGATTGCCTCGCTCGACGGCACACGCGCTTCCTGTTCCCTAGCTATCTTGGCGTACAACCCTTCCTCATTAAATGACATGAAAATGAAATTGGAACCCCAATAAGTGAAGTCCGTGATTCCTCAGGGCAAGTACAAAGTACAATAGATCCTAGTCAGGTGGCTATAAGCAATTTTTATTAGCAAAATCTGAGGTGAAAGAGAGAGAAAGTAGGAAATAGAGTGGAACACGACTTCAATATGCCGACGATACAATCCTCTTTATGGAACAAGACTTGGAAAAGGTGAGAAACCTGAAATTAATTTTATCAGCGTTCGAGCAGCTTTCTGGTCTCAAGATTAATTTCCATAAGAGTGAATTGTTTTGTTTTGGCGAGGCACTGGATGACGCTGCCCTATACGCTGAGTTATTCGGCTGTGGGCAAGGTCATTTTCCAATTAGCTATTTGGGCATTCCGATTCACTTCAGAAGGCTTACAATAGCTCAATGGAAAATTGTGGAGGAACGGCTACAGAAGAGATTGAGTAGCTGGAAAGGAAAATTGTTATCTCTTGGGGGAGGATTGGTCCTCATAAACTCAGTGCTCACTAACATGGTACTGTATATGATTTCCTTCTTCCAACTGCCCAAAGGAGTTCTGCATCGATTAGATTATTTTCGATCAAGATTCTTTTGGCAAGGGGATAGTGAGAAAAGAAATATAGACTGGCTAAATGGAACGTAGTTTGCCGTCCCAAGGATCAAGGAGCGCTGGGTATTCATGACTTAGAGGTCAAGAATAGAGCTCTCCTCGGTAAGTGGTTGTTTAAACTACTGACTAAAGATGGGGTATGGCAAACTCTCCTACGGAGAAAGTATATTGGTTCAAAAGCGTTATCACAGGTTGCTTGGAAAGCCGGTGATTCACACTTCTGGGCTGGCCTAATGGCGACGAAGAAGTTCTTCTTCCCATATGGTTCTTTTTCCATTAAGGATGGTTCGGAGATAAGATTCTGGGAGGATAAATGGTTAGGCAACACCACACTCCGAGAACAATATCCAGCTTTATATAATATTGTCCTTGGTCGTCATAAGAGCGATACTCTCGCTAAGGTGATGGAGAATTCTCCGCCCAATGTGACGTTCCGAAGAGATCTTGTGGGTCCCAGGTTAGCATCCTGGAATGAGTTGCTACAACGTTTGGCTGTAGTTAATCTCATGGAGGGGACCGATGAGTTTCGATGGAATTTACATGTTAATGGTAAATTCTCAGTAGACTCTATGTATAAAGCTCTCATACAGCCAGATTTGCCTGTGGATAATAACCACAAAATTTGGAAGATGAGGATCCCACTCAAGAATAAATTTTTTACTTGGTATCTTTGTCGTGGGGTAATTCTAACTAAAGATAATCTCGCGAAACGCAATTGGCATGGGAGTAAAAAGTGTGTCTTCTGTCACAAGGACGAGACTATTAAGCACTTATTCTTCGAGTGTAGATTTGCGAGTTCTATATGGTCAATCATCAAAATAGGTTCTAACCTATTTCCACCACGTAGCATTGCTAATATTTTTGGTAATTGGCTGAATGGTGTGGACAATAGGATTAAACGACTTATTAGGGTGGGAGCGCTAGCCGTTATATGGTCGCTTTGGCTGTGTAGAAATGACAAGGTTTTTAATGATAAGAATTCGTCTCTCATGCAGGTGATCTATAGGACTACTGCTACTCTCCGTTTGTGGTCTCCGTTGCAACGTGTGGAGCATCACGACCTTTTTACGGAGGTGTGTACAAGTCTGGAGGGAACGGCGAGAGACTTTTTATCCCAACATGGATGGCAGCATAATTTGCGGATTGGCCCTCCACCTCCATAGGCGTGTTTACAATTTCTCATTCTGATATGTAATTCGCCTTGTTTTATTTTAGTTGTTGATAACTTTTAGCTGTGTGCATCCTAGTTATGCAGAGGCCGGGTGTAATACTTAAACTCTTTAAGTAATAAAAGCTCCTTTTATCGAAAAAAAGGAAATAGAGTGGAGCGGGCTCTTCAGCTACAGCCCGGTTATAGAACATATAACGAGAAAAAAGCTGGTTGTTTGACTAACCCAATTCTCTAATAAAGCCTACTTAGCAACCAACCTAATAGTCAGTCTATTGTATGGGTGGGCTTTATGATAACTGCAAGGTGACATGATAGGGCTCTATAGCCAGCAGCCGGCTATGCTATTAATCTTACTCTCATCTCTCGGCGACTCAAGTCCAGTAACCGGCCGCATGCGAGCTTTTTAATCTCCTCTAAATTTCGTCCGGCCAGCCTTGCCTCTGATCATGGCCTCCTGTGAGCTTTACTGCTGCTATCTTTAATGGGGTTGTGATTCCTAGCCTCCTACGTTTTCTTCTCTTGATATACTGTCGAGTTTCTGTCGCATTGGGGGTACGTGATTTCTCCTCTCATAGTTTTGTTCTTTGCAGCTTTATGTTGCCGATCCGCTTCCCCCTTTGTCTGTCCACTTCAGGTTCTGCAGAATTGGGCGCCCGGTACCCGCATCGCTATGCTGCAGTTTGGTGTGATCGTCAAGGTCTACGGGCGCCCTGTACCCGCAGCTACATCACCTTCTCGGTAATCCGGATCTGTATTTTATTTAGACTCTTTGTATTTATGTTCCCCTCTGATACGCTTCGATCTGTAGGCATCCTATAATATGTACATTGTTTTTCATTTTAAACGGAAGTATGTACGTTGTTGAACGTTCAGCTATCTGGTAGTTGTGTATTTTATAGTTCTTTAATTATTTTACCACTTCGTAGTTTGGTAACTATTTTGACATATATTCAGTATTTGTTTTGCTTTCCTGGGTTGTAACCTGTATAAATAATTGTCACTAGCATGCAATTGTTTATCTTTATCTTTTGTGATGTCAAATTATACAAAAAAAAGTAAGTGGCATGTTTTTGTTAGAAAACTAACAAAGTACGAATTCTTTACCTAATTGGTACTCCCTCCGTCCAAAAATAAGTGTCTCAAGTTTGATAAAAAGTGGATGTATCTATACATAAAACATGTCTAGATACATCCACTTTTGAGCAAATTTGAGACACTTATTTTTGGACGGAGGGAGTATTAGGATAGCAACAATATTAACAATGAATTTCGTGATAGCGATATTAACATTCTAAGTACACAATTGTTTTAATTGATGCTCCATAAAATATATTATTTTTTGAATCATATATTTCCCACAGCAACGTGTGGCCTTCCAGCCCGCCCGCTCCTGCAGGGCATCATTTAGGGTGTGTTTGGTAGGTCGGGGGTCCTCAGATTCTCTATCTCTCCTCATACAAGCTAACCTTAGCTGAGCTGAGGTGAGATTTTGTCACGTGTTTGGTAGCCCGGGTCAGCAGAGATATGTTAAGATGAGATGTTGTTTGTTAGCCTGTGCCTGTTGAGATGTGTTGGGCTGGGATGTTGTTTGGCAGACTGTTTGAGATGAGATGCTGTTACCTTCTCACTGTGTTGGTGAGACTACCACCAAATAGAATAAATTTACAGCAAATACATACATATACGACCAAATGAAATAAATATTCAGCAAATACGTACATATACGATCCATGGTACATAACGTGCATAACATCCAAAATACATGGAATATCGTTCAGCGTGCAGCGATCAATATTACAAAGTCTACATCAATAATAATGCATAATACATGTTCTCATAAGCATTACAAAAGTAATATTGCATCAGCCTAGAACAAGTCAAACAAGATCAGGATTTTTTGCTAGGATGCGATTGAATGCAGCTTCACGGACATCAGCTTCCATGCTCATGAAATTTAGACCTTTTCCCTTATGCTCAGTCAGATAATCTAAAACAGCCAGCTTTTGGTCCATTTCAAAACCGGGAAGGGCCATAATAGTTTTGCACAAATCAGGGTGTGTTTCGGCATGACAAGTGTTATTGATGGCACCAGCCACAAAACGCAATGCATCAGACATATTGCTAACCTGAGTTGCATCAATACCTTCATCATTCAAAATAGAAGCCCTCTTCCTCTTCTTATTCGAGACAGACGAAGGTGAAGGAGTAGTTGCATCACTACCACCAATGCCAAATGCGGCTTGAGCTTCCACAAACCCTTCTCCATTTGTTTCACCACTCTCCAAATCAATAGTCTTTCCTGGACACTCTACCACAATGGGTTACCCCAAAGGCTCATTAGACCCCATTGCAAACTTACCCGTGGCTAGCTTATCAGCAAAGCAAGCTTCCATATATTCATAGTTGACAAGTGGTTTGTTCAAAAATTCAGCATCCTTAACATGATCCTGCACATGTTTCCAACAGATTTCAGCACTAAAATAGCATGTTTCCAACACATTTATAGAGAACCAGACCATGTATGTACATACCATAGTGTGATCCAAGTAATGTTGTTCAGCTAGAACAATCATTTTTACATCATCATCCCAAAGCGCCCCACTCAATGTCCTCAACTTGTCAATTTTCTGCCACCTAGTCTTCCATTTGCGGAGATGATTGGTTATTTGAGTGGTAGTTACCTCATAACCAACAAGTTTTGACACATCTTTTGCAGCCTTCGTAATATGGATTTCTTTAAATCCTTTATCCGTCTTGACACCCTTCGCTGCTATTTGGGCGAGACACTTCATCAAGCAAGCTGACATAGGAGGTGTCCAAGTCATCATCTTTGCTGCCTTCTTGGGTATAGCACCTTCATCCAGAATTTCCTCCACATGTTCAGCCATCTGCACCAAAGGATTTTAATCAGTAATATAAACCAGCAGTAATATATAGCACACATGCCCATCAATATAAACCAGCAGTAATATATAGCACACATGCCCATCAATATAAGCAGTCCGAAAATGACATATATAGCACACATTTCAGTCCAAAAATGACATATAACATCAATACAAAACATATTCCAGCTCGAAAATGTAATTATCCATCAATAGATGACATAATCCAGTCCGAAAATAACATAACATAATCCATTCCGAAAATGACATAATCCATCAATATTACAACACCATAATGGCAGATTACAACAACAAAATAAAGTACGGTTGTCAAATTTGAGCTGCCCCCCTGTTTGCCCACATAGCTTGTGCAATTTCATCTCTCTTTTGTTTCCATGTAGCATTATCATAAGCTACATCATTGTGCTCCTCATGGGCAGGTTCTGGAGCCCATGTCGCCTCCGGTGGGAAGTAGTCATCCTCCCCAAACTGAAGTATCCAGTTATGGAGAATGGCACAAGCAATGACTACTTTTACTTGGGTCTTGTAAGGATGGAATGGTCTATTGTAAACAAACTTCCAACGATTCTTGAATGCAGCGAAGGCCCTTTCAATTGTTATCCTTAGAGAGGAGTGTCTTAAGTTGAACAACTCTTTATAATTTTCAGGATGATTTCCTGCACCATACTCCTTTAGGTGGTATCTTGTTTTACGGTATGGTGGAAGGAATCCCGGTCTCACGGCATAACCAGCATCAACAAGGTAGAATTTTCCTATGAAAAATGCAACTATTAGCTATGGCAAGAACTACTAAATTTTGTTTGAGCTAATGAGTTTATGTTATTACCTGGAGGAAGTGGCAACCCATCATCCCTCTCCACAGCATCAGAAAGTATGAGAGCATCATGGGCTGACCCCTCCCAACCAGCAAGAACATAGGTAAACTTCAAATCAAAGTCTACCGCTGCCATGACATTTTGGGTAGTGCCGTCTTTTCTACCCCTAAAGGCGGCTGAGATATTAGCTGGGACTCTAGCCTGGACATGAGTTCCATCTATTGCTCCAATACAATCCTAAATCGGAAAATACAAGTATGGATTATTCATGGCTCTTATCAAGATAACAGTACCTAAAGCTTTAAAATAGATTACCTTGAAGTATGGATTGAAGCGGTTGTTTTCCTCAATTTTATGGTTGATATCGGTGGATGGAGGACGGATCATCTCAGCTCGCAACTCTCCAACAGCATACAACACCGCTTTAAAATACCTACTAATTACTTCAGTAGATCTTCTAAATATCGGTTGTAGAGCTCTAAACCTTGTGTTGTGCCCAACTACTAGGAGAAACATGGCTACTTGTTCCTCTATAGAGGTATGAATACTATCTTTCAATAGCTCTCTCTCTCTAAACAAATTGCACAAACGAAAAAAGGGAGCTTTTTTCATTCTTAGCTGGTTTGAGCAATTTATGTCGGAAGAATGATAGATATATCTCAGGTTAGATTCCCTAGCAATATCCATATCAATCCTACGGCCTACTGTTAACAAGGGAGTTTGTTTCCTAGCTCTCCTTGAGATAAAGAGCATGTATGCACCCAATACAGCTGCGATACCGACTGCTTGCACGATTAATTTGCGCCGCTGTCTTGCCAAATCATCCATCTATCAGAAATAAAAACAACAACTCATCTTACTGACCACAACCATTACAAGTAATGTAGTGCTGCCATTTTCGTGGTATTATCATACTTTACTGCTGCAATATTATTGGCCAAAAATTGCAATGAATGAGCAGCAATATTCAGAGAAATAGCAAGATAATACTACCTTCAGTCACGCCCAGAGGGAGCTCGAGGAAATCAAGCCGGTCACGTCCAGCTCGGAGACCACAGATCGATGGAGGCCTAGGGTTTGAGGCTTGCTCCTGCTCACGGCCGTCCGTCGGAGGTGGACCGTGCTCCTGCGAGGTAGAGGGGAGGCCGCCTGAACCGTCAACGACGGCCGCCGGTGGTTGAGCTCGACTGCTCCATGCCTGCTCGATCTGGATCTCGGGGGGGTGGTAGGCGGAGCGGCGGGGGCTCGCTGGACGCAGGGAGGAGCGCCGGGATCTCGAGGTCGTCCACTGCGGTCTCAGGGAGGCGGGGGAGGCGAGGTTGTCGGCACACTTGGCGGCGACTGGCGGCGGCGATTTTTGAGCGAGAGCAGAGGAGAAGGTGTTTCTCGTGGGGAACGGGGTGGGGGTGACGGGAAGCGTGGTCTGCCGCTCGCTGCGGGACGCGCGGAGAGTTTTCGCGAGAGGGTGGGATGTGTTTTCGGGACGACCTCGCCAGGGATGAGGAGCGAAGTTCGATTTGGGATTCGCTCCTCGGCAGGGCTCTCGACTGTTTTCTGTATCCGTTCGGCAGTGCGCTCGGCCCAAAACCGGTCTAACAAACACCCAAATGTTGTATGAGTAGGGAAACTCTGAGGACCCCCGACCTACCAAACACACCCTTAGTTTCTATAGTTCGGTGGTTCCTTTTGAGAGATTATAATCCATGGTTCTATAGTATAAAGTTACCGGGCCATTTTCAGTGGAAATCATGATCCTAACCTGCTGGGGTATATGGATAGTCAGAAACAATAAGATCTTCAAGGACCAAGAGCCAAGATTTGCAAGCTGGAAAGCTATCTATCTTCAAGAATTATCATTGCTTATTCACAGGATGAAGAAGTACATTAAAAAATTCAAAGATTGGCTGCAAACTCAACATTAAGAATTCTTTTGATCTTTTCACTTTTTTTATACATCTGCTGTAAATACCTTTGTAAATACCTTTGTACATACACTTATACTTAATAATTAAAAAGCAGTGGGAGCCTTTCCCACTGTACAGCTTCAAAAAAAAAAAGATTACCGGATATTTTGGTAAAAGAATCCAGAATGTACACTTATAAAACAAACATGTCCATAAAATTTTTCCATGCTACATAAATTGTGGGGTCATATGCGACTTTAAAAGGATCTATACAATTGTTTGTGATTAATGAGCTTTATATGAAAAAATTGTGTGTTCAGAGTTGCGTGATGTACATCGAAAGGACAGCTGGTGAGATTCAAGGACATGGTTGTTGAGGAACATGCCAATTATCTAGAGTTCTTGGAGATTGAATTAGCAAGAGATATGTTTTGTTCCGCTAAACATCGCTTTGAGGCATTGTTCACAAAATGGACACAGGTCTCAGATATAACTCATGTGCCTCAGAATCTGCATCGCTATGCATACAGGCTCAGATATTTTCAGAATATTTTGGCAAATGTAATGAACAAGACTTTCCTTTGCAGGTATATAGAAAAGTAGGAGGTAGTTTAGAGAGTCATTTCCCTTTGTATGTTATTCCAGTGATATTTTCCAGCAATTGGCATAACATAGTTTATATGCATGTTTTCCATTTTATGTTGCTCTTGCAGTATACATGTATCATCCGGACAGTTACATACTTACATGAATATCACCGGTTGCAACCTTGTCTGACCTCGGCGAGGACTTTACGGAGAAGATTCGGCACACTTTATCATCTGATTGTTGTGGCTGCAGGGACGGAGCCAGGATCTGAGGTCAAGGGGGGCAAGGATAGCCTAATAGTGTGCATAATCTTGATGAGGGGGGCTAATCAAGCTAAATTACACCAATCAAGCTGTTATACTAGCTAATATTGCAATGAAAAGCATGAGCATAGGGGGAGCGTAGCCCCTGCTCGTCCCCCTTGCCTCCGTCCCTGTGTGGATGTTTTCGGGCTATGTTAATGGAGGAACATTACACTGGTGTCTCTATGGAGCGACAATGCCAAGGCTCTTATCTCCGATAAGCTGATAGAGATGAACCAGAAAACAATTGTCGGCGTTCTGGTTATAACTTATAAGTTTTACATTTCGGATGAAAAATGTGTGTTCATGTGCTATCTTAACCATTTTTTTATTCGTGCCATCTTTTTCATTGAAGATGATATGCCTGTGTTACTTTTACCGCAATGTTTCTCACTCAGCATGTCTGCTAGCTATTGTTGTGTGCATCAATATATATTTCTATCCCTTTACAAGATTGATGTATGTTCTATGCTATACGACATGAACATGGCTATGCACAAATAGGTTGTTAAGATACATAGCTTTGAAAGATAAGAACATGGTGTCGCACGTTTCGTTCGTGTTTTTCTTTCGTGTATGTAGATAGATCTAGACGAGAGAGGCGTTTTGGTGCCCGGGAGCATATGCTCCCGGTATTTTCGACAAAATTTAAAAAATAAAAAACTTTTCAAAAAATCACGAAAAAAATCACGCACGTACCTGAGCATGGTGCGCACGGTCGTGAAAAATTTCACACCGAAATGTCATCGTATGCGCTCTGGGCAAAAATGACAAATTTCTGACAGCAAATGAGATCCGAAAATTTGAATTTGCTGTCAGAAATTTGTCATTTTTCTCCAGGGAGCATACGATGACATTTCGGTGCGAAATTTTTCACGACGGTGCGCACCATGCTCAGGTACGTTAGTGATTTTTTTCGTGATTGTTTGAAAAGTTTTTGATTTTCTAAATTTTGTCAAAAATACCGGGAGCATATGCTCCCGGGCACCAAAACGGATTTCCGGATCAGACTTGCTTTGTTTCTCCCCTCAAGAAAGAAAATGTCCACTATCCCTTCATACATCATATAGTGATATAGGTCATCTCCACCTCCCCTGCATGTTGTTCTACTACCATATGTGCGATGCTCCAAATTGTGGTTATGCAAACATTCTATACTCTATGATGCTACATTGATGTTCTAAAATTGAATTGCAGTTTTGCAATCATGCTTAACAATATGATCATGCAGATCAAGTATAACTTCTCTGACTTTTTTTCCATGCCTGGATATAAAATATTCATACTCCCTCCGTCCCAAAAGGGATGTCATTTTTTTGTCTAAAGTTGAATGTATCTAGACACTATTTAGTGATTAGATACATTCAAATTTGAACAAAGAAATGACATCCTTTTTGGGACGGAGGTAGTATTTGGTTATTGCTTTCAGGTTATTTGGCTGTCGCACAAAATGATCACACGCGATTTAATTGCAAATCTAAGGATAATTGTATATTTAGATGGTGCAATTCATCTGGAATGTGGTAAGGTCTCCTGGATAAGATTCATGTTTCCTCCTAAAGATATCCGGGTTGGTTTATTGTGCGAAGAGTTGAGGTAGATGCCCGTCAACTACGACAAAAGGGCACTGAAGTCGATACTCAAGATATCTTGGTTGAGAAGGTTATTGAGCTGATTATGTCAGCCAATGGCGAAGCTAGGTATGACCAGTTGACCGCTTTAGATGTACGTATGGCATTAACAAGAAATGTTAAACAATATAAACATGTTACGTACAGCGGTGTCACGGACGAAATACGTACAAGTCCTACCGCGCTGGCCACGCAGTGCTAGTACATGATGCAAGCGGCGAGGTGAAGCTCACCTAGTATCATATAAATCTGTGTTTTGCAACATACATCGGGAACGTCTTGACCTAGCTGGTTACTACGGCGTGTGACTAGCAGAAGGAACGATATCTTATCTTAGTAAGCCTTTTGTCCCAAATAAATAAGTTGGATATGCTAAATATAAAACCCTTTCACAAGAACTTTTCAGGAGGTTATTCATCCTAGTACTACTCTCGTCTAAATGGGTTTCATACCCATAAGACTGGCTAGTTTTTACGTTGGCTCGCCAAGCAATCATAACCCTTATATATGAAACCCTTTCACGAGAACTTCTCATGAGGTCACCCATCCTATTACTACTTTCGCCCAAATGGGTTTCATACCCATAGGACTGGTTAGTTCTTACGGTGGCTCGCCAAACCTATCACGAGGACTTCCCAGAACGAACGATAAGACCAGTAAATAGGGCCGTAATCATTTATGCTGACATGTCAGCATCGTTCTCCAAATCTTTCCAAGAAATAGAAAGGCACAATTATTGCTCTAGTGTCAAACACAGAGGACGGATGGTAACATTGTTATACACGACAATGCAAAGATTATTGGCCATCAGGTCTTCAAAGTATCGTCACACTTTGCGCCTCAAGTCTTATCCGGCGAAAGACACAGCGTGTTTCGGTTCGGTGTTCACCGTCAAGCTCAGCACCTCAGGTCGTGCGTAGTGTCCCACAACGTCGAAATCAAACTTCGCTCGAACAATTTCTCCTAGGTCTGCAAAACACGTCACAAAGTTTCTAGTAAGAATTATGCTTGTGATGTTTCGGTTATAATGCAGATCTACTGAGGTGGCAGCTACATTACTGATACCAAAAATTTATCAGTGAATCTATATAATGTACTGTGCCGTGTATAAATACCCAAACTGATACAACTTGAAGGTCTTGGTTTCTTCTTACCCAGGTCAGCTGTGAGGAGGGCCTCGCCTTCATAGTTGGGACCTGCCAACACGACCCCAGATGGCGAAATGATGGAACTTCCTCCAGGACAAACAGCAGTTTCTGGGGATGGCTCCTCATCCAGGGCACCAAACGTATAATCGGGTGGTGGAGGATAATCTTTTCTGCGACAGAACTGGTTTGCTGTCAGAACAAAGCACCCCCCTTCAAGAGCAATGTGTGTCATGGAAGCCTGCCAACTTGGCCTCGCATCCGCAGTGGGAGCACAGTATATTTCAATACCTGGATAAACATAGGAAAGCAAATCAGATAAAACATAAACTCAAGTACATCTCATGGTTCATTTTCAGAATTTATCTCTTGTTTTAGATTACGTCCTGCCATTTTTCAACCCTTTAATGCCTTGTGAAGATGTAATAACTCCTATGGAATCTTGAAAAAGATAAAGTGTTGAGGTTGGGCAACAAATTATGTTGCAAGAACTTGGAATACCTTTGGCATACAACGCTGTCCTGAGAAGTGGCATTCTATTCTCACAGCAGATGACGGCACCAATCCTACCAAGTGGAGTATCATACACAGGTATGGTAGATCCATCTCCAAACCCAAACAATACTCGTTCCAGTGCGGTAGGCATGAGCTTGCGGTGCTTTCCTAGGTATTTTCCCAGAGAATCAAATGAGAGCACTGTGTTGTACAGTGTGTAGCCTGCCCTTTCAACAACCCCCATCACCAAGAAGACCTTGTATTTTCCAGCCAATGCAGCTAAGCGGCTAACCTCTAGGCCTGCATTTGTCGAATGTTTGTGAAATGGTCTACAGAGCTAGCAGATGGATACGGAAGAAAAATTCTGTGACGGTCAAAGATAAATCCATTGGGAAGTGGAAGATAAGTACATCAAAATGAATCTATTAACAGAAACAGCAAAGATGGAAATACGCTCAACGCAAATTCTAACTACCAATATATGGTCGATGTTGACAGTTGACCAAATGGCCCAAATTTACTGGATGTGCTTTGTTGATTAATTCATTTTTATCAGCAGCGGGTAACAAGAGGTGCATGCTGACAATACTTTTCACTATGCTCTGTTCTGATGATTTGGATTATAAAATCCAATGTACATGAATAATTAATTACACCATCAACCAGAAGAATGATACAGAAATTTAACAAATACAGGTAGCAAGGACAAAGCCTCAAATGTTTTGTCAATTATGGAGCTCTACCTCTAGAAATGATGCAAAACACAGGAATAAAAGTCGAATGTCATACACACTTCAGTTCAGTAAAATGCCACCTGTAATTTATCACCCCATGGTCAGGACAGCAAGTTTGAGTTTTTCCTCGATCGGGTTTTCATTTATTTATTTTTGGATGATGCAGGAAAAGGAAGGGATGTGTTGTATTACACTATTTTGTGGTGAATGCTTCATTTCTAGCACTGAACGTTCTAAAATATTGTCAATGTAAATGTTACACATCAAAATATAATGGTGTGCCTTGAAATTATGGACAGAAACTGCGGCTCCAAAACAGGATAAAATGTTCAGTTCTGAGTGCATCGCTATTTTCTCCAAAGCACAATGCACACTAGAAATTGATATGCATAAAGCGAAAACATGAAGTATGATGACTATTGTGAAAATAATGTATAGTGTGCATATATTGATAGTATCCTGTAATACCAGGCACATCTATGGCAGCTGCATGATACTTCCGAAAGTCTTCTTTTCCCTTGGCAGATCGACTGCCAATAGTCAGTCCAAAGGTAGAACCATGAGGGTAGCCACCAACAAAGAGTTCTGGAAAAAGAACCAACTGTGAACCATATCCAGCCGCCTCTGCTATCAATTTCTCTGCTTTATCTGTCGATCAATGAAGTTAGGAAATTAGTAGCAACATAATAATCTCCAGTCTTGAAAGGGTTTCATGTTCATAAATGGATTACATGCATACAAGATATCCTACCAACATGCTTGTCCGTTTCAAACCTTGAACTATTGGGGCCTAATATTTATTAATCCTGTTCTTCACTAGATTTGATGGAACAACGTTTATTGCAGTTAAGTCATTGATGACATCATCAATGAAAAGACAGACATGTATGCTTCAACCCACCAACAGTTCCTGCTTACAGGAAATATCATACAAAACAAGAAGACGAAAGAAAACAATAGATACTCAATTTTATCTACGCAAAAGGATTCTCCCACTAGGAGTCTGTAACTGTAAGTTAGTCTTTGCTATCTTAAAGATTGCCATCGCCAGTGGCGGAGCCAGGAATTAAGATGAGCCGGGGCGAATTTTTTTTTGTGGGGTGAACTTATAAGGTTAGAAAAAATTAAGACACAAAAGTAAGTCTATTCAACAAAACCAATGGTCTATAAAGATTTGATTATCATAATTCATGGATTACAACTACGAACAACTTGAAAAACCATAAAGATGACTTACAAACTACTAACGTGGACTCCTAACACTTGGGTTGCTCAATTAGGTGCCACCATATAATATCAATATTGGAGGATATATAATGTATGAGTCCAAATCTTTCCGCGTGTGTTGTGTGCTAGTACTACGTGAGTACCAGTGCTAGGCTGATCGATCAACTCAGCTAGCTTGCTGCTAGCTAGTTTGAACGTGCGGGGCTAACACCTTACACAGGATTTGGTGAGCCGGGGCGGCCGCCCCTCCTCGCCCCCATAGTGGCGCCGCCACTGGCCATCACAGCAATATTGCCAACAAGTAAGTTGGATACTGACATATATCCAATGCTCCTTCCTCATAACCACAAAGCATAGAGCAATAATCACTTCGACACATACATGATTGAGAAAAAACCCATATATGCCATCAAAATCTGTCCCCTTCATATCCAAAATGGATACTTTATATCGGACCAGCTGACGCAGTCTCCCATCAACTTGGGGAGACTGAGATACCTGTCTTTTCTACTGCCTAATATGCAGTGTCGCGCATCAAACACCTCGTTTTTTTTAGCAAGAAAAACTGTCTACACAGCTTACTAACTTGCAACTAAGAATGCAACACCGATTACTATTCAACATAGTCCGTCAATTCCTTTTCGATCTCATCAATCGACAGTGAGGAAACATGGCGCTTCCTTTCCACATCTGAGACCATAGTCAAGAAAGGAGAATATTATCACAACTCAAGTTTGATCGATGCACCATTTTGTAACACACGGTGTACAACCTGAAGGAGCAGGGGAGGAAACCGGTGTTGGTTGATGTGTTTTCGAGTGTGTGAAACTTAGGACTGAGGTAGTGTCTGTGTGGGCCCCATTGTCAGGGGTGAAGCGTTGCACTTAGCCGAAGTTATCGGCCACGGACTGAGATCCAGTGCCTTGACAGAAAGGCACGGATGAGCAGTGTGGTACCTTGCTCCCTTAGCCGTTAGATCGAAATGAGCAGACAAGATCTAATCACCGTAGCGCACAATGCGGCAGTAGTAGCAATATCCTTGCAGACAAAGCACTCTAGCAAGTAGAGGACTGTTCATGTTATCTGACGGACTGAGATCCAGTGACATGCACCTTTTGCATGTCACACGGTGACATGCGGGCTAAATTCAAATTTAAACATTGCGAAAAAATCTGAAAAAAATCATGCATGTTCACAGCACATGTTCACATGTCACCGTGCGACATGCAAAAAAATTAGCCCGCATGTCACCGTGTGACATGCAAAAGGTGCATGTCACTGGATCTCAGTCCTTATCTGACCTTCGTTTCTCGATTCAATAGCCAGAAAAGGAGGGCAAGGCACCGCACTGTTCATCCGTGGATTGCCTTTGTCAAGGCATTGGATCTCAGTCCGTCGGCCAGGGAATGATGAAAAATGAACTGAACTTTCTCCTACCTCTCACTTCTGCTGTGTTCTTCTTCTCTCCCACCTCTCTGTGATTTATCTAGATCTGAATCTCACGCCGGGGTGATCCATCCGTAGGCAAGGGGGTATTACACTTTTTTAGTTTCTTTACTATTCGAGGCATGAGTCTGATCGATTCCAGGAAGGCGAGTTCGTGCTAGTGAGACAAGCAAGCAGGCACAGCACACCATCGAAACACACACGAGCGAGGCAAATGATCGAACACCCTACGAGCTGGAAACAGCAGTTAGAGCAGAGTCAAAGCACGCACCAAGCGTTGCAGGGGTGTCGTAGAACACGGTGGAGGCCTGCACAACAGTCGCCCGCACGGTGGTGGCACCCTGATCTGCGCCGGCGTTCATCTCCACCTCCGAAATCACGGGCCCGCCGCCGGGGCTCGTGGGTGCCAGAGACATCACCGCCCAGCAGGAAGGGCGGGGATCTCGTGGGGATGCGGGTTACTTGTCGAGCTTCCTACGTAGGTAGTCGCGGACGAACTGATCGCGGGCGAGCGGGCGCGCGCGCTGGGGCTCGATGTGGACGTAGGAGAGGTGAACGCCGTAGGCGAGGAGACCGGCGCCGAAGACGAAGAGCGAGACGGTGGACACTGGACAGCTGCCGAGGAGTGGACGGGGAGCACCAGCCCATCCGTGGGAGGTTTGGTGGGCGATTTTGATAAAGGTAATGGACCACCGAGGAGGAGAACAGCAGAGGGACGGGATCACGGGACGGGAGGACGACGACGACAGACGGATTCTTGACTTTTTCAACCGTGGTTTTTTTTTAACATTAACAAAAGGTAGGTGTTCCGGGTGTTCATGCTGTAATTTGGCTAGTATAGTGTTTATATGGTCAGCCAGATTTATTTATGGACTGTGCTACCTAGGCACATGCCCTAGATTAGGACAGTGCTGAGCGTCCCCCGGGGGATCGGGAGGTTCCCATCCCCCGGGTCCCCGGGCTGACACGTGTCCCCATTTTTTTTCCAAAATCCCGCTTTTGCTACCGGTAGCAAATAATAGTCCCGATTTTGCTCCAGGTAGCAAAAAACGGTTCGTCCAGAAAATAGAAAAAGAAAAAACTAACTTCACCGGAGATCTCACTTTTGCTACCATAATGTACCAAAGTAGCAAAAAATGGTTTAATTGTAGCAAACTCTATTTTCACCTAAAAACACAGACCTCGCCGGAGACATCGCCGGACTCGCCGGAGACCGTCGGGAGCAACGCCGTGCACCGTCGGGAGCATCGCTGGCTATCGTCGGTAGCATCGCCGTGCACCACTGGTAGCAACGTCGTGCGCCGTCAGTAGCATCGCCGGCTACTGTCGGTAGCAACGTCGTGCGCCGTCAGTAGCATCGCCGGCTACTGTCGGTAGCAACGTCGTGCTTCTTTGGCAGTACAAATGAAATTGCTACAAACGCTCTACCGATTTGCGTCAAAAATGAGAAATTATTGCTACAAAACTTCATTGCATTTGCATCAAAAAATCAAGAAAAAATGTATCAAAAAAGAGAATTGCTACAAATGATCTGTACATTTGCATCAAAAGATAAAATATTGTGCTACAAAGCTTCGAAAAATTTGCACCACAACAAGAAAAGGACACAAAAATCTGTGAAAAGTGGCAGCACTGCCGTTGAGGTCTACCGGCACCACGGGTGGTAGCACCGTCTTCACCACATAGGAGCACCGCCCCAGATGTCTGTCGGCACCGCTCCACACGGTGGCAGCAAAGCCGTGGCAGCAAAGCCGCTGACGCTGACGGGTGGTAGCACCGTCGTCCCCCATGGCAGCACCACCCCTGAGGTCTGGCGACACCGCTCCATGCGGTGGCAGCACCGCGGCGCGCCGCCAGTAGCAGCGCCGGCCACCCCTGGTAGCCCCTGTGTCCCCTTGACGACATCCACCGGGGAAGCTGAGAAGCGGCGGCGGCGGGTTGTTGCCAGAGCGGCGAAGGTCGACGCACGCGCGAGGACGAGGACGCGGTGGGATGGCGTGCTCAACGGAGGCGGCGCGGGGAAAAGTTGGAGGAGCTGGGCGAGCATGGCCGCGACTCGCGACTCGGCGGCGCTCCCAAGCGGCGGAGATGCGGTGGAGGGGAGCCACGGGCGGCAGCGCAGGAGGGAGGCGACGAAGCTTTCTGGATCTCTCACGGGAGCTATGCTGTTGACCAAAACGAGAGAATTCAGGAAAGAAGCAACCGGGGGAGGAGATAGGGATGGGAAAGTGTGTGGGCCCCGGGTGGACACGCGGCGGTCGCTCGACCCGGGGGATGCGTCGCGTGCGATCCCCCGGGGGATTCCCATCGTTTCCCCCTAGATTAGCCGTTCGTGGGCACGGATGAAATTAGTTAATTAACTTATGTATGCAGGTAAATAGCCAACCCGCATATGGATTTTTTTATTGGATCCCAAACTTTAAAATGTTTTATTTCTTGAACCGTAAGTTAAAACTCAGATCCGTTTTCACGGTTAGCTTAGTCGCGTTGAGATCTTCGAAAGTAGATCTCATATTGATATGTTTTGATAATATTTTTTTCTGAACTCTAGTTGTCAGGTTATAGTTACTTGGTCACCAGGGTATTGCCATGTTGGTCACCAGGTTAAAATCAAAAAGTTACCAGGTTATTTGAACTTTGCTACTCACCAATATAGGTCTTTCCTGATGTTAATGTGATCTTTTATGTGTTTAGAGTGGATCAAATACCCATTCTCTGGACATATAGATCATCTCCATGAGGAAAAACATGTAAATATTATCTCATAATTTTGTGCTATTTGGATGGTAACTGTTAACCAGTAGCATGGTAACTACTGTATAATAACCTGGCAACTTATGACAGAAAGAAAATCGTCACCGTATGTCTTTTCTGATGTTACCTTAGTTGCCAGATTATAGTCAGTTGGTCACCAGGGCATTGCCATGTTGGTCACCAGGTTAAAATCGAATGGTTACCAGATTTTTTAAACTTCGCAACTCATCAACGTAAGTCATTTCTGATGTTAATGTCATGTTTTACGTGTTTGGAGGAAAACAAATACTCATGTTGTGAATCTGTAGAACATTGCTACGATCGAAAAACATGCAAAAAAATTCTGATAACTGTGTGTTATTTGAATGGTTATTCATAACTAATAGTATGGCAACTACAGTATTATAACCTGGCAACTGACCGTGAAAAAAAAAAGTTCGTCAAAATATATTAAGATGGGATCTTGTTTTAAAGTACTCGTCGAGCCAGACCCAACGGTGAAAACGAATCATCAATTCGATTAACGGTTTAAGAGATAATTCATTTAAAAAATTCGGATCATAGAAAGATTCTATACATGCATGCAATTCTTGGTCCCTCCGCCCTCTATAGGGACAGATTCCACCACCCACCCGCCGTATGAGAGATTTCGTGTGGGCACGTTTACTTAGTAGATTAATCGTTTATTATTTATTGATCAAGCTAATCAGTTGATATATTGCTTCAGTATTGCAATAGGTATTTTGCATGGACTAGTTATTATATGGGACAAGTCCTATCCAGATTTTGATTTACGTTGGGCTAATATGCTGATGCCAAGGACAAAGTCTTTACCGGCCTCGCAAAACAAGTTGAAGGGTGTTTACAAAGGCTGTGCATGAGTGGCCGGTATATTATATTTTCTTGCCAGTCGTAGGTGAGCAATGGCTTAGAAACTACTACTCCCTCCGATTCATAAAAAGTGTCGCCCACTTAGTACAAAGTTTGTACTAACTTAGTACAAAATGAGCGACACTTTTTATAGATCGGAGGGAGTACATATAATTTCAGATTAGCTAGCTTGGAAGGCATGAATTCAGCCGAGTCAAGGAGGAGTCCTGATCGGTTTTACATATTGGAGTTTTAGTTTTATACGCTAAGTGCACCGGCTAGAATTTTCATATTTGTTACTACTACATCGTATTATGTAATAGTACTAGAGCTGAGCCGCGCGACTTGCATGTCAAGGAAAAGATCCGTGCCTTATTCTGTAAACTATAGACCAAGCGTACCTATATATATCTAATAGGTATACGGCCGATTAATCTCCAAGAAGCTTAAAAGAAGCCATCGATATTGATCAAAAAACAAGGACGGGACTATGTATAGGGCGCCCTAGATTTGGCATAACCATAGGGCATTAGGATTTTTTTTCTTAATTATTCATCCAAAGTCACGGGATATTAGCCTATGTTTGCATGCATGCATTAAATGACGAAATTGATGACGTCATCTCGCATTTAATGCAAAATCCAAAAATTTGAAATGTTTTACAGCTCAAACCATTTATCGGATTTATGATCCGTTTTCACCATTAGACTAGTCGCGTCGAGATCTTCAAAACTAGATCCCATATTGATATGTTCTGACGAAAATTTTTTTTTTTACCCGAAAGTTACCAACGACTTAAGACGTAAGTTACCACCCTATACTATACAATGGATGGTAACTTCATTGTTCTAGAGAGGGTTATTATATCGGTCTAGGATGGATAACTCCATCACTATTGGGCGGTAACTGTATCAATTTAGGGTGGGTAACTCCATCGGTTTAGAGTGGGTAACTCCTTCAGCATATGATGGTAACTCAATCAGTCTAGGGTGGGTAACTCCATCACTAATGTGTGGATAACTCCATCACTATTGGTTGGGTAACTCTACCAGTCTATGGTGGGTAACTCCACTACTACTGGGTGGGTAACTCCATCAATATTGGGTGGATAATTTCTTCAGTCTAGATTGATAACTTCATCACTACTGAGTGATAACTCCATCAATAACGGGTGAAAGCTCCATTAGTCTATAGTGGGTAACATTTTTAGTACTGGGTGGTAACTCTATCACTACATTGTTGGTAACTTTCATGTTATGGGGTTGGTAACTTACTTGTTATGGGTTGGTAACTTTCGGGTTCGGAAAAAATTCATCAGAACATAGCAACATGGGATCTAGTTTCGAAGATCTCGACGCGACGAGCCCAACGGTGAAAACAGATCGTAAATCGGATAAATGGTTTGAGCTATGAAAGTTTTTGAAATTTCGAATTTTACATTTAATGCAGATGATGTCAGCAATTTTGTCTTTTTCTGTATGCATACTAAATAGCCTCCATACAGACTTTTTCGGGTTGGTAAGTTATGTATTAAACTCTGGTAACTTACATGTTATGGGGTTGGTAACTTTTGGTTCCGAAAAAAATTTCGTCGAAACATATCGACATGGGATCTAGTTTCGAAGATCTCGACGCGAGGAGTCTAACGGTGAAAACGGATCATAAATCGGATAAACGGTTTGAGCTATAAAACTTTTTGAATTTTTAAATTTAGCATTTAATGCGGGATGACATCACCAATTTTGTCTTTTCCAAACACTCAAACGTGGGCAATCTACATTGACTTGGTCTACATACTCAACCATATATTCTGTAATCTACGATCCATATTGCGTCTGTGGATATGCCAACCGTAGGGCGCCCTATGATTAGATTTTCCCAAAAACAATCTATTTTCTGCTATGATCCTAGCAGCCCTAGGGTTTGGTGATCTTTGCCGCTTTGCGCTGAAAAGCGGTCGTCTCTCTTTCACGAAAGCGAGGAGATCTTTGTTGCTTTGCTCGGAAAACAATCGGTTCGTCGTCACGAAAGTACGACGGATATCATGGTGTCGCGTGACAGTTTTACGTGGCAACACAATTGGCGACTCCGCTGGGACGAAGAACAAGAACATACACATGATGAGCAGCGAAGCCGAGGATGGAAGCAAGGCCGATCCGGAGAATATCATCGCCGATGATCGGCGTGAGCTTGAACGGGAGGTTGAGGAAGAGATGGTTCAGCGACGAAAATTAATGTTGGCTGGATATCAGAAAACAAGGAACGGCGTCGTCAGAAAGGTACCTGTGTCGAGCTCTTCCGATCCGTTCAACACTGAGGTAAAGAATTCAACTAAAGAGATTGATCATCTAGTAGATGTGTCCGTAGCTAGCAAGTATGGTTCTGATATGAAAAACACGGCACACATTCTTACTCGAGCTGTAGTTAATAAAGGTGAAAAATTCAAGGAGCAGCTTAATAAAGATCATGAAAATAATTTACTACTGAAAATCAACAATGATTTTTCTGAGAAAAAGCTGATGCCTTACAATAATAGTGGCTTTATTAATTTGCCTAGTAATATTTATACACCAGATGCATCGGCTCGTGTTGTGCAGCCTCACGTTACGTTAATTGATGATCAATGCGGCCGGAACTATGTGACTAGTTCGGCCAATAACTTTGTACCTAGTGTGGATTTTTCTAATATTTTGACTTCGGTTCCACAAAACCGTAACATCAATAATCGAAGTGCCGTCCTTAATTCGAATTTGCAGCAGCCTAGTTATCACACACTAGCATACAATACACCGTCGCTGTTGTCGGTCAGTACCGGGGTTTCGTACGATCCGGTACCGGATCAGTATTTTAGTGGGTCTCTGTTGCAAACATCGTATGCTCAAATTTCTATGCGGAAGTTTCCACCACATGCTTACATTCCATCTGCTCAAACCAGTTCTCTACAGCCCAATGATAGTTTTGAGGATAAACTTGCTAGTATACTTAGAGAATTTGGTTTAAAACCTAAGGGTAGAGCACGTGCAAATAAAAAACCATACCCT
This sequence comes from Puccinellia tenuiflora, assembly GCA_012064385.1. Taxonomy (NCBI): domain Eukaryota; kingdom Viridiplantae; phylum Streptophyta; class Magnoliopsida; order Poales; family Poaceae; genus Puccinellia; species Puccinellia tenuiflora. Next base: position 711,373 of record QRDG01000816.1, read on the forward strand.
GATTACTTTGACTCGACTTCATATCCTCCTGGTTTTAGAATTCTGAATTTTGTTAAGTTCACAGGGGAGGATGGTAGATCAACTTTTGAGCACGTACGGCAATTTTTATCACAATGTAGTGAAGCATGTACATTGGATGTTTATAGAGTTAAATTATTTCCGTTGTGTTTGTCCGGTACTGCATTTACTTGGTTTACTTCGCTTGCTCCTAATTCTGTTTCAACATGGGCACAATTAGAGCAAAAATTTCATGAGTATTTTTATAGAGATGAAACTGAACTTCGGCTTTCGGGTTTGACTATGGTTAGGCAGAAATATAATGAGCATGTTCATGATTATATTAGGAGGTTTAGAGATGTAAAAAACCGATGTTTTAGCTTGACCATAGCCGAAAAAGATTTAGCCGATCTTGCCTTTTCGGGTCTGCTCGCTCATATTAAGGATAAGTTAGAAGGGCAAAAAAATTTAGATGTTAATCAAGTATTGCAGAAGGCTTTGGCGGAAGAAAATCGGGCTGAAGAAATTAAACAACACAACCGGTTTAGTGACAACATAAATAAAGAGAAGGAGAACCATATGGTTAATGCTTTAGATTATGGTGGTGGTTCGGCTAGTGAGGATGACGTTGACATGTGTGCAACCGAATGGGTTCAAGCGCCAAAGTCAAATCCTTTTGCATATTCTACTTTGAAGCCCGCACCTAGTAGAAAACAGGAAATGACGTATACTTTTGATGTTAGCAAGTGTGATTTAATTTTTGATATGTTATTGCAAGGGAAAAAGATCGGTTTAATCAAGAGGTTCTACCATGTGATCCAATTGTCATTCGGGGGAACCGATCGCCGGTGGGCAAGACAAATGTCAGGAATTATGATGGTGGCCGCAAACTCACTTGGGTGCCGGTCAAGCGTGTTGGACCTAAGAATATAGCAACAAATTCAGATGATTTAGATACTGCTCATGCTCTGAAATTTGGGGAACACCAATCAGCTGAAGGCGTTGTGAATAATCCAGAAGCAAGCTACGTTGATGCAGTAAAGAGCGGCCCGGTTCAGAGAAAAGATGCTGGTACACAAGAGAAGGATTTGATTAATACACTCGTTGCATCCTCTAGTGCTAGTCAAAAAGTAGATTCAGTTAGCACACGTACCAATTCAGTTATGAGAAACAGCAACTCAGGAGCATCCAGGAGGTGGTTTCCAATTATTTTTGTCACGTCTACCCAACATGTGAATCCAAGCACCAGGGTAAGCGAAATATTTAGAGCTGGTGGTACGTCTAATCAGCAGAGTATTTCTTCGGCCAAAGACAGATTATCGGAATCAAAACAAATTGTACGTCAGTACAGGCCGAGGGACTTGGGGGCAGCAGAATTAAGTCGGTCGCGCCAGGGACTAAACCAGGACCACGATGGTGCCCTACAGGACTCACACACACTCAAAAACGGCATGTGTAGCGACTACGAGCTTTGGAAATAAAAGAGGAGATAGCCGAGAAAAAGCGAGATAAATTGTTCAATCAAGATAGACCGATGGTGTCTACGAAAACTTGGAAGGAGAAGCATATCATGGCGGAGGAGAGTAGAGATGTAGATGATATGATTGATGACCTCGCACATGACACGATTGATAGTGAGAATTCAGAAAATAGCGAGGATATACCTACTGATATGGATGTTAATATGGTGTTTGCTCTACCCCTGAAATCCGTGCTCCCAAAGCTTGAAGGTATTGTGGCCGATATATTATTTAAAATATCGTCCTGAGAAAATTTGGCCCATGAGTTTTGACATCGCTTCTAAGCAGAATATCTGGTCGATGTGTTTTTTGGACATCATCCTAAGTAGAAAATATGGCCGATGTGTTTTTTAGACATCGCCCTAAGCAAGTAAACAGCCGGTGCAGACATCGTCCTAAGGTATTGTACAAGTGTTTTTGGTGAATGCAATTATACCAAAAACAGGGGGGCATGTGTTCATGCTGTAATTTGGCTAGTAGTGTTTATGGTCAGCCAGATTTATTTATTTATTGATCAAGCTAATCAGTTGATATATTGCTCCAGTATTGCAACATGTATTTTGCATGGACTAGTTATTATATGGGTCAAGTCCTATCCAGATTTTGATTTACGTTGGGCTAATACGCTGATGCCAAGGACAAGTCTTTACCAGCCTCGCAGAACAAGTTGAAGGGTGTTTACAAAGGCTGTGCATGAGTGGCCGGTATATTATATTTTCTTGCGAGTCGTAGGTGAGCAATGGCTTAGAAACTACTACATATAATTTCAGATTAGCTAGCTTGGAAGGCATGAATTCAGCCGAGTCAAGGAGGAGTCCTGATCGGTTTTACATGTTGGAGTTTTAGTTTTGTACGCGCTAGATTTTCCATATTTGTTATGGAATGGGAGCAACTAGAGCTCAATCGAGTGAGAATTAAGTTAACTCTCACTCAGATGATGTCATCCAGTTGCATATGTAACTCATATACAATCCATGTGCAACTGAGAAATCTCAGTTGCAACTATGTGCAACCTATGTGCAACTGAAAAAAAAAATAGATACATAAATAACATACCGCACGAATCACGATACAAATCTAACACTATGTGCAAGCTATGTGCAACTGGAAAAAAATAGATACATAAATAACATACCGCACAAATCACGATACAAATCTAACGGGATTAGAGTTGAGTGAGCTCTAATTTAATACTCACTCGAGTGAGAAATAGCAAAACCGATATGTAATAGTACTAGAGCTGAGCCGTGCCGACCGGATTGATTAGAAATATTCTATTTGACTTGCATGTCAAGGAAAAGATCCATGCCTTACTCTCTAAGCTATAGACCAAGCGTACCTATATATATATATATATATATATATATAACCATTTCCCTATATAGAACCAAACTCACTTTGGGGTATCTAGTAATGATTAATGAAGTATATTAAAAATGATAAAAAGGTATATTTAGTTTGTTTGTGAGGTATATTGAACGTGGGAGTACGTAATCCTAGGTGTATAGAACCATTTTCCTATATATATATATATATATATATATATATATATATATATATATATATATATATAGAAACCCTATTTGACACCCAGGGTACAGAATAACTTATTTTGCACCCACCATTTTTTTTACGTTGTTACATCAATAAATTATGTTGCATATGTAAATATTTACGTCATATTGACCCACAATAGAAAAAACCGACATAAAAAATGAGTTAAAATGACGTAAAAGTCATAAAACAACATAAATAAGTGTATTTTTGTCGTATTTTTGCAACGTCACGTAAATAATTTTTTTTGACATTTATATTTTTTCTTACGTTCTCCTTTACTTAATACATAAGACAAAATTTACGTCACGTAAAAATCATATGCGATTGTAAAGATATAGGGTGGGTGTAGAATAACTATTCTACTCCCTGGGAGTCAAATAGCGCGACCCTATATATATATATATATATATATATATATATATATATATATATATATAGGAAAATTAATAGGGACTCCATGGTGTATGGGCTCCCAGATCACCAGCCGTACGATTGATTGATCGTGATTGTTAGGCCATGTGACAAATCCGGATATGTGAGCTGAATAAAACCCGCTAGTACAACTTAAAACCCGTTTATTTGCATGGTCAACACTTGTTGCACTATCCGCGCCAAGAATAGGCGATATACCCACATGCTTTCACCTACCGCTGTCGATTATTTATTTGGTCGCTTTGCATGATCTGATCATCACCGTACATAATGAGTATGTGATATCACCATACCCTCATGGATTTAAATTTTACTGGGGTACCGTACGAATCCCGTTGATATTTTTTCCTTGAAATAAACATGAGTCACATTTTTCCGTATTTTTGTAGTTCACATTTTTATGATTCCCTATGGTGAATTTTCCCTAGTTTATTAATTTGGCTCGTCTCATAAACAATTATAACCACATACCCATTACAAACTAGCTGTGCGAGCCCAATGCACACACAAGTTAACCATATACCCTATTTTGTTTACAAATTTTTTAGACAACCATGGATAGTAAGATTAAGGTGCACACCATCATTTAGCCAAATTCTAACAAATCAGTCACCCATTAATTATGAAAAATTAAGTCAATTTTATATGGCCAGAACGTATACTCAGCGCGTCCACTATTTTGGAGTATAGTTTGAAGTTACGTGAGAAGATTGTAGACACGCTCATATACCCAATTTCTACAATTTAATTCAACTTTAAATGGCCGGAGAATACAGTCAGCGCGCCACAAAGATTTTCTGGGTATCCAATTTGAATTGCTAAGAAAGTTTACTGATTAAGTAAATTAACTAACATACCTAATGTTCCGCCCATCCAGTCAAACCAGTATTTAATACTCGGGATCTGTCAACCGTAACACACTCCTTTAATCACGTTGGGCATATTAAAACAAGCAAATAAAGGGCAGGTATAAGGGACGTTCTAAAACAGGAAGTCATACAAGTCAACTTATATTTGATTAGTAGATGTAGTTAATTCTCTCCTCACGTCCATCACGCATTGGATATTTTTTCTACTATAACACATGCTAATGGGTCGACCAGGCTAAGTAATACCCAACCGGAAGACTCTATCCAGATACCCAATCAGATACCAATCGTACGGCCATGATGCACGGTCTGGGCTCCTTGGTGCCCCAATTGAGCTTCCTATACACTAATATATATATAATTCAGCTAAACAGGAACTGATTTCTTTTTAAGCTAAACAGGGAATCAAGTGAACTCCGCAGCACTGTTGAGTGAACTTCCAGCATATTAACATCTGAACTTCCACACGTAATACACTGATTCCCTACCTTCGCGGGAAAAAATTTCTATAGCGATTTTTGATCCGCTTATCGGAAAGATGCATGCGATATACCGTTGGATAGCTATCGAAATTACGAAACTTTTTCGTGTTCACAGGTTTTCGAAATTATTTACGGTTTTTAAGGAATTTCATATATACTAACATTTAACATTTTTTTCGCGGCTGTACAGTATTTTGGTCGCCATTTGCAAACCGTTAATCGGATTGATGCAAATGATATGCGTTGGAAAGCTATGAAAAATCCGCAACTTTGTTATATCACGCATTTTTTCGAAATTCCTTACGGTTTAAGAGCAGTTTCAAATATACATAATTCTGTTGTTTTAGAATTCTCGTTTTTTCTGGACTTTCAAAGAATCAGAAGTGGACTACTAAAGCTATTTAACTGAACTTCCGTTTCCTATTATTTTTTGAAGTGAGGTTTTTTGTATACGGTGAACTTCTAAAATTCAACGTATGCGAACTTCATTTTGCAAAAATAGTGCAGATGATCTGAACTTCCGAATAAAAATAAAATAAACTTCTTTTTTCTAGTTTTACAAAGCGAACTTTGTTTATTCTATAGAATGAACTTTATTAGCGTTCAAACCGAACACCCGCACGCTACAAAGTGAACTTCCGAAGTGTCTAAAATGAAGTTCCAACCAAAGGTGAATTATCATTAACAAACTTTTTTCTTCGAGAAGTCAAAGTGAACTTCTGAAAAAATATCAGACTTCTTTTATGTTTTCAGAATTTTGAAGAGTGAACTTCTTTTTTCCTTTACAAATTAAGAACTTTTTCTGGAGTTCAGAATGACTTGGATCCTGGGTTGTTGTCGGAAGTTGTATTGAACTTCCTAGTATTACAAATTGAACTTCCGACAAAAATAAAGCTATCGAGATTTTGTAGCTGGAAGGATAATACTCGCATTGAACAAAATGAACCTCCAGCACTGCACCTTGGTATATCAGCAAACTGTTAAAAATATCCATCTCAACAACCATGTAGAAGTTCGGACTCCATACGCGAGGGAGTTCACAGACGGTGGCCGTGCGGTTGGTTGAGAGATGCTCGGTGGAATCCACGACACTGTTCGCGGCAGTTTCGGCCGGCGTTCACAGCAGGAGTAAGCAGGAGTTCAGAGGGGCCTCGCGCGATAGGGAAAAGAGATGGCGCCAGTGGCCATCGCCGGCAGGGAGGAGCAGGCTCGAGGACGGGCCCCGCACGCGCGGCCGACCTTGGTGGCGAGCCCTGGTCTCCACGCCGCAGACGGCACCGGCATCTGACCACGAGAGGCGTGACAGGCTCGATTTGGTCGGCGGCGGGGATCAAGGACACCGGGACCGATTCGGCCGGCGGCGGGGATCCAGGAGCGGCGCCGAGCTCGATTCGTCTAGCGGTGGGGATCTAGGAGGCGTGCCGTGCTTGATTCATACGGCAGCGGGGCGGTGGTTCCAGGGGGTGGAGGGAACAGCGCTCTGGGCGGGGAAGTCCAAGGCGCTGGGCGGGGAAGTCCAGTCGTGCGGTGGCGGTCGAGGGCCGCGTGGGGGCCCTCCGGTGCTGGTGTATGTGGGGCGCGGGGGGGTGCTCCGTCTCCCGCCGGTGGGAAGCCAACGGAATCCGCTCGATGCAGGGGACGGTGCGGGCCGCGAGGAACCGCGTGATGCAGGGACGTGGGGAGCCACCGCGCTGGATCCACCGCTGGGATCCACTCTCGGTGGACGAGGCGTCGTCAACCTCGCAGGATCCAGTCAGAGGCGGAGCCGTAGGAGGTGGGGGTGCGCGCGGCGGATCTAGGGAGGCCCGGCGGTGCTAGTTGAAGCATCGAGGTGGAGGCACCGCGCCGCGCCGGGTAGGAGGTGGAGGAGGGCGCGTTGGCGGGAGGTGGAGGGGGAGCGCGCCGTCGGGAGGTGGAGCGGGGAGCGCGCCGGAGGTAGGTGGAGGACTCGCGCCGGCAGAAGGTGGACGGGGGCGTGCCCTCCGATCGTTCGATGGGAAGGGGAGGGCGTCGGTCATGTGGAAGAAAGTAGTTTGGGATGGGGTGGGTGCGGGAGGTGGGTTTGTTTTTTTCAAGGTAGGATGGGGCGCGGGGAGGTGAGTCGGTAGTACTGGTTCCTATTTAAGCTAAACAGGGAATCTTAAGGTACTCTTAGGGGTAGGTTTCTGTTTAGTCCTGCCCTATATATATAGGTAAATGGACTGGTGCTCCCTGGTGCATGGGCACCATGGTAGAATACTGTAAGTTTTGGGTATCTACAAAATACGTACACGTCGGTTATGCAAACATTGAGTATGTAGGAGGTGTACACACCCTTGGGTATATATACATTGAGTATATATATAGGTAGGACTATTCTGCACAACCCCTTAAGTGTTTTTAGAATAGTTATTCTGCACAACTTTCCCAAACTACAGACCTTCTAAACCCGAACCAGCCCCACCTGCCCCGAACCAAAGAAAAAAAAACACACACACACACCGACGGAACCCCACTAACCCACCTCTTCTCTCATCTCTCGATCCCCACCCTGCCCGATCCCACCTCCACCTCCACCGGGGGCTCCACCTCCCGCCGGCGCGACCGTCCTCCATCTCCGGCCGGCGCGAAACTCCTCCACTTCTTGCCGGCGAGGTCGCCCCTCTGAGCTCCGCCGCCGCGCGCCCCGACCTCCGCCGCCGCGCTCTCCCCATCCCCGCCACCGCGCCTCCGCCGCCTCCGCGGTCGCGTGCTCCCCATCCCCGCGCGCCTCCCGGCGAGGACGACGCCGCCCTGCGCGCCTCCCGGCGAGGTCGATGCCGCCCCGCGCAGATCCCGGCGAGGACGACGTTGTCCCGACCTCTCTTCCAACGGAGCACGCGCCTCCCCGGCCTTCCTTCCAACGAAGCACGCCTCCGCGGCGTGCGCCTCCCAGGCGAGGTCGCCGCCGCGTGCTGGTCGTCCTCCGTCCCGTGTCGCGCTCACCCTGCCCCCTCCAGCGCGAGCCCGCCATCGCACCGAGCTCCGTCTATGACCGCACACGCCGTGTCGCTCTCCCCCACCTCCCTCACCTCCGGCTGGATCCCGACGACCGCGGCCCACCGACGGACCGGGGCGCTGCGCGCGACCGCGGCCACCCACCGCCGAATCGGCCCCGCCTACGCCACCCTCCCTGGACGAGGCCCTCCACCACCGTCTCCCTGGCCGAGGCCCTCCACCGCCGTTGCAATGGTCGACTGCGCACCGCGCGCCGCCGCTCAGCTCCCGCTGCTTGCTGACGGAGGGGCCCTGCCCTGCTTCTGAGCCTGCGCTGCATTGCCACCTCCCTGTTCGAGGGCGCGCCGCTACCGTGTGCAGCCACAACGGGGAGAGCCCCCCTATCTCCACCGCATTCCTTGGCAGCACGTGTATGTTGTTCTCTGTTTTTTTTTTTGACCAAAACGAACAAAGCGTGGGCAAAAACAAGAATGTTTTGATGTGTATTTTATACAACAAAAAAAGGGTAGAAGTTCATTTCGTTTCGGGAGAAGGTTAGTTGTTCATTTTTTCGTCTAACTTGAAGATCACTTCGATAGCGGAGCAAATAATTTTGTTCTTTTAGAGAAGTTTGCTCCACACAAAAAATGAAGTTCACTTATGTATTCTCGTAAGTTTGGAAAAATATGGTCCACAAACAATTTTACTTTCAAAATTACTAGGAAGTTTATTTATGTATAGCGAGAAGTCCAGGAAAAGCCGTTCACTTGTGAAAAAATTAGGAAGTTTACATGTGCATCACGAGAGGTTCAGAAAAATAGTCCGTCAAAATAAAGTTCACTTGCGAAAAAATTGGAAGTTCACTAACGTATCGTGAGAGGTTCAGAAATAATATGGTATGCCGAGAAAAATTCGATTACGAAGAAAAAGGAAGTTCAGTTGTGTATTCGGAAAAGTTCATCCACTCTGTGAGTAACTTCAGTTGTGCTTCGTGAATAGGAAGTTCACGTGTGCTTAATGAGAAGTTCAGAAAAAGATGGTCCAGCTAGAGATTCAGTTTAGAAAAATAGAAAGTTCACTTACGTGTCCAGAGAAGTTCATCAACTTTGTGAGTAAAAATTCAGAAGTGATTCGAGAATAGGAAGTTCAACTGTGAATCGTGAGAAGTTCAGAAAAAAAGATGGTCCAGCGAGATGTTCACTTGTGAAAAAAATAGGCAGTTCACTTATATATATCAGGGGGTTAATCAGCTTTCTGAGTAAGTTCAGAACTGGTTCGAGAATAGAAAGTTCATCTGTGTATCACGAGAAGTTCAGAAAAAAATGGTCCAACACATATTATCGTGTTTCTCTGTTTTTCGTATTTTTAAAATTAATCAAAAACCGTACCGAATTTCGAAAACATTTCTTCACGAAAAAGTTGCCCCTAGTGAATATCTTTCCAACGCCGTATCATTTGTTACGTTTCGATAAACGGTTTGAAAGTAATTGCAAAAAAACGGTCCGATGGATCTAAAACAGAATAGTTTATTTTTATAACTGCTCTTAAACCGTAATGAATTTCGATAATTAGCTAGAAATAGAGAAGTTGCGCATTTTCCATAGCTTTTCAACGACGTATCAATTGCATCAATCCGACAAACGGTTTGGAAATGGCATCGAAAATACAGTACGGAAACGGACAAATCCGTGAAAACAGTATTTAGTATATCCAAATTTGTTTCAAAACCGTGCATAATTTCGAAACCTGATAGAAGAATAAAAGTTGCGCAATTTTCGTACCTATCCAACGGCATATTATTTTCATCAATCCGACAAGCGGTTTGTAAATGGCGCCCCAAATACTGTACAAACACGGACAAAATCGTGAAATCCATGTTTAGTATATTCAAAATTGTTTTAAAACAGTACAGAATTTGAAAAACTTCCAGAAGAGTAAAAGTTGCGCATTTACAATACGAATCCAACGGCATATCGCATGCGTCATTCCGATAAACGGTTTGAAAATGGCGATCAAAATACTGTCCGTAAAAACAGAGATCCGGATGTTCCGCTGAGAGGTTCACGGTTTATTGTTTAGAAAGTTTAGAAAGTTGTACAGAATAGTTATTCTACAAGGGAGTGCAGGACTATTCTGCAACCCCCATTAAGAGGTTCTAGAATAGCTATTCTAGAACCCACCCATCCTAAAGACCTTCTGAACCCGAACCGGACCGAACCGTCCTAAAAAAACAAAGGTCAACGACCCACCCCCATCGCCCGGACTCCACCTGCCCGATCCCAACCCACCACCTACCGGTCACCCACGATCCAAAATCAAACTGCCCTCCCCGAAACCAGATCGGCCCACCGCCGGCGTACCTCCACCCCGCGCGCCGCCGCCCTCCATCCACCTCGCGCGTCGTCGCCGGCCTTCCACCCGCCTCGCGCGCCTTCCTCCACTCGCGCGACACCGTCCTCCCTCGGGAGGGCCCCCCACCTCCGCCTCGTGCCTCCACGGGAGGATGCCCAACCTCCGCCCTGTGCCGGCCGGGAGGGCCCCGACCTCCGCCGCGTGCCTCCGTGGGAGGGTCCCCGACTCCCGCCCCGCGTTGCCCGGGAGGCCCCCCACCCTCCGCCGCACGCCGGTAGGAGGACCTCGGGCCACCGGCCTCCCCGGCTTCTACCTCGCGCCCGACACCGGAATACCCAACCTTCTTCGCCGGCCGCTGCCTTCCTCACCTCCCGCGCGACGCCGATGGGCCCCGTGCTGCCTGACAACCTACCCCGGCTCCTGCTCAACGACGAACTGCCGGCGCGCAGGTCATGGACTCCCAACAAGCAGGCACTGGACTCCCTCGCCCTGCTCCCGGGCCTATTACCTGTAGTTCCCGGACGACCACGCATGGAGTCCATGGATGGCGTTGTTCTTTCCTCGCGTTGCTGGCTTGCTGCTATGCAGGGATCCGTACCATGACGGTGCAGCCACGGTGGCCTCCACCTTCTGTGCACCAGGACCAGGAGCACGATCAACACATGCAGAAGTTCAACTGAAAAAGGAAGTTCAGTTAGGCGTACTTTTTGAGTTCAGTTCATTGCAATTCTGAAGTTCAGTTCGGCAAAGTCAATGCGGATAACGTGTCCAACAGTGAGATGTTGCTTATTTGTGTGTTTTGTCGGGACGATTTTTGGAATAAACACAAGTTAATGTACTCCTTTTCTACTGCTTATTTTGCTTGACAAAGATATGTTGCAACCTGGGCTCTATTAATCCGTGTAGCTCACTTGTTTGGTTTGTGGAAGTTCCGTGTAGCTCAAACAGGTAAAAAAATCAAACAAGTCAAAAAAATGACATAACCTGCGCATCTGGTGCTCCGTGAAGAAGTTCACATACATGTTGGGAAGAAGTTCAGTGTTGTGATTTGGGAAGTTCAGAAAAAACGAGAATTCTAAAACAACAGAATTATGTATATTTAAAACTGCTCTTAAACCGTAAGGAATTTCGAAAAAGTGCGTGAGATAACAAAGTTGCGGCTTTTTCATAGCTTTCCAACGACGTATCATTTGCATCCATCCGATAAACGGTTTGAAAATGGCGACCAAAATACGGTACAGACGCGAAAATAGTGTTAGTATATTTGAAATTCTTTAAAAACCGTAACTAATTTCGAAAATCTGTGAAAATGAAAAAGTTTCGTAATTTCCATAGCTATTCAACGGTATATCACATGCATCATTCCGATAAGAGGATCAAAAATCGCACTAGAAAATTTTTCCGTGAAGGTGGAGAATCAGTCTGTTCCGTCAGGAAATTTACATTACCATTAAATTAAGTTCATCAACATTGCGAGGGAAGTTCAGAAGTGGTTTCAGAATAGTATATCATATATTTTGATCTAGATGTAAATTCTTTGCACCTACGACTGGCGGCTCAGAAAAATGGATATGTTAAGAAAACATTTTCCTGGCGAGTGGCGACTAAGGGAAAGGGGAAGTTATGTTTTCAAGGACTGCAGATGCTCATGCTCTATGAGGCGATGCGCGCTTAACCCACATCAACCCGATGGAACAAATTATTTTAGCCATAATAAGAGTAGCATTCCGAGCTGTCTTCTTGATTTCTCAATGATCAATCATATCATATAAATCTATGTTTTGCAACATACATCGATCGGGAACTTCCTGACCTGGCTGGTGACTACGACGCACTGAGACTGTGACAGCAAATTTTTTTTTTTTTTTGAACAGGAAAGGGAAATTTTATTCAGGGAACAGCAGCATAGTACAAGTTACAAACACACCCAAAAGAAAACTGGAAATGAAACACAAGTCCCTGAACTTTTGCATGTAGGACCTCAGAAAGAGAAACTGAAACGCCATCGGGTCCATAGTCTCCGCTCGGTTTGCGCCTCGCCGTCGCCGGGGACAGCGCCACTTGGGATGACGAAGCTGCCATGGCATCAGCCATGGCCACCGACCAGACACCGATCTACCTCCCCTTAGGCTTGTAGCCGGGAGGAATTGGGTAGGCCGCCTTTCGACGAGAAGAATCGGCGACGAAATTGAAGAGACCACCCATCTATCACCTCCAAGTGGGCCGCGTAGCTTCTCCGACGAGAAGACCGCCCTTCTACCACCTTGAAGTGAGCGGCGTCGCTCCTCTGACCAGATCGCCGAAGATGAACTCCTCCCCGATTGACGGATCTGAGAGCTCCAACCAGCCATCTTGCTGCGCTCACTACCATGGTGACCAAGCAAGGCACGGCCCGATCTGCAACTCAGGGAAACGGACGAGCTTCTTATTGAAGCTGCTGCCGCCCGAATCCAGCACCTGCGGCACCGTCCACCAAGGATGACGGCCGACAGAACCGACGGACGAGGCGCCGGCGCTGCTCGTGAGCGTCAGGAGCCAACAGCAACACGGCATCACACCCCATGGAGCTGCAGATCCGATCCTCCCGCCCTCCTTTCCGCAACCTCTGCGGTACAGACGAACAAGAACACCAGATCGAGGAACTCCACCAAACGCCTTATTTCCGGAGTCCACGGTGCAGCTGTGAATCTCCGTCTCCCACTCCAACCACCGGTGCTCTTGTACGAAGAACACAGCTACCAGGTAGCACCAGATCCGGCGGAGATCTGGTGCCCTCCTACCAACGAGCATCACGGCATCAAGCCAGACACAGAAACCAGACTACACTGTACAAACCAGCCGCTCCACTCGACCTCACTCCATGCGGCAACACCGCCGGAGGAGATAGAGCAAGGCGCTGGACCACGGAGGTCGACTCTCAACGAGAGGAGGCTTGAAGAGAGAGAAAGAAGGGAAGTGCGGCCGTCCCTCCCCGTGACAGCAAACTAAAGCCCATGACTGAGAGCAGAAGGAACGAATGGTAAGACCTGTAAAATAGGGCCGTAACTGTTTAATCTGACAAGGATCGTCTCCGAATCTTTACAAGAAATAGAAGGGCACAATTATTGCTTTAGTGTCAAACACAGAGGACGGATCATAACTCTGTTATACACGGCAATGCAAAGATTACTGGCCATCAGGTCTTCAAATTATTGTCACGCTTTGCGCCTGAAGTCTTATCTGGCAAAAGACACAGCGTGTTTCGGTTCGGTCTTCACCGTCAAGCTCAGCACCTCAGGTCGTGAGTAGTGTCCCACAACATCGAAATCAAACTTCGCTCGAACAATTTCTCCTAGGTCTGCAAAACATATCACAAAGTTTCTAGTAAGAATTATGCTTGTGATGTTTCGGTTACAATGCAGATTTACTTAGGTGGCAGCTACATTACTGATAACTAAATTACCAAAAATATATCAGTGAATCAATATAATGTGTTGTGCTCTGTATAGATACCCAAACTGATACATATATAGCATAGAATTAACTTGACTTTCTTGGTTTCTTACCCAGGTCAGCTGTGAGGACGGCCTCGCCTTCATAGTTGGGACCTGCCAACACGACCCCAGATGGCGAAATGATGGAACTTCCTCCAGGACAAACAGCAGTTTCTGGGGATGGCTCTTCATCCAGGCCACCAAACGTATACTCGGGCGGTGGAGGATAATCTTTTCTGCGACAGAACTGGTTTGCTGTCAGAACAAAGCACCCCCCTTCAAGAGCAATGTGTGTCATGGAAGCCTGCCAACTTGGCATCGCATCCGCAGTGGGAGCACAGTATATTTCAATACCTGGATAAACATAGGAAAAGGAAATCAGATAAAACATAAACTCAAGTACATCTCATGGTTCATTTTCAGAATTTATCTCTTTTTTTAGATTACGTCCTGCCATTCTTCAGCCCTTTAATGCCTTGTGATTTGTGAAGATCTAATAACTCCTATGTAATCTTGAAAAAGATAAAAGTGTTGAGGTTGGGCAAGAAATTATGTTGCAAGAACTTGGAATACCTTTGGCATACAACGCTGTCCTGATAAGTGGCATTCTATTCTCCCAGCAGATGACAGCACCAATCTTACCAAGTGGAGTATCATACACAGGTATGGTAGATCCATCTCCAAACCCCCAGAATACTCGTTCCAGTGCAGTAGGCATGAGCTTTCGGTGCTTTCCTAGGTATTTTCCCAGAGAATCAAATGAGAGCACTGTGTTATACAGAGTGTAGCCTGCCCTTTCAACAACCCCCATCACCAAGAAGACCTTGTATTTTGCAGCCAATGCAGCTAAGCGGTTAAACTCTGGGCCTGCATTTGTCGAATGTCTGTAAAATGGTCTGCAGAGCTAGCAGATGGATACTGAAGAAATATTTTGTGACGGGCAAAGATAATCCATTAGGAAGTGGAAGATAATATATCAAAATGAATCTATTAACAGAAACGGCAAAGACAGAAATACGCTCAATGCAACTTCTAACTACCAATATATGGTGTCAATGCTGACAGTTGACCAAATGGCAAATTAATTGGATGTGCTTTGTTGATTAATTCATTTTTATCAGCAGCAGTAACAAGAGGTGCATGCTCACAATACTTTTCACTATGCTATGTTCTGATGATTTGGATTATAAATCCAATGTACATGAATAATGAATTACACCATCAACTAGCAAGGACAAAGCCTCAAATGTTTTGTCAATTATGGAGCTTTACCTCTAGAAATGATGCAAAACACAGGAATAAAAGTCAAATGTTATACACACTTCAGTTCAGCAACATGCCACCTGTAATTTATCACCCCATGGTCCGGACAGCAAGCTTGAGTTTTTCCTCGATTGTTTTTTTTTGGAATGATGCAGGAAAAAGAAAGGATGTGTTGTATTACACTATTTTGTGGTGAATACTTCATTTAAAGCACTGAACGTTCTAAAATATTGTCAATGAAACAGTAACATATTTTCTTGGAGAAGTGTGTGTCTTTGTATTAAGCTTAAAAGAGGAAAACCATGCCAGTGGGCGTAGTGAGTGTGGTGGCTAATCTTTGGATTAGCGGTGTTAACTGTTACACATCAAAATATAATGGTATGCTTCAAAATTTTGGAGCGAAACTGCAGTTCCGAAACAGGATAAAAACTTTAGTTCTGAGTGCTTTGCTATTTTCTCCAAAGCACAATGCACACTAAAAAATGATATCTATTATATATTAAAAGTACATGATGGGCTCACCAGAAAAAAGAGAAATAGGTTAGAAAATCCCACAATATTCAGAAACATCTGGCCATTAATTTTTCAGTTAACCGAGCAACAATCGTCAGATCAACAGCCATACACGAAAATTACCCACCGATGCCCCTAATAAGTTGCCCGTACCGATTCGATTATATCAACACTGATGTCTGATCTGTCTATCTGACCCCAAAAAAAACACCAATCTCATGTCAAAAAAAAACACCGATCTGTCTCCAACCCTAAAACCTATCGCTAGGCCACGACAGCCGCCGCCGATATCTACGCGGTCATCGTAGGGTTCCTTCTTGAGCTCCATCCAAGGTGTGGCGCTGCATGGTATGTGAGCTCTTCAACAACATCGTGCCGTCCTCATGGCGAGCTGAAGGTTGTTGTTTTTTCCGATCTCAAAAATAATCTTTCCTATCCCTTCTCTTCCATCCGGTATCCACCATCGTCTCCACTGCATCCTCCCGCTGTTGGCTTTGATAGTATTGATTTTTCTTAGTACGACGCAGCAACATATTTGAAGATGATGTAGCAAGAAGCAGCGATGGTTCTCCCTTCGAATCTAGCAGTGAGGAAGGTCCCGACGGAGAGCATATACAAGGTCACTTCCGTTGATGACCTGCAGGTACCTGACAGGAATCTCCAAGCAATCTCACAACTACGAGTACAAGGCTGTCTTACACAGCATCATCCAACAGTGCCCCCGTAACTTGCAATTAACGTGCAAGGCTAGGCTTATTTGGCAGGATTTTGATGATTTTCCATCTTATAATTCTCTTAATCGTTTCCTCAGTGCAGACTGTAATTTTTTTTGGAGGATTTTGACGATTATTGTCAGTAATCGCCTCAAAGTGAACTGCAGATTTGAAAGTGAGAATTGCATTTTGATCGAGCAAGGTTCCAGTACCACTACCACGGGGCTAGCTTAAGTACGCCTGCATGCCAAAACCTACCATTTCTAATTTTTTAATCCATTATTAGTTGCATCGCTAATTTCTATCTGAAATGTTCGTATTGATAGGTAACCTTTTTAAGGATGCATCATTTGTTGAGATGTTCTATATATATTCTGATGTGTAAACATACCGTGATAATTTTTCTGTCTAAACTTGCATAAAATTGATGTTTAAACAATCTGTAGATACTCCCAAAATACACTGCTTGCTACAGATCTTATCGCCGGTTAATTTTTATATGCACTAAGAAAACTAATATCATCCTTCATTGTGTCCAGGTAGAAGATTATATAGGCATATGAATTTCAAATTTTAATAAAATTCAATGTTTTATTGGATTGTGTTAAATGTACTGTTTGGATCGAAAATGCATCGATTTGCCAGGAGTAGAGAAGAGGCCAGTGTCGACTAAGTGTCTGAGGAGATGGGTTTGGTGGCAAGAATGCCCAAAGATGTATATGACCGAAGCGAGATGTAAGTTTATCCTCCATAATTTATTAGGATTATGATGAGTGGCTTTGTTGGATTGTTGTGCTTCCATGCCCTCTATGTTAATATTAGTATCTTCACTAGGTATTAATTCGTTGAAAGATTCATTATTTCTACAACATTAATGGCTAATACATGCATCCATGACCCTTTATCTTGCCTTGACACTTACGAGCCATATTTCCTAGGTAGATAGCAATGCTCATATATGGTTTTACCTCTACTATGAATGCAGGGGCATCTTTACTGAAATCGAATCAAAGCATAAAAAACAAGTAAAATAGTTTGATTTGCAATATTTAGAGAAGTTATATGGATAATTTAATCGCATGTGTGATGTAACCTTGGAGAATATAAAGGTAGTGATACTGAGTTGTATGTTTTTTGGGTGGTATGTTTCTGATTCACGGGCGCTTACTGGGATGTGAAGTTATTTTCTACCTCTATGTGAAGTGGGTGCTATGGGATCATACACTAAGGCATTCTTGGTGCGTCAACTATTGTCGTTTGTTTCATCTTGGTACATATATAGATAAAGGCCAGCCAGGTATCTTTGCTTATGTAACTTTATATCTACAAACCGATTAGCGAGTAATTGATAAGCATTAACTTTTCTATTTGATTCTTGGTGTTATCAAATCTGAGCACACAAAGCTTAGTAGAGTTCCACTTTCAAATCCTAATTGAAACTTAGTGGATGTACCTCACATCTATAAAAAAAATCCTCTTCAAAAGTATGGTCCTAATGCTCCAAAGAAAGCTCCAGATTTGTTCACTAACACAATCCCTTAGTTAATTGCAATCTTTGAGTAGTTTTCTAGCATTAGATAGAATTTCATGGTCCCATGATAGTTTTCTGATTACAGATGTACAATTGGATGTATAAAAGTAATGTAATCTTCATTCGCACATGCCCAGTGGCTTAGTGCAGATCTGATAGAATGGGGCGCTAAATCATGCCCTAGCCTAGCTTAGAATCTTACTCCTGCAAAGTCTAATAATTTTGTTTAGGTATTGTGAAATGTTCGAGATGCTGAAGGGGCTTCTCTGATGTGTATGTGACTATAAATAGTTGAACTGTAGAAGCTCGTGAATGAATAATTTTGTTAGCATTGTACCTGCAGGGTAAATGTTCCATGGAAAGTTTTCTATTTATTCAATTCATTCTGATATTCCTTAGATAGTTTTAGTCTGTCCCTTGGCCTTGGTGCAGTGGTGAGGTACTCCCCACTTGTGCCAAGAGGTCCTGGGTTCGAACCAGCCTCCTTGCACTGCACTTTGCAGGGGTAAGACTAGGTTCCTATAATCCCTCCCCAAACCCCACCTTGTGTGGGAGCCTCAGTGCACTGGGTCTGTCCTTTTTTTTAGTTTTAGTCTGTCCCTTCAAATGTAGCAGTGAGGAGGAGGTCCCAACGTTGACCAAAGATGACCTCTCGAACAACTTCACCTTCGTTGGTGACCTGCAGGTACCTGGGCAGGAATCCCCTAGCAACCTCACAATTACGAGTGTACAACAGTCAGTCAGTCTAATAAGGCCGATGATCGGCAACAAACATGACTGTAGTTTTCAGTTATACTAATGTATGATTGATTCCCGACATAATTCATCTGTGATGCCCTTTACTTAATAGAATAAGAAATCGTCTTTGCTTAAACATAGCAGATGGCGTAATTGGACAGGCTAAGGCGACCATTGTGGAGGCCTTGCCGTGCTCAGCTTCATGTGCATCAAGTCTGAACATAAGAGGAGCGGAAGCAACAGCGTGGCATTACAGTTGTTTGACGTCATCTGCAACAACGTCAAATCCGGACGGAAGTTTAACATTCAGGAGGTCAGGGTTTATTGGAACTGATCTTACATTCAATCTTTAGTAATTTGGATTTTTTTTTCCCTGTTGAGCTACTGCCGGCATATTTTGTACTGAAGTCCATTAGGCGTCGTTGTTATGCTTCTTAATGTCTGTCAGTAGTGGAACTTGAAGTGTGTCCATATATATCATGGCAAAAAAAATCCACCGCAACCTCCATAATCTAACTGATTTAATATTTGGCATGTTCTGTAGCAGGCATGTCAGCTCTCCATACTGCACCCATCGAGATACATTGCTACTTATATCGTTGGGTTCTTATATCTTACTATTTGGAGCCAGCTAAATGTGAAAGACCGGTGGTTGTCATGTCTTTGTTTGTATGGATCACAGATTCGCAGCTCTCATGGTAATATTTGGAGAAGTTAGCTGACTACAAATATCGAATTTTATCCACTCTCTTTCTTATAAACTATGCTCCCCACTTATGGGATCTTACGGTTCCATTCCTTCTTATTTGTGCACAAAATAAATAAGAATGGTAGTAGGAGTATACACCAGGAAGCCAAACATATTAAGGATTTTTCAAACTTAAACTATTTTTTTTGGAAAATTACTTTTATCAGTATATTTTCCTCCCAAGTTAAAGTTTTGCAACAAATAAAATATTAATTTCCTCCATAGTTATATTGCAGCATAATACAAAGTTCTCTTTATAAATGTATAGATGTGGTAGATTCAAAATTATGTATATACATAATTTAAAAAAAAAACCTTCTCACACTTACTGCTAGGTGTCATCTATCATTTTTACAAGGTTTTTCTTCTTCCTTATATCTATATTATTGATTGGCGTTATTGATTCGGACATGCAAATTACTTTTCATAATACGTGAAAGATCTATCATAACATCTCTTCTTGTATCAACAGTAGACACAATGAATAAACTATTATCCATCTTTTCAATTGAATGTGTAGTTAATTACGAGAATGATATGCTCTTTATATACATTTTTCTTAAGTAAACTCAAACTCAACTTTGTACTTTTGCTACAACAGCCAATGCCATGTAGTACTCTCACTCTCCCTACCTGTCTACCTGTTGGAATTACATGATTGTAATATTTACTCAACAGATTCTATTGTTATGGATTAGGTTTGGCAAAACTAAAACATATATTAACGCTCAACTAAAGCCCGGGCAAACTTATTATTCATAATAAATGAGAGTTCTTTTACAAACATGTATTCTTGTATGAATAGTTGACTCAAGAAATGCCATAATTATGTGTGTTTTTAAACTTTTAATAGCTTACCAAAATTATACTGTTTATGTTCAAACATGTACGTACAATTCTAATTGTCTTCTTATTTCGTTGCAATTTATAAACTACCACCGATATGTTCTATTTTTTGTTTTACAACAAAATAACTTATATACATCATACCACTTAATAACTTAGATATTTATAAATTATGTGGATTTTTTTATTTTTAGTGATGTCAACTATGACCTTAACACATGTAAGTTGATCTGTGTAATTTTTTGGGGGTGTTTTAGCTTATCAAGAATTTAGTAAAAGATAACGGACACAAAACATTTTCTCAACTATCATAATAAACCAATACTTCTTTACAAGCATGTTGAAATACTCGAAACCAACAATACATTTGAGTAATATGCAACAACGACATTGGCCGTCCAAACATGAGAGATTGAAATAATTCAATGATACCATTGAATGCAGATTTCATCGGTAGTAGTAGCTTGAACGTCTTTTCCTAACATCTAACATGAATTCGTAATACAATACTAGAGTTGGTATTTAGTGGCAATGAAATGATCAAAGGGTCTATACAATGGTTTGCCAAGCTATTCTTCCCATGCTATTATGGTGTTCATACATAAGAAATTATTGTGAAAAGGCTTCTTGGTAATCATATAAGGTTATTGATTTTTCTATGCTCTTCTCTAACGTTTTTGTGCTTTTCAGGCTCATCATTAGATAACGTTTTTCTGAGATGTTCGAGATGTGTTTGCATAATCATTTCAAATAAGGCACCTTCATCGAACTAATAATTTTTTTGTTATGAATCAAAAAGCGAAGTGTGGTTTGCTCATTAAGTATATGGTGAAGAATAGCTGAAGTCACCCAAACATTATTGTTTACAGATAACAGAAGCAAGGGATACAATTTTCAATGTCAATTACTTGATGGAATTTTAGATTGCAACCGAAATGTAGCTATGAGTAGTACTATCGTATCTGTTATGTACTTGCGACCAAATAAGGTTTTGAAATGATTTTTGTATGGAATTACTTTGTTCAATTATATGTAACCACTTAATGGATAGTCTGCGATTGCAACAAAATATTTGAAGCCAGCTCCACAAACAGTACCATTGCTCTTTAGTGTTGACTCAAAAGCACCTAGGAATCATCCATGGAGTTTCATTAAGTATACCATTTTAACAATAAACTAGCTACAGGAAATGACACCTGTGCACGTTGTACACTTGGTTGATATGCATTCTTGAGTAACATAAATGTTAGATGGTTGCCCGCGCACTACTTTGCTAGTTATACATAAAGAGAAAACATGAAGTATGATGACTATTGTGAAAATAATGCATAGTGTGCATATATTGATAGTATCTTGGAATACCAGGCACATCTATGGCAGCTGCATGATACTTCCGAAAGTCTTCTTTTCCCTTGGCAGATCGACTGCCAATAGTCAGTCCAAAGGTAGAACCATGAGGGTAGCCACCAACAAAGACTTCTGGAAAAAGAACCAACTGTGAACCATATCCAGCTGCCTCCGCTATCAATTTCTCTGCTTTATCTGTCGATTAATGCAGCAAGGAAATTAGTAGCAACATAATAATCTCCAATCTTGAAAGGGCTTCATGTTCATAAATGGATAACATGCATACAAGATATCCTACCAACACGATTTCCCGTTTCAAACCTTCAACTATTCGGGCCTAATATTTATTAATCTTGGTCTTCACACTAGATTTGGTGGAACATCGTTTATTGCAGTTAAGTCATTAATAACATCTTCAATGAGAAGACTAAAGAAAAATGACATGTATGCTTAACCTTCCAACAGTTCCTGCTTACAGGAAATATCATACAAAACAAGAAGAAACACGAAAGAAAACAATAGATACTCGGATTTTATCCACACAAAAGAATTCTCCCACTAGGAGACTGTAACTGTAAGTTAGTCTTCGCTATCTTAAAGATTGCCATCACAGCTATATAGCGAACAGGTAAGTTTGATACTGACATGTATCCAATGCGCCTTCCTCATAGCCACAAAGCATAGAGCAATGATCGCTTCGACACATACATAATTGAGACAAAACCCATATATACCATCAAAATATGTCCCCTTCATATCCAAAATGGATAGTTTATATCAGACCCAGCAAGGGGAGACTGAGATGCCTATGATATTTTTTTTTGCCTAATAAGCTTGTGCCGTGCATCAAACACCTCGTTTTTCGAGCAAGAAAAACTGTCTACACAGGTTGTGCTAAAAACAATTAGACTGGCTACTATTCAAGACAGACTGACCAGTGACAATTCCTTTTCGATCTAGTCCATCGAAACTTCCGTTCTAAATCTGAGACCATAATCAAGAAACGAGAATAATATCACGAGCCAACTTATCGTCACACCACTTTTAATTTCATACAATTGGAGGTTTCAGTGAGACAAGCAAGCAGGCACATCACACCATCGAAACACACACGAGCGAGGCAAATGATCGAACACCCTACGAGCTACTAGCAACAACAGGAAACAACAGTTAGAGCAGAGTCAACGCACGTACCAAGCGTTGCAGGGGTGTCGTAGAACACGGTGGAGGCCTGCACAACAGTAGCCCGCACGGTGGTGGCACCCTGATCCGCGCCGGCGTTCATATCCACCTCCGGAATCACGGGCTCGCCGCCGGGGCTCGTGGGTGCCAAAGACATCGCCACCCAGCAGGAAGGGCGGGGATCTCGTGGGGATGCGGGTTACTTGTCGTGCTTCCTACGTAGGTAGTCGCGGACGAACTGATCGCGGGCGAGCGTGCGCTCGCGCTGGGGCTCGATGTGGACGTAGGAGAGGTGAACGCCGTAGGCGAGGAGACCGGCGCCGAAGGCGAAGAGCGAGACGGTGGACAGCAGCTGCCGAGGAGTGGACGGGGAGCACCAGCCCATCCGTGGGAGGTTTGGTGGGAGATTTTTATCTTTACTGTAAAGCCTGCATCCGTGGTATAGCTGGCCAAACGGGCCGGCCCGGCACGGCACGGCCCGGCACGCGGCCGGCACGGCCCGTAAAAGGCACGGCCCGTTAGGCACGTTAGCCAATCGTGCCGTGCCGGGCCGGCCCACGGGCCTTGAATCAATTCGTGGCACGGCACGGCGGCCCGTCAACGGCCCGGCTGGCACGTCAGTCACGGCCCATTTAGCGTAAATGTGGCCCAAAAATTGAAAAAAAAATAAAAATAGGTAAAAAAAATTAAAAAAATAAATAAAAAGCTAAACGGGCCGTGCCGTGCCGGCCCGCGTGCCTCAAACGGGAGCTGGGCACGGTACGGACCGGGCCCGTGCCGGGGCACGGCCCGTTAAGATCCGTGCCGGGCCGTGCCCGTGCCGTGCTTTAAAAACCGTGCTTCGGGCCGGCCCGCGAAGCACGGCCCGTTTGGCCAGCTATAATCCGTGGTGAACGCCTGGTGTCCACCGAATTACATAAAGAATGTCACCGCAACAACTTTTCCTCTTTTCTCTCTCTCACCAAGTGCCAGAAACTAACAAGAAGGTGCCCGTCCCATTATTAATGCGTCAGGCAAACACGATCCATCCAATATATACAACTAACATAGTTTTTTTTTGCATACGCGAACAAGACCAAAACAATTCCCACGATATTCTCAACAACCGTTAACAAAATCAACAACCTGTGTCTTTTTCTTCTGTTTCGCAACTGTCGTGTACGCATGGGGCCGAAGCCGAAAGATAGAGTTATGTTGCCATTCCCTTTGGCCGCGCCTTGCACCTCAGCGTCATCTTCCACGCCTAAGGATGGCAATGGGTAGGGTATGGGCGGGGTAGAGCAATACCATACCCATACCCATATAGTCTATGGGTATAAAATTCTACCCATACCCTTACCCGCGGGATGAAAGTATACCCATACCCATATCCGACGGGTACCCGTACCCATTAGGTATCCGTTGGGTAGATCAAATAGTACACAAAATTTTCATATTTTTACATTTGTTGATAGAACATTTGACAACAAAATCAATTATCTCAACTCAATAACAGGTAGATGAATACATGACAATTATCTAATTTTGGAAATCACAATCTCATGATCATATCTAGTAAGTCAACTGATTAGTGTCCATATGTTAGTATAAATGGGTAGGGTATGGGTATACCCATGGGTACAGGGTTGTACCCATGCCCTACCCACGACTTGGCGGGTAGGATATGGGTACTGCCCATGGGTATAAAAATGTGCCCATACCCTCCCCATACGGGTATGGTACCCGCGGGTACCCGTACCCATGGGTAAAATTGCCATCCTTATCCACGCCATCCGCGCAGACTCCACGCACGCCGACCGCCGCCTGAGCTATCGACTCTTCTATTTGCCGCCCTGTCTCCTCCATCACCTGCACCTGCCGCAGTTAGCCCCTGTGCCAAGGGAGCCGCGGCAGCAGCCAATGATCATGCAGGCCAAGGCGCATGTCATCGTCTTCGAGGTAGGCGATGATTTCCTGTCGTTTCTCTGCCGCTGCCGATTTGTTCATCGTGATATGTTCCTTTCTTTTCTAAATGTTTTGACGAGATTACATGTGGTTTTTATGTATATATTATAGCAAAATTCGCCTCTACAGGTCTGATCGAGGTCTCCACTCAATTCTCCACACACTAGCATCAATAGTCAAACAATTTCGTCTATTCAGGTATGTGTGTCCTAGATCGATGGTGGCCGCCGTCGTCATTCTCGAATGTGTGCTTCCCAAGCATGAGAAAGTGCGAGCGCATTGGGCGGTAGCATGCATGCATCGTGCTGGCGCGCTGACGTCTCGTCGATCGGTGGCGGCTGTATTGTGTGGACCTCCGTGCATGTTCTTCCTTGACTCGGGCAAGCACCAGGCACAGCACGATGACATGTTCTTGTTAATAATTCTAATCTCAACAGGATAAAACATTTTTAATCACGATTAGGTTGTGCGTAGTCCGATTAAACAATATTACTTCGGTACTATTTAGTGCCTAATCTCAAGTCACACTTTCAATCTGGTAAATGAAACGGAAGACACACATGATCGTGTTGTAGTGTGTTTGTCTTCCTAGCATATTTCCACGTTTCTCCAAGGTGAACTATTTCAATTCGGCATTTTCCCTTGAGATTGAAACCCTGCTTTCATATAGCTAGATAGTTCCACTAACTGAGTTCAGTTAATATGTTTCAGGTTATGGACTATGAAATATGTTTTCATAATTCTTTGTAAAACAAAAATAGAGTTTAAAATAATGGATGACTTACAAAGGATTTTTGATTCAGGTGAACGGTTTGAAGTCAAAATTTGAAGATACTGATAGTCTGATTTAACCGGGTTTGTAGTTAATCTATGTACCCCATAATTACCTTAATGTATTTTTTAAATGTGTAGGTTCGTTTGGTTAATTATCTCATTGTTCAACTCCATTTCCTTTTACTATCTGCCTTTCTTAAAAAATCCCGGCACTGTATAAAGCTTGATGTTTGCCTTACATTGGTTGATGTGCTTGTGACATTAGTTTGTTTAATTAAGGGAACATAGTCTCGGCCTCGATCGACATCAATTGATGCATGTAGCATTTTATTTCAAGTACGTTTAGTTTGGCATCACCCAACTAAACATGTGGTTTTATCTGTGGTCACTACATGATTTTACTGTAATACCCCGTAGTTTAGAGAGTAGAAAGGGTAGAAATAGAATTTGTGCATTCGCATAGCATGCATCTAAAAATGCGGGAAATTTTCGCGCTTTTGATTAAAAGAGATAAAGTGATCGATGTTTCGCTTGACTCGATGAATTAGGGTTTAGATCATCCTGTTGAGTGCAATAAACTTCGATATGATCTTTATTCTTAACCTAATTGAAATCACAATCACAATAAATTAGTTATCGCTCGACAGACTAATTGGTCAAATTAGTCGATTGTCAAGGTGCGAGGATATTAGACATGACCTTTCCCAATTCTCAACACTTTTGAACACAATTAAATAATATGAAAGGATATAATTCAAATCAATTGAACACTTCATCATTCTACATCATTCTTTATCCATTATCATCTTTTTACACATTCACATCAATATCATCACATAAGAATTAAGTTCTCATCTCAAATCATAAATTCATCCAAATTGAATTATCATGTCATCATCTTATCTTTACATTCAATACATTATCAAATCCATATCTCACAATCTTAAATATCTTTCCATAAACCTTTAGAATCATAATGTCCAAAGTCCAATGAAATACAAACATGATCTTATTCAAATCTTACAAGTTCCCATATTGAAAGAATATTACATAAATAAATACCCCACAATTACCACTTCAAATATAAATGTCCTATTGGATACAACAAATCAAATGGGATCATAGGAAAACTTTACAATTTGAATTGAAAGAATAATATTACAAACTTTTACAAAATGAGTACATATCTCTAAAGAATAAATATAGCATTACAAAAAGAGGGAGGTAAATCCCTAAACGAAATCTTGATCTTCTCAACGAATCTGGGTCTTCTTATCTCCCAATCTTCTCAAATCCATTCCTGCAAGACAAATCAAGCAAGCAAGAAAGAAAACCACAAGTTGTTCTTCACAACTTCTCTAATTAAACTTGGGTGAAATTTAAAGGCTTTGTGTTATATAGAAGTAGTTTGGTAACAAGCCTTGCAACCTTGTTAACAGATTTCTTTTGTATGCATAAAAGCAATTGAATTTCAAATAAAAATAAACAAGGACAAAAGGAAAGTTTCTTATGGTTAACATGTTTGCCTTCACCACAAGGGTGAGGCAATTTAATTTTGGAGCTTAACTAATGGATATTAGGAACTTGCCCTAATATCCAAATTTTGACTAGAGGGATCAATATTAAATCAAAGGCAACAATGGATCATTTCGATCATTTGTGACATCATGGATCAACTAGGCATCAAGAAGGCAGCAAGGGACATGATCCATTTGAGCAAGATACAAAGGCAACATGGGACAAGAGGCAACTTTGATCCATTTATCTTAGGCAACAAAGGCAGCTAGTCAATCCCTCTAATCTAGTCAAGTTCCTAATAAAAGAGAAAGCCCACATTTTAATATTTCTCCAATGATATTAATTATCAAAGAAGAAAAACCAAAAGACAAAGCCCACCATCCTTAGGCCAAGGCCCATCTAAGAGATTTAGCCCACAAGCCCATCTAGTAACAAAAGCCACTTGGCATGCCCAAGAATAACTCCTACAAGAGGATAATACCAAACTTGAGTGGATAAGCTTGCCACATAGGAGAGTTATCCACAAGCAAAATATCTAAGTTAACTTGAACCCCAAGGAATGCTCATGCGTGAGGGCATGACAACAAGTAGCTTACTCACCCATGCAAAGCAAGAGTCACCACTTGAGGTGTCAACTTGTGAGGGATAGCAAGGCTCTATAAAAGAAACCCTTGACAGCCATTTGCCCACTAAGAACCACGACATAATGATGACCAACAAATTTAGACTAGACCATTTTTATGTCCACTTCAGCAAGAGCACAAGAATAACCAGCCGCACCACAAATTCTATCAGCAGCTAAACATACTCTTCCATATCATCCCTAGCATCTCAAGAACACCACCAAACCATGCTCAATCTTTAGAACAACTAGGAAATAGGTCAAGCAACAAGGACAGGTTATCATCATTTTCCAGAAGACCAAGCTTCTCTCCAACAGCAGGTTACTAGGATCAAGAGCATTTAGATGAGAGGGAGAGGGGGAAAGGAGAGATTTCTCTCAGATCTGCATAGAGTTGCTATGCTAGTTCATCACAGAGATTAAAGCACACAAGAGTATCTATTCTTATCCAGAAACAAGGGCCTCAGCCTGTGCATCATGGGCAGGGGATGAAACCACAAATCTGAGCAAAGGCATATAGCAAATATTGCTAGTATCCACATCTGTTGGTAGCACAGATCCAGCATCTGGTTGCTGGGCACAATTCCCTAAAGGGAAAGGCACCTCAAGCAAAACCAGTGTAATAATAGACTGGAGATTGAGCAATAGCACATCTGTGCATTTAGAAGAAGCACAAGAAAGCATAAAAAGTTATCGAAAGCCTTAGTTATCAGCTAAACACCTGTGTAACTCATTTAGAGGCATCACAGCATGCCAAGCTAAACTAATTAGCTATAGAAATTATCCTACACAGATCCCTGAGCACAGTCATAGCAACATATCAAGTAAAGTTCATCGGAGGCACATCTCTGAAACCAATGGTTCAGTGTAGCACACCTAATGCACTGTCTATGACAGTTAACTGAATCTATCAATGGACATAATTATCAGCTCAAAACCACATCCATAGCCACTAGCTAAACCATCTCCAGTAATTAATACATAGGCCTCATAGCATCAGCTAGAGGGTAACACCAAAGCAGTAGCACAGAGCAATACCAGTGGCAAAATGAGCAGTTAGTGCTAATGGGCCAAACTGAAGATTTCTTCAGTTAACCAAAATTGACAGTGAGGAGCACGTCACTTTGCACATATCACTTCATCACCAGGATGAACTGGAACAGCACCGCATACCGCAGTTCATCGGCACAATGGCCGGTCCCAGAAGAAGAACTCACCTTGTTGAGTTGTAGCCGAAGCAGAGCATGGAGGAGCTGAAGTAGGCGTAGGTGAGGGAGACGTGCAGCCGTGCATCACCGTGGTTGCGGTGATGGCATCACCGCCATCCCGCCGGTGACAGCGGCACAGCAGCAGCGTCAGCAGCAGCACCACCACCACACCAAGACCACCGTCAGTGAGTAGCGAGTGAAGAGAGGGAGGCATGGCAGCGTGGCCGAGCCGAGACTCGAATAGATCGAAGTGCAGGCGATGAGGAGGCGACGCCGGGGGTTGCATCCATCGGGAAGCCATCCCGCCGGCATCGGAGACGAGTCGAGGTTGAAGAAGATGACCCGGCGGCACTGTTAGGGAGCCGAGAGAACGGAGGAGAGCAAGCAGGGACAACCAAGGTGACGGGCTAGGGTTAGGGTTCAGCAAGGAGGCGCCCAAGTGAAGCACAGCTTAAGGGAGAGTGAGTGGGGAATCGGTGCAGGGAGCTCGGGTGGAGCCGGGCTGGTGACCGGCGGCGCTGGAGCTGGCCGATGACGGCCAGAGCAGAGCGTGGCGGTGGTGAATCGCCAGGGAGAAGAGGGGATCGAGCAAGGACTCGGGAGAGAGAGAGATGGGGAGTGGGCCGGCCTTGACCCGAACCAGTTAGACCAGCCCAATAGGTCCGGTTGGACCAAGGACATTTTAGTCTTTTCACAAATTCAATCAAACCAATTCATAATTCAAAAATGAAAATTCAAATAAATTCCTAAAAATAAATTAAAAATATGTTTCCAACTCAAAATTTTATAAGGATTTCAAATATGATTTTTATTTCATTTATTGAAAAAGTTTTCTTGAGTGAAAAAAAATCAAAGATCCTTAAGTGGATATGATTTGAATTATTTTCAAAAATAAATTATTTGAAACGATTTCTTATGTGAATAATTCAAAGATCCTTAAGTGGACATGAATTGAATTATTTACAAAAATTCAAGGATCCTTAAGTGGAAATGAATTGAACTATTTTCAAAAACAATTATTTCTTTAAAAAGAAAAACAATTTGAGTAATAAGTTCAAAATATATAATTTGAACTTTATTACATTCTATAAATGACTGTCCTGTTACTCATCCTAGGTAAAACACACAAAGAAGAATCCATCCAAAATCATTCACCCTTGTGTTGATAATATTGGAAAGTTAGTCAAGTAAATAAAATTTGAACAAATAACTACTTCATGATGTTAATGAAATGTTTTCTTAAAGGCATTAAGATTGATAACTTAAAATTGCAAATCTTGTTTTTCTAACAAAGAGAAAAGTATTTACTTGAATTCTTTACCTCAATAAAAGTGATAAACACTTAATTCTAGATATCATAACAATTCAAAGTAATTTAACCAACCCACAAATTATAAGCACTAACTAATCCATAATCCTTAAAATCACTTCAGTTATCAAAGTATCAAGCAAAACAAAGCTTACACTTGTGAGCTTGGGTATTTTTGGGGATTTTACGATGCATCTCATATCTATGCATAATAGCATCTTGACAGTGTTTCCAGTAGTCCTTACCAGGATTACATTGCTATTTTCAGATCTCGGGGTTTTACCGCAAACCCTAGAACCCCGAAGGACATGAATTGCCACCTTTATCATAGGCAAGTTCATTCTTGCATACCGTTTGATGTATTTTTATCAAAGTACTTGCAAAGTTACCTATACGTTCCTTTCACTTGCATCAAAAAGAAAAAGTATTTTTGAATGAGATGGTATATACTATTGGTTGGCGATGGAACAATGGTAAGATGAATAGGTACGGTGTTCCATCGTATGGGAAGGTATATATCCTTAGGAACTAATAACCCCTGTTCCAGTGATCCTTTCGCCGTAGTGAAAGCATCAACCAACGGACTTTGTATGGGCGGGGTCAGTCAGAGGCTTCTTTTCTCATCCGCATATCCTCGGCAGGCCTACACCGGGTTGGGTCGTTGCGGCGGCCAACAGCGTGGAAGCGCGTGCTCTTCCTGCCCGACGGGGTAATTGGTGGGGAAGCTCGGGAGGGGTGATGGGTATGCGTGGAATATGATTCCCCTACCGCATCATAAATGGGCGGATGTGTGTTGATTTGGGAGAAGCTCCACATGACTGGATGTCCTGAGTCTTGGCTATAACACTCATGGAGTGTAAAGAGAGCATATATAAGGCCAGGCAACTGTTGGGTAAAGTGATGCAACTCTGCAGAGTCAAACAACAAATTTGTGATATCACAACCGTGTTCCCGAAATGGAACTACGAGATCGAGGCCGGAATGGAGTCCCATTTGGATTCACAAGACCGGTGGAGGCTGGGACATAGTTTTCAGAATAAAATCTATCCTTTGAAGAAATGTTTGCAAAAACTTGCATCTATGCCAAAGACCTGAGGTTTTGGTAGTAGCTAGTGCATGAAACACCTTATCTCTATATATTCTGAACTTGCTGAGTAACGCTGTTACTCACCCCTTCCTATTTGACCCCCTGCTTAGACTTTTGGAGCCATCGCAAGAGATGTCAGTTATCCATCACGATGAAGAGGAGGTCTTCCACAAGGAATCAAGTCGACCTGGTGGAGCTTGAAGGAGTTGACCGCTACTTCATCAACGGAAGAATGACGACAACCATGGCAATGGAGGGGCAATGACAGCAGTGTCAATGGCATACATAAAGATCACACTACCAATGGAGGAGACAACATCTATTGCAAGGAGGAGTACAACCCTGGATAAAGATGTTCCAGACGGAATAGATTAGGGCTATGACAATAGTAGTAGTGGATTAGGAATAGAGCTAGAGCTAATCTCCAGCTTAGTGATACGAATTGGATCTTTTCTGGATTTCATTTGTATGAGACTTGCTTTGATATAAAGGAGGTTCTCAAGATTTTGTATTGAATATTGTTGTAATCCTATAGTGCTACCTTGGACATGCTATGTTTCTGTTGTACTACTCTGAGGGATGTAATATTCACGGATGAGTCCTTCTGTGAGTGTTATGTCAACGACTTGCGCACTACAACATGCAGTGGTGTGCTGGGTCACCGCAGATGGTATCAGAGCAAAAGCGACCTTAGGTTTAAAACCCTTTTAGGTGACTTGTAGGTTGGTAAAGACTATAGGAAGTTATTTTATCTAAACTATATCTTTCTATAACTTATGGTGGTTATTCACTTGAGAATAATAACATCATACTTATATAGAGTTTTCTTATCTATTCTTCTATAGGTATAGTACTTATCTATATTGTTTCTTTCTAAAGCTGCTATACCGGTTGAGACAATGTCCTATACAATAGATATATCAAAGAGTGTTATATCCCAAGTCGGTGATATCTATGTGGTATCATTGATAAGAGTATCCTATGAAGTAGATCCCTATCATGAGGTGATGATAGAGAAAGAAGAGAAGAGGGTGGTAATGGTGAGTGGATATACGAAGCCATGAAAGTTATGGTAAGTATGCCAATTCCATTGGAATGCATGATCGAAGTGGATGGTCGGACAATTAGAGGTACCAATTCACAGAGGATATGGAGTAGTGCACTTGTCCAAAAGTGAAGTATTATGGTATTCATGTATACCAATAGTACCCACACGAGTGATTGAGAGGTCACATAAGGCTACACTTGCTGAGATGAAAAAGTATGGAAGTACGCCAAGGCACAGAGACAAAGTTCAAGGACAAGAAGACTTAATTCCTTATTAACTGAGACGGAGATAAGTATTCTTAGATACTAGGTCATAGTTATTCAATTGCGAATGGTCAATTGTGGTAAATACTTTGAGTGAAGGATAACCTGTCCCATAAGACAGTGAGGCAAGAGTTGTTATATAGAATAGGTCTATAAGGTAATATATACCTAATTTGTAGTGTATAGCATCTAAGCCTAGGTACTTGAGATGTTTCTACTCAAAGTACTACTTATTTTATGGGCTTATGTTGCATGAGTGATATATAACTATATTTGGATTTTATTGGATCTTATTGGATTTTTGATTGACTAGATCTGGGCATGAAGTTTGAACTTAATGTGCAAATGCATGTTGCAACATTTTGTTCTTTCTTGATGTTACTGGTCTAGAGGGTACATAGGTTAGTATGAGAGCGTTCTGAGTGATTAGATTTGAGGCAGCAATGGAAACTCGCAAAGAGAAGGAAGTCAAAAGAAGACAGAAGTCAATGAAGCCGCTGATGGGGATGGACCATGTTCCACACCATTTTAGGATTTGGAGACATATTTTACTAGTATAAGGAAGGATGGAGGAACAAAGTAAGTTTGACCAAGAGTGTTACAAATAGCTGGACAAGGATTTACCAAAGATAATGCAAGGAAAGCTACATCAGGAGACATAACCAAGAAGGAAGGTTATGAAGTCTTTGCATGTCAAGTCATGAAACCTTTTCATGGAAGTTCAAATTCAAGGATGAAGAAGGAAATATGCAGAATACATATGGATTTGTCGTAACTTGGTGGAAGAGGTTACATTTGGAGCAATAAGGAGGTATTGGTACTACTTGGATTGAGTTTGAGAAGGAGTTTAGTCGCACTTAGGTGTCTAAGAGTACCATAAGGTTGAAGATAAAGGAGTATAAACCCTAGAAGAACATGGATATTTTTAGTTCTTAAAGAATAAAAGGGGAGTTGATCATCTATTCTGAGGCATTACTAGAAACGGAAGTGCGGGAATCAACCGCCAAACAGGAGTTCATAATCAGAGATTGGACAATTACAAGAAGATAACTTGGTGTTGGATACAGAGATAGTTTACAAGAAAGAGTTGATGAGAAGGACATCCAACAAATGAGGATAAAGCATGAGATGAGGGAAGTGAAGTATTTGGATGGAAGCACGTTGAAGTTCCAGAAAGGACATATCAATCATGTCAAGAAGTGAATTTACCAAAATTTAATGATGAAGAGAACATCAGGACCATGGGAGAAGAGTCTATTTTGTCGTGGATTGACGATAAGTCAAGAAGGTGGACCGATTTGGAAGAAGGTAGTTCACACATATGATGCCAAAGTACCAAAGTCATAGTCTATATCGGGAGTAACTATGGAGAAAGTTGTATAATCAAGAGGATGGACATCTTAGAGCCAACCATTGAGATGGTAGACATACCATGTATTCTTTTGGAAACTGCTAGAAACCTGATAATAGTATCTCTTTATCGGAGAACGATACTGGGGATCCACAATATGTTGGATATACCTTGTGTTCTTCCTGAGACCATGAAGTATAGATAGTGGAAGTTTAAGCAGAAAGGTGAGTTACAAAGCTCGACTGAATGAAGTTGATTGAATGAAGTTCGATTGATAGACGGACATAATAAAAGAAGTCTTAGGAAATTCCAAGGGGGAGAGTGAACAAGTGTATTGGATAGAACTTGGGTTAAGACAACATGAAGTTTGGAAGAAAACTTGGACTGAGATAGTGTTGAACTTTATCAATGCTCTAGAAGTCCTTTGAAAGGATGAACATTGTCAGAAATCTTTACCTGATTCTGAAGTAAAAGAGGCAGATGAGATTTGGAGGTTGAAAATCGCAAGGAATCCAGTGGTCATAGGAGCTATAACTAGAGGATCTAAAGTTGATGGAATAAAAAGAACCAGAGTTCAAGGATGAGAAAGTATACCGTGTCAGAACCAGTATACGAGGAGATTGACATCCAAAGGATTGTACACCCTGAATACAAGTGACAGGAAGATCACTTGTAAGATAAAATATTCATGGTTGGATGGACTACCTTTGTCTAATCCATTCGAAGGAAGCAAACCACTTAGGAAGATTTATGTTCTATATAGCCAGTAAGGACAGTTATCTCAGAGGTTCTGGAGCTTAGGCGATGAGCTTACTATCAGAAATGAAGTTATCTCAGAGGTTCTTGGAGTCTAGGAGCCTACCCAAAAACCCTAGATCTGAAGATCAGCCAGTAGCCATTGTTAGCCACCTAGAGCTCGACAAGCTCTCCTTGTACTGTAAACTCTCCAAGCAGCGCAATACACAGAAGCAGGACGTAGGGGTTTTACCTCCACAACAGGGCCCTGAACCTGGGTAATACCTTGTGTCAATCTCTGCAGTGTCGTCCCCAGCGAGCCTGACGAGCACCGTCGCCGGAGCACGTTGTGAATTGTTTGACTCCGTGTTCAGCCCCTTACACGATACCTTGGAGACACCCCTAGTTCCTGGGGCCAATCTCCGACATTTGGCGCGCCAGGTAGGGGGCTGAGGCGCGTCTTCATCCTCGACACAGCCATGGCCGGTTCTCGTGCCGAACGTCTCGCTCGCCGGACGGCTAGCGCCGCCACCGCTCCCGCAGGCCGCCCGCGTGGCCGCCCGCGTGGGGGCTCTGCTCCGGAGCGCCGCGTCGACCCCGAGCCCCGCGTCGAGCACCCCGACGACGACGACATCGACCACGCTGAGGACGACCTCGGCGAAGAGGAGGCCTCCTCCCTGCCCCCGTCGCGGGACCGTGCTGCCTCCTCGCTGGGCCACCCTGCGCCCAGCCCGGCGACTGCGCTCCTCATGGCGCAGGAGCTGCTGCAGTACCGCCCCACGCCGGCGGCTCAGGAGGCCTGGCTCAACCGCGTTGCCGAGCTCATCGGCGCCGCTCGCGCCGCGGCACCTGCGCCGTCTCATTCCCTGGTTCCTTCTGCGCTCGTGGGAGACGTGGCGCACGGCGCACCTCCCGCGCCTCCTCTCCAACCCACACCCGCTCCGGCTCCACCGGTTGCACCGCAACCTGCTCCAGCGGGGGCTCCTCCTCGCGACGGCCGCGCTGCATCGCACGCGTCGTCGCCGCATGACTGCCAGATCGTGCAGCGAGCCCCTGAGGACGCACGCGTGAGCATCGAGCGCGGGCAAGAACGCCGCAACCGCGCCGTCCAGGACGTCGCCACCGCCGGGCGCCACCTCCGCGCCACTCTTGCCAACGGCACGGTCACCTACGGCACGACGGCCGCGTTCACTCGCAGCCTTCGTCGCGTCGTTTGGCCGGTCAAGTTCAGGCCGGACCTCCCTCCGCGCTACGACGGCAAGAACAACCCCCTGGAGTTCCTGCAGCTCTACTCTTTGGCCATTCAGGCCGCCGGGGGCGACGACAAGGTCATGGCGAACTGGTTCCCTATGGCCCTCAAGGACTCTGCGTCCTCATGGCTCACCAACCTTCCCGCCGAGTCCATCAACTCTTGGGAGGAGCTCTGCCGGTGCTTCGTCGCCAACTTCAAGGGCACGTATGAGCGCGGCCTCACCTACAACGACCTCCGCGCCGTGCGTCAGAAGCCTGGCGAGACCCTCCGCAAGTACATCCAGCGCTTCAGCCAAGTGCGCAACAAGATCCCCAACGCCACCGACGCGCAGGTCATTTCGGCCTTCCAGGCTGGGGTCACAGACGTGCGGATGCTCGAGAAGCTCGGCATCCACGACAACATCACCACCGTCGTCAAGCTTTTCGACTTGGCGGACAAGTGCGCCAAGGCTGAAGAGGGCCGCTTGTTCGTAAAGAACGAGCCAGGGGACCCCGCCGAGGGGTCCAAGAAGAAGAAATCCTCTGAGAAGCGCAAGACTACTGCGGTCCTCGCGGCAGAGCCTGACGCCAAGCAGTCTCGCCAAGCTGCTACTCCAGCCGCAGGACCTGAGAAGAAGGATGATCGTCCTTTCTGCATCTACCACAACAGGCACTCTCACGCCACCGAGGACTGCTTCGACATCAGGAGGCTTCGCGAGGCTCGCGAGGCGAACGGAGGACGCGGAGGCCGCGGCGGAGGCCGCGGTGGCCGCGGGGGGCAACGCTGGAACAACAACTACAACGACAACTACCAGCAGAATCCCCAGGCCAACGCTGCCCAGCCCGCAAACGACAACCTGCCTGCCGAGGCTGACGAGGGCTACCAGGTACCTCGTGGAGCCGCTTGCATCCTTGGCGGGGCTCAGGCCCCTCGCTCCAACCGCCACTTCAAGCAACTCGCTCGCGAGGTCGCGGCAGCCCTCCCTGGAGTCGAGGCCTCCAGGCCCCTCAAGTGGTCCCAGTGCCCCATTACCTTCGACTCCGGCGATCACCCCAAGTCCACTTCAACCGTTGGCACCATCCCGTTGGTCTGCACCCCCACCATCAACAATATCGCCGTCTCTAAGACGCTCATTGATGGGGGTGCTGGCCTCAACGTCATCTCCGTCGAGACATTCGAGAAGCTGCAGGTTCCCTACGAGCGGCTCATGCCTACCAGGCCTTTCTCGGGAGTGACAGAGGGTCTTACCACCCCCTTGGGGCAGGTGAGGCTCGCCGTCACTTTCGGCACCTAGGCCAACTACCGCACCGAGCTGATCGACTTCGACGTCGCGCACATCGGCCTACCCTACAACGCCATACTCGGCTACCCCGCCCTCGCCAAATTCATGGCGGTGACCCACCACGCCTACAACCTCATCAAGCTCCCTGGCTCGGGTGGCACCATTGTCATCCGCGGCGTGGTCTCGGACGCCCTGTACGCTGCGCAGGCGGCCTACAAGGCTGCCGCGGTGGCGTCACCCGCCGACGAGGACGAGGAACCCCTCCCGAGGCCCCCCGCGAAGAAGAAGCAGCTGTTCTCCCAGGAGAAGGCCGCGACAAAACAAGTGTCTCTGGAGGCGAGTGGCTCGGGGGCTTGCGTCACCATCGGCGCCAACCTGCCTCCTAAATAGGGGAGCGCGCTCCCGGAGGAGCAACACTTCATCATCAAAGAAGAAAAACTCCTGGCCACGCCAGTGTAATGAACACCTATTTCAGGTCATTCTGAACCTTTGCGCATCGCGCCAGCATGTTTTGCGACTTCGGCAAAACTGTTATTACTGTTTATTCCTGCTCGTACGATCCCTCCTGTGTATCTCGCGAGCGGGGGCTAGCAGGGTGCCATGCCACGGGAGCATCCCGGCAGCGCCTAAAACCCAAGGGATCCGAGCTCTGAACTTGCGGGTCAGCTCTCATGCATGTCAACTCCCAAGGAGCTCTGAACTCATGGGTCAGCTCCCGCGCACGTCAACTCACCAAGGATCACCAAAACCTTGGTGCCTGTCTTCTCCTCGCGAGACACACATGAAGGAACCTACGAGCACCATAAGATTCCTTAGCTACCTATTGCTTGTGGGTATGCCTATTTCTCCAAGTGCAGGAAAACAGGCTCTCCAAGCCTCAGGCACCCTCTCCAAGGCAACAACGCCTCGCCAGGGAACCAACACCCTCTTCAGGGCGGAAACGCCTCGTCAAGCTAAGTATAAGAACTTGGTAGAATTTCCTCTTGCTGGTCTTTGCTCCTCGAGTCTCTTTTCTCTCTCCCACGCCTCATGGGCTGCTTGCACGTCAAAGGGGAGCCCCAAGCATCGCGCTTCGCGGAGCTCTTACTTCTTGAGGCCTCACTCACCCCCCGGACTTGTGGAGCACTGACTCGCACATACCGAAGCGGCGGTGGTGTAGCGCTAAGAGAGGGTCCTAAGACGTAGAGCGAAAAAGACATGAGGGGGAAGTACAAAGGTTTCCCGAGGGACATTCACAAGCACACTCAAATATAAATTGACAAGTTTTTACAAAGTTTACAATCAAAATGGCTAAGATAAATGTGCCCTTGGCACGTTCAGCTACAGGAAGGAGTTCAGGCCATCGCGCCTCCCGAGGTCCCCGCTCCATCCGCGCCAGCTCCTGCTCCTAGGGCACCTCCCTCGCCGTCGCCTTCGTCTTCATCGACCAAGACTTGGTCGAATTTCTTGGCATACGCGATGGCGGCCTGCTTGGCGGTCTCCCGCGCTTTGTCGCTGATGGCGCGCGGTGGCGCCATCACGTCCTCAAGATCAAGTGAGGACTGGAGCCTCACGAGGTTGCTGAAGACATTGGTAACGGCGACGACGAGGAGGTCGCGACTCTCCTCCACGACACGCTTGTCGAAGCTCTTCGCGACCCCTTCAAGCTTTCCAAGGAACTGCTCGAAGAAGTGCGAGTACGAGGCCTCGTCGTCGGTCGCTGCGGAGAAGGAGGGGACGTCGATCCTCAGATCTCTCCCGACGGCGCGCACACGGCTCACCAAGCTCTGGAGAATGCTTTGACGCTGGCGCGTCATGAACCGGTCAACCTGGCGCTGGTCTCGTGCCTGCTCCACCAGGGCCGCGATCGGCCCCACCTGCTGCCGGAGCTCGTCCAGGTCCCTCTCCAAGGCAAAGGCGTTCCCCTCGGCGCGCGCCTGGGCCTCCCGAGAGACCTCGAGGCAGGAGGTCAACCTTTTCTCCTCCTGCTCAAGCTCCTTGACGCGCTTCTCGAGCTCCTTGCGCTTGGTCTTGAGGCGGTCCTCGTGCTTCGCGACCTTCTCGTCATACTCCTTTGAGAGGTTTTCGCGGACGAGTTTGACTTTAAGGTCAGCCTCTTCTTGGAGCCTCTTATGCTCCGCCGCAAGGTTGGCCTCGTCGGTGGCCACCCGACCTTCACGCTCCTCCAGCTGCCCCTCGCGGGTGGCCTGGTCCTTCGCGAGCAGCTGGATCTGCTCCTCGCGCCGCTGCAGTTCCTTCTCCTGGAGGGCGAGCTCTTCCTCGCGCCGTTTCAGCTCGACCTCGCGAGGCGCCAGCTGCCCCTCGCGGGCGTCCAGTTGCTCGCGGAGCTCGTTCAGGCTGGCCTTGGCGGCCTCAGAGTCGGCGGCGAGTTTCTGCTTCGCGGCCGCCAGCTCGTCATGCTTGGAGGTGGTTTCCGCCTCAAGTGCTTCCCTGGCGGCGTCGAGCTCCTCCATCACCTCCTGCGCCTCCCGCTTGACGCTGTCGCGGGTCTCTTTGGCGAAGCGGATCGCTTCCTCGCGAGCCGCCTTTGCCGACGCGTCTTGCCGGCGACACATCTCCACCCTCTCGTGGAGAAGAATCCAGGCGTCGCCAAGCCTTGCCCTTTCCTCCGCCAGGGTGTCTTCTTCCTTGGCGAGCTGCTCCTCCAGCCCGTCGAGCGCTCGCCGCGCCCGGTTGAGGACGATCCGGCGATAGGCCGCTTGGCGATGCGGCGCTTGCAGCGCCAAGGAGACTCCCATGCTGCTGCTGGGTGCATTTCCCTCGGCACTTGTCGAGGCGCCTAGGGCATCCTGCCCCGAACTTGT
Source organism: Puccinellia tenuiflora (assembly GCA_012064385.1). Taxonomy (NCBI): domain Eukaryota; kingdom Viridiplantae; phylum Streptophyta; class Magnoliopsida; order Poales; family Poaceae; genus Puccinellia; species Puccinellia tenuiflora. The sequence continues at coordinate 751,067 of QRDG01000816.1, forward strand.
AGCGGCCCCCGCCGCGGCATGGGGGCTCGTGGGGGCGTCTCCCTCGCCGCCCGCGTCGAGAGCCCCCAGGGGGCTGGGCATCTCCTCGCCCCTGGCCCCGTCGCTCGGGGGCTCCAGAGGTGTCTCTGCCTCCTGCTCCACAGGGGCGCCTCCGGCCCCCTCTGCAACGGCCGCGTCCGCCGCGGCCCCAGGCGCGTCAGCCCTTCTCGAGGCCCCCTCCTCTGGAGGCGGCTCCGCGACGATGTCCTCGTCCACGGTTTCCTCCTCCGCTTCCTGCTGGACTGGAGGAGTCGCCGCCCTGGTTGGCGACGCCGCCGCCTCTGCGGTCTCCTCCTCCACGCGGTGCTCCGCCGCTGGAGGAGTCGCCGCCCGAATCGGCGACGCTACGCTCTCCTCGGCCATCACCGTCTCCGCGCGGTGCTCGACCGCGGGAGAAGCAACTGCCTGCTGCGGCTCGCCGGCTGCAGGCGTCTCCATGGCGACGCTGGTGGTCCCTCCAGCCCCGCCGAGCCGCCGTCTCTTTGGCTCCGCGGGCTGCCTGAAAGGAAAACAAGTCGAAAATCCTTCAAAGGGGGGAATTCTCAAAGTGAAATATTGAAGGAGAAAGAGAAGTCGAGGGCTTACTCGCCGGCCATCACCCACACCCTTTTCTTCGCCTTGGGAGGTTGGGTGAGGCTTGCTCCGGCCTCCTCCCGGGCCGCCCCTGTCTCCGCGCGAGGGATGCCTCCCGCGGTTGCGGCCCTCCTGTCGTGGACGGCCTTGGAGCGGGGCTCGCAACGCCCTCTCCCGCCACCGCTCGTCTCCTCCCCCTCCTCGGCACGCTGGGAGCGGACGATGCGGAAGGCGTCCTCCTCGTCGCCGGAGGAAAGCACCTGGAGGTCCACCTCGGCGTGGGCGCTCCTCGAAGATCCGGCGCCCTCGCCGACGGGGTCAGCGCCCCTTGAAGCCTCGTCCTCGCCAAGGGGGTCCTCGCTTCTCGAGGCCTCCTCCTCGGCGGACTCGGCCTCCTCAGCCTCAGGAGCCTCATCCACGTACTCCGGCTCCGCCGCCCACGGGTTAGGGCGAGGCCCGCTGTGCCCCGCGGGCACGATTCCCCACTCGTCGAACGTGGGCATATGCGAGCGCTGCTCCTCTATGCTCTCCTCGGCGAAGACAATGAGCGGCTTGGCCGCCTCTTTCTTGGCGGACGGGATCTCCGGCGATGTGAAGAGAACGTTCATAATCTGGCGGAGCACATCAGGCTCGAAGGCGTCCCTGCTTAGCCGCATGGCGTCGTCCTTGCCGTCGTATCGCCACACCAGCTTGGCGTGCTGTTGGAGGGGAGCGATGCGGCGCCTGGTGAAGTCCTTCGCCACCATTTGGCCGGTGACCCCTGCCTCGCGGATGTGACGGATGTACACGTACACCGCGTAAAGCTTCGAGCCACTGAAGTCCGCGCTCGCCCAGCGCGCCCACTTCCTCGGCGGCGCCTCGGGCACCTCCAGGAGAGGGTGTGTGGCCTTGGCGTCGACGAAGAGCCACTTCTCGCGGAACTTGTCGACCTTTTTCGTCACTTTGGTGACGGCGTCCTCGCCACTCCAGGCGATGGGGATGTAGTTGTCGCTCCTGGCGTCGACGATGCGGAAGGAGACGCACCCAAGCCGCTCGCCCTTGGCGGAGTTCCGAAGAGAATAGAAACTGCGGAAGAGCGCCACCGAGGGGCGGATGCCGACGTAGGCCTCGCAGAAGTGGGCGAAGATGGCAAGGATGAGGATGGAGTTGGGATGAAGATGAAGGAGTTGGATCTGGTACGTCTCCAAGATCGCCAGGAGGAAATCAGAAAATGGTGGTACCAGGCCGGCGTAGAGAGTATGAAGAAAGATGGGGTAGAAGGTGTCGGTGAGCCTGCTACCGGCCGGCCTCAGTTCAGTGGCGCCGTGCTCGTTGGTTTTCGCCGCCGCCAGGTGGCGCACCGTCGCTATCGTCGCAGCGGTGACACGCGTCTTCGGCAGTGCTCCCTCGAGAGCAGCGGCACGCGCCATCGCCGCGGACGTGCCCGCCCGCGCCATCGCTGCCGACGAGCTCGCCTGCACGGTGGCCTTGCCCTTCAGGTCGGTGGCTGCTTTCTTGGGCGCCATTGGTCACCGGAGAGGAAGAAGAGTGCTCTGGAGATTGGAGTTCTCTGGAGAGTTTGGAGGCGTGGGGAGAAGTGTGCGGAGGAGTTACGGGAGAAGTAATGGGCGCCGCCTGCGCGCCCAGGCTTTATTGACCAGCACTCGAGTCGTGGCGGGCCCCACCACGTCGCCCGTTGGAGCCGAGGAGGTCGTGGCCGCGGGCGCAACCGCTGTGTGACACGTGTCGCGGCCCTGCCAGGCATCTTTGGCCCCTCGACGCTTCGCCTTCGTCCATGGGCCTCGGCGTGCCCATCGCGGGCCCGGGGGCTACTGTCGGCACAGTGGAAACCAGGGTACCACGGGCCGGCCTGCCAGGGCCCGCAAGATTCTTTGGATGATTTTCGCTAAGGACCAGGCTCTCCAAGCCTGGCGAGCTTCGCGAGGATTTCTCTCCTCGCGAAGGGTTCTTCTCCTCGCCAAGGGTTCTTTCCCTTGGCGAGGGATCGCTCTTCGACAAGGCGTCTCCGACGCCGCCCGCAATTCTGCCAAGGACCAAGCTGAAGGGCTTGGCGAGGCTTTTCGCCTCGCGAAGCGCTTTCTTCATGAAGCCATCTCTGCTCCCGCGGCAGAGCGCACATGGGCTCAGCGCCGGGTGCAGAGTGACGCGCGTGCCTACGCGCGATGACGACAACGCCGCAGTTGCCGTTTCCATGTATAAAGCAGTCAACAAAGCGGAGCCAAGCAAAGCGGACAACGAGTATTGCCTCTTTAGTGACAAGGGAACAGTCTGCAGCTCCCACCTCGGCAAGCGCCAGCCCGCCGTCCAGCTGGTCGGTGCCCCTTTTCAGCTTTGGTGACGCCGCTCCCCTGCCGTGGACCGCGTCCACGATCTTTACCTTTATGGTAGACCTCACCTTTACGGTGCACCGCGCCTCCTCCTTCGTCGCCATGTGGTAGCCCTTCCCGCCCAAATGTTTGGGCAGAAGAGGCCCAGGGCGCCTATAAAAGGAGGAGGAGCACGCCCAAGCAAAGGGTTCAGTTCTTGGAGTCTAGGAGCCTACCCAAAAACCCTAGATCGGAAGATCAGCCAGTAGCCATTGTTAGCCACCTAGAGCTCGACAAGCTCTCCTTGTACTGTAAACTTTCCAAGCAGCGCAATACACAGAAGCAGGACGTAGGGGTTTTACCTCCACAAGAGGGCCCTGAACCTGGGTAATACCTTGTGTCAATCTCTGCAGTGTCGTCCCCAGCGAGCCTGACGAGCACCGTCGCCGGAGCACGTTGTGGATTGTTTGACTCCGTGTTCAACCCCTTACACGATACCTTGGAGACACCCCTAGTCTCTCCTTGTACTGTAAACTCTCCAAGCAGCGCAATACACAGAAGCAGGACGTAGGGGTTTTACCTCCACAAGAGTGCCCTGAACCTGGGTAATACCTTGTGTCAATCTCTGCAGTGTCGTCCCCAGCGAGCCTGACGAGCACCGTCGCCGGAGCACGTTGTGGATTGTTTGACTCCGTGTTCAGCCCCTTACACGATACCTTGGAGACACCCCTAGTTCCTGGGGCCAATCTCCGACAACTGGAAGCTAAGATTTTATGGCATCAAATCTCAAGTCACACTTTCAATCTGGTAAAGTAAACGGAAGACACACTTGATCGTGTTGTAGTGTGTTTGTCTTGCTAGCATATTTCCACGTTTCTCCAAGGTGAACTATTTCAATTCGGCCTTTTCCCTTGAGATTGAAACCCTGCTTTCATATAGCTAGATAGTTCCACTAACTGAGTTCAGTTAATATGTTTCGGGTTATGGACTATGAAATATGTTTTCATAATTCTTTGTAAAACAAAAATAGAATTTAAAGTAATGGATGACTTACAAAGGATTTTTTATTCAGGTGAACGGTTTGAAGTCAAAATTTGAAGATACTGATAGTCTGATTTAACCGGGTTTGCAGTTAATTTATGTACCCCATAATTACCTTAATGTATTTTTTAAATGTGTAGGTTCGTTTGGTTAATTATCTCATTGTTCAACTCCATTTCCTTTTACTATCTGCCTTTCTTAAAAAATCCCGACACTGTATAAAGCTTGATGTTTGCCTTACATTGGTTGATGTGCTTGTGACATTAATTAGTTTGTTTAATTAAGGGAACATAGTCTCGGCCTCGATCGACATCAATTGATGCATGCAGCATTTTATTTCAAGTACGTTTAGTTTGGCATCACCCAACTAAACATGTGGTTTTATCTGTGGTCACTACATGATTTTACCTTGTGTCGTTGTTTTACAATCTCACTTCGGAATCAAATCTTGCATATCCTTCTATGAATTTAAAGAAGGATATCTGAGCATTCATATAAAAGATGTATATCTAGCCAGGAATTCACCCCGTCGAATGCAAATATATATGACGTATGTACACCGAAAGATACAACGAGAGTTGGTTATTTCATTTTGGAACCTATAATGAAAATTGGTGACTTCATTTTAGAAATCATACATGTACATATGATAGTGTTGATTTACCCATTGATTTATTCTTTCTAAAGGTAAATTGTTCTTCTCCACAGAGTATACTGAAATGTTGTAACTAGCACTCGTATATTTGCATGCACTGTACATGGCAAGGGAATGTCTCTCTTCATCCTTGATGAAGTTCAGGATGGAGTTATGTTCACTGGAAGCTAAGATTTTATGGCATCAAATAAATTCCTTACAGCCGTATACGTCGAGTTTGAAAATTTCGTCAGTACTACTTCTTTGTTCATGTCCACCGAAGCATGCAACAATGAAGGGGTGAAGCAGGTCAACTTGAAGTTCGCCTTTTTTTTTTGCCGACGTTGCATGATAATACTGTATATATTTTTCTCTTATTGCAAAAGTTTCTTTTCCCATTTTTAATCAAATCATTTTGATGTTTCCCTCCCATGGTTTGAAGCATTCAAGATTTTTGTTTTGTGATTCTGTGGAGTTGGAGAATACTTTGACGCGTCGCAGTGGAGCCATGGGGTGGCAACAAAAGGAAAGGGGAAGATTACATCTCTTGTCTTTTTATGAGATGAAAACGGCTGAAAGTAACAAATGGTGCGACTAGAGAGGTGAGGAAGTTGGAGGAAGAAGCTAAAGCATGCATGTCACCAACGTCGGACAAACGATGTCAATGATGAGTGTGAGGGAACGACTGCACTCCTAAGGCGAAGCTAATAGAGACAAGGCGTCAAAGTCATCACCAAACGGGAGTGAGATTGATCTTTTTGATGGCAGGAGAGAATCCACCAACATATGCCGGCAATATTGTTCGAAGGCTACCAGTCTACCACAAATGCATGGTGGCTTCCATCGTTAACCACGATGGCGACAGCAACAACACGCAGTTCCTAGGAGCTAGGTGTATAGCATCATATCCTGACGCTTCTCCACATGCCCGTCGATAGCTATGCTGACGACACACAACGACACCGCGCCCAGGAGCTAGATGTACGTCGTTAGCGACACTGCGCCCAGTAGCTGTGTTCTAAGCTATCGTTTTTACGTAATTTTACTGTTTTTGGAATGTTGTTAAGCTCCTTTCCATCCGAATTTTTACAAACATTATATTTACATGTTCGATGAGGAAAAATAAAAGAGGCCGTGTCAAAGCACGGGCATTCAATTAGTAAAGGTAAATAGGTAATGGACCAGAGAGGAGAGAACGGCAGAGGGAACGGAGGATGACAACGACGAACGGGCCTTCAACTTCTTGACTTAGTAAAATCTAATGGCAACTCCAACTGGTTATCTCATTTTTTTCTCATCTGTTTGTTTTTTTCCGCGGCCTTAAAAACACGCTCCGACGCGCTATCCCAAACAGATAAATATATTTATGAACTATCTGTTTGGCTTCGAACCGGCCCAAATAGATCTGTTTGGATTCAAACCGGCGTCAAAATTGGGGCCGTATCCGTATGGGGTCAAACAGACACCCACCACATACCCCACTCTACTTCACTCTGCCCACCACCTAGGGTACCTCGCCAATGGTGATGCAGCACATCCGCTCCGGCTCATCGAGCCCTACGCGCAACTCCAACATGTTCTATGGATCAAAGATGGACCCAACCAAATCCCCGGGGTCAGATGGTTTTCCAGCTCTGTTCTATCAGGATCATTGGGAGTTTTTGAAGGATGACATATGCTCGGCGATCAGGTTTTTTTTATGGGTGAAGAGATCCCTAGTGGCTTTTGTGATTCGGTGATCGTCTTGATTCCCAAGGTGACTAATCCCGATCATCTAAAAAACGTTCGCCCTATTAGCTTTGTAACGTTCTCTACAGGCTTGCATCAAAGGTTATTGCCAATAGATTGAAGTTGATACTTCCTGTGATAATTTCAGAACACCAAAGTGCATTTGTACCAGGTAGACTTATTACTGACAATGCTTTGATCGCATACGAATGCCTCCATACAATCAGAAAGCAACATGCAAAATACCTTATTTTGCATTGAAGATTGATATGATGAAGGCCTACGATCGTGCGGAGTGGGATTATCTACACGGTTGTCTATGCAAACTGGGTTTCGCACCGAAATAGATTAAAACGGTCATGAGATGTGTTACCAATGTCCGTTATGCTGTTCGGGTAAATGGGGAACTCACTTCGCCGGTTATCCCGTCAAGGGGAATTAGACAAGGGGACCCGATCAGTCCATACCTCTTCCTGCTTTGTACCGAAGGATTGTCTAGTCTGTTGTTTCAGAAGGAGAACTTGGGGGTGCTACATGGTGTTCGTAACGGCCGATCAGGCCCACCTATTTCCCATCTCCTATTCGCATATGATAGCATATTCTTTGCTCGAAGTGACGCGAGGAGTGTGGAGGCGCTGAAGGTAACTCTCTTGACATATTGCGAGGGTCCAGACAGAAGATTAATTTGGACAAATCTTCAATCTTCTTTGGCCTTCGGTGTGTTGATCACGTCAAGGAGGAGGTGATGCAGCGGCTGGGAGTAACCAATGAAGCTTTACCAGAGACTTATTTGGGTATGCCGACTGGTATTGGCCACTCTCCAACTGCTTCTTTCCGGTCTATTATTGATAGAGTGCAGAAATTTATGAATGGGTGGTCTGATCGCCCTATATCTAGGTACGGGAACATTGATCAAGGCGGTAATACAAGCTATTCCGACTTATATCATGAGCTGCTTTCAGATCCCGGTCTCGACGTGTGACACCCTACGCAAAGCTTTTGTGGATTATTGGTGGGGCATCGAGAAAGGAAAAAAGAAAATGCACTGGCGCAGTTGGGAGTGGCTCTCTACACCTAAATCCCTTGGCGGCATGGGGTTTAGGGATCTCAATCTTTTTAACCAAGCTATGCTTGGGCGTCAGAGCTGGAGGTTACTTACTGATCCTTCTTCCCTATGCGCCCGTGTGTTGAAAGGAAGGTACTTTCCAGACTGTGATGTGTGGGATGCACCTCAACCACGGTCGGCATCGTTCACTTGGCGCAGCATTTACTTTGGCATGTAGCTTGTCAAGAAGGGGGTCATATGGAGTGTTGGCAATGGCAAGAGGATTAAATTGTTCACTGATAATTAGATCCCAAATGTAGCTCCTAGATCTCATCAATCTAGGGCACCTCGCCAATGGTGATGCAGCACATCCGCTCCGGCTCATCGAGCCCTACACGCAACTCCAACATGGAAGTCATCGTCCCACCCGCAACCCAATATACGCCGCCCCCTTCGACCGTCGCGGCACACACAACCACGAGGAGGGTTCATCCAGTGTCGTCGCCCAACCTCTACAGGAAGGGCCGAAATTCCCTCGGGGCGAGGTGGCAGCGTACGCGGCTGTGTACCAATTGGCATCGTAGGACAACCTTCCCTCAAGGGTGGCATATTAACCCCAAGTGTGTCCTATTTCGTTGCCCACATCCAAGCGTGGCGGAAGAACATGACGTCGGAGGTTACCATTGAGCTGACCTCTTCCGTAGAAAAATAATTAAAATCCTCCAAAATACCTTCAATCCAAAGAGGCACTAACTACAATGGATTAGGATATTTGTACAATTCCAAAGTTGTTCAATAAAAACGTAGTATCTGTACATGTAAGTGTAAGGGTGCGCACGAAATTGCACATGTAGACTTACATTTACGTGCAACAAGATATGTTCTTTCTACTACTGTCTACTGAGCCCACTAAGCAAACGGCCTGCCCTGCTGCCCACCTCCAACCCTAGCAAACACGAGAAATGTTCAACAACTTGAATCAGAAAGACTATTGCGGAATAGAGGGGTTGACTGGCAAATTTGTGGGCTACTGAATCAATTGCATGATTTGCATCCATGGTAAATAGCCACCAATCGTAGTTTTCCTTCGTGTGCTTCGTTTCACAAACCGATAAATCTATGCGCCAGATTAACAGAAAGACCAAGTAAATTCAGAGACTGGCCATACACCTAAATTAGGTTATGTTCATTCACAAGGATTCAAATGTAAGTTTGTCTGGTGTCACTGGAGCAAATCAGTTTACACCATGTTTAAGTGACAGAAATTTAAAACACGAGACAAGATTCATGGAGAATGCTTGGATGCTTCTGATCGGAGACAGTAAATTGTCAGTGGATAGCTTACTCCACCTCTTCCAAGAAATCCTTGATCTCTGCTGGGGTTAGAACTCTGCATTTTGTACAGGGAGTGTTGCTAGTCAGGATACAGAAAATAATTTGTACACTAATCAAACAACCTTATTGTGACAGTTACATCTAATAAAACAGGAGTAGAAGCACAAACATATTTGCATATACTCAAAACAGCGGGCAAAGATCACTTATTACCAACTACATGACCAGGAGAAACGAGTTGATTATGACAAAATGTTCAGAAGTAGGGAAGGGTGCAAAAAGAGGCAAAAGACATTGCCCCTAATAACTATGTTGCAGTAAAGCAGTGTAATTGACTTTGTATACATACTTGAATTCACGGTCAGCTCGAATAACTCCAATTTCAATGTTGTTGGCAGAGATTTGACCTTCATATCTGCAAGTCCAGAAACAGTCAGTAGTCAAGAAGCTACCAATTAAAGGATAATCCAACTACTGGGAAAATGTAGATACCCTTCTTTCAGAGTCAAAATTGCAGTATGGATGGCATCATCAAGCTCCATATCTTCTGTGTATCTACAAGTAAAAGCTCTGTCAGTTAGTCATATGAGCATGGGAAAAAAGAGCCTTGACAACATAAATGCTGTTTGTATTACTGAACGGATGGAAGATTATACAACAGTAGAATGTGACTTATTATGATCATCAGATTTCAAAAAGAAACAACACTGAAGCCTTAACAGTGACCAATACTAGTGATAAGATAGATAGATCTTTCGTCTACCTTTTCTCAAGAAACGTCTTTGCATTTGACACATTTTTTCCCATAGCTGATGCTTTCCAGGAGAAGTAAGATCCTGATGGGTCAACCTACAGAAAACAATCAACAATGAGAAATTCAGCATTTGTTAACTACGAGTATGTGACGGGTGAAATATCAATCAAAAGTAGAAGATTCGTTCCATAATGTGATCTATCATGACTATATGAGTGGTAAACTCAATTGACATGCGGTTGAATCTGAAATGGTGAGAAGGGAGAAATCAAGGTCTGTTTTTTGCAGTAGAGAAATCAAGGTCTCTATCATGTAGCTTTCTACACATACCTGATACAACTGGGGGCCATTGTCATCATACCCAGCAATCAAAAGTGATACACCAAATGGTCTTACACCACTGCAACAGATAAGGTTAAGAGTACAACATAGTTAAATCGTATGTATAAAAAGTTAAAAGATAGTAATGGTTTTTAATATGATGACATAGGTCTTAATAAGTATATATTTCTTTGAAGTTTAAACTGAACTTCTGGCTGGCATATGTAAAATAAATTAAAAATGCTAGTGACAATCAAATCCTATCTATTATTACATGTACGAGTGCCGAGTTGCAATGTGATTGTAGCATTTTAAAACCGCAGTTTCTTGAGGACACCCATTAAGTGAAAACCGAATAAATCGCTAGCAGACAATTTGCTCTGGCCCTATATATTGAGATTGTAAATGTGTAATACAATGTTGCGTTTCAAATTCAAGAGGCTAAACAAACATATATAAAGTTATATTACATGTTTGGGTTCTTATTATCCAAAACAAGTAAACTCTCAAATGGCATTATGAGGATTTGGGTAAAATTATCAAGCAACTTATTTTTTCTTATAGTAATTTGGTAGAACAAGTGCATGATTGATTTTGACAATTTTATAACTTAATTATTAGTAGTATAAGAAAATGTGCCTAATATGTTAACATACCCAGATTGCGTGAACTCCTGCATAACAGCAGCAGTCTCTCGGACAAGCTGGGTAACAGGGATGGTTTCCTGCATTGAAAATGAACAATAATGAGAAAAAAAAATTAATAGGGAAATAATGACAGAACATGGCTACAGGTGGCAATATATTAAAACAAGGTATTTGCCAAACGTGCCAGATCTTTTTTTCTGAAGTCTAAACCAAATAAACTGTCATAAATATACCTTGTACAAACCATAATATTGCTGTGCCTGCTTCCGGCTTTTTCTGACAAGAACGCGAAAATCTGGACCCATCCCACTGAAAACAATGAGTAGGTAAGTGTACATACATGCAACAAGACACTTCGAAATTGCAACACACAAAATGTCAGTAACGCCGATTGGAAACTGTATTAATGCAGCCATGGTGGCAAGCTGGGAGATATACAAACAATTTGGAAAAAAACATGTGCTTAGGTGTCTGATTGCTTAGCTGTTTGCTATAACTCACCAGTGAGTTGACTCACTACACCTAGTTTGCATGGTAATAAGTAAAACAAATAACAATTCAAATTCTATTCCCTGCTTTGCCAATCTTGATATTCATTGATCAACTTTTCTCCAAGATATTCATTGATTAATCTATCAATCAGCTGGTTTCCTTGCATACGTTGGATAGGTATTAAAATCTTTTGCCTATCCAGCGGTGTCTACAGTATAAGGTGAAACACATAAAGGCAGGAACCTTCAGGCCAATTGTTTATTTTATCTTTCTATATATACACACCAGCTATCAGTGATGAAAGTGCAAAATAAATGTAGCAAACACAGCAACAGTAGCTCAGACATCATTGAAAATTAAGAACATAACCAAATAACCAATACAACATAAAGTTTGGGGTAAGGGTCATAGAGCAAGAGAAAGTAAATGGATTAACAATCGTTGAAATATTAAATCTATCCAAGATAGAAAAATAAATTGCAAAATTAAGCAATACTAAAAATACCTGTAGACAACTCCAATATTTGGAGTCAATGACTGAATCTTTTGCACCTGGAAATTTGCAGAGACAGATTGATTAGCATTTTTTATGATAACTTCAAAGGATGGCAATAGAGAAGGAATCACAATTAAGGATGATGTTACACTTACAGATGTTTCGTCTACTAAAATAGAAGGCAATTTCTTCTCGGTGGCAATAACTACACCATTGGCAGCTAGAAACATGACACAGATGTCAGAATCAATAAGTCACTCAGAAAGGGAAGTTAAAAGGCTGTAGTTTATTAACATGACCACATAAAATAGATAGAATAGATCAAAGAAAAAACTGATACAATATGCAGCAAGTTAAGATTCATCCAAACATTAGTAATTATAATAGACAATGAAATGTATTGGTGCCAACTCGTATAGCTATAAAATGAGTGCATGTCAAACATTAAGCTTTTTATGTAATGTCAAATATTAGTTTCATTCAGTTGTCAATAACAAATCATGAGTGAAAGACCAAGATATTGCTTTTTAACTTCCACAACAGAACACAACACGACAACTAACTGGCAATCTGGAAAGGAAGATAACAAATAATGCGAAATTTTGCACTTCATGAATTTATGATTCTAATCCTACATGGCCTAGACATCATACGGCTATTCTAGCAGTAAGAAAAAAGAATGGAACAACTCCTAGGTAGATATAAATCCAACTTTGCATAAAACACGCTCTAACAGTCTCAGTGGGACATCTAAATACAAATGGATGTGCTCCTACAAATTAAGTATTTCACGGAACATATGAATACTAAAGAAAACATGTCACACCAAACATCAACTTCACACTCACAAACATACAGTATGTATAATAATATACAACTTTAAAATGAACATGATCTGACACAACAAGGCATATGTCTATCAAATGCATTAGATTATTAGCTCTAGTGGTATATCAGTCTTCTAGACACACCAAGAAGCCTCTAAAGTCAGGGCTTTGCACACAGGTGCTTAATCATTAATTGGCCAATTGGGCTTTAGATCTGCAAATAATCTCAGTGTCTAAAATTGGCACCGTAGGCTCCAGGCGGAAACAAAAGGGCATGGTGATAAGTAATTATGTGGTTATAAAAAGGCCTGCACCTCCACTTGGTGTGGGAAGCCTGACTTTATGCAGATTAATCATTTCCATGGCACATACAAGCATAAAACATATGCAATTGCCAAGTCCCACAGCTAGTAGTGTAAATACTACCACATGATTCAACAATGCCAAAGATACGAGAGAAAACCTTACTAAACACAGACGTCAGCAATGGTCTAAACCTCATGATGTCAAACCCTAAAATGCGAACCTACTTCACCCATGAGAAACAACAATGGTAACGCTCCGCATTGATCTAATGTTATCTGAACTTCTGAAGTACATAAAAAGCACACGCATCGCTGCCAGAACTCGTCTAAAATCACAAAATCGATGCTGGCGGCTTAAGACCACTATTAGCAGAAAGTAGAGGGCGCGATTACTGCGCGGATCGCACCTTTGATGCCCAGCGAGGTTTGGCCGGATCCGACGGCCGTGAGCGCGTGCTCGATCTGCACCAGCTTCCCCGACGGGCTGCAACGAAATCGAAGGGGGAAAGTCAGATCAAAACACCCTAGGCCCGTAGGCCGCACTGAATCAAGCCCTAGAGAGAGAGAGAGAGAGAGAGAGAGAGAGAGAGAGAGAGAGAGAGAGAGAGCACAGACCTGAAGGTGGTGAGGGAGAAGGAGTACTGGCTGTCGCCCATGGCCGAAGCGCGGGACTACCTCGTCGGCTTCTTCTGGTCGGGGAGGAGATCGGATGGAGAGAGCGAGGCGGCTGCTGAACAAAGGGGGGAGAGAGAGAGAGACGGAAGCCCCCCTTCCCCTTCAACTTTGCGCGCACGGCTCAGGCCAACTTTCGTGCGAGACGATATTGGCCGTCAGATCTTCGCTGAGAAGCATCCGACCCGTTCGTTTGGGCTGGTTGGGTGACCTTACCTTCGGTGCTGCCACCCCCTCTTCCCGATCAAAACAAAAAAATAAAAAAAATCCGTCCCGAGAATCCCCTTTCCTTCTATCCGCCACAGAAAAAAGGAGCCTTCGACCGGAGGCACGCCGCACCCCTACCGCTCGAATCGAAGGGACTCGGCGCCCCTTCCTCCTCCTGCCCTCTACTGGATTTGCCGTGGAGTGAAGATCCATCCGGACGGGATTCCTGTGTTGGTAAGGAAGCCCCAGCCTGTGCGGATGATCTGTGATGCTCTACGTGTCGACTGTAGTTTTAAGCAGTCTAACGGATGATTTTGGGAGATCCGTGTTTTCTAGATTACCTCTGCGTTAACAAGAATGTTCCTACGAAATATGGATTATGGTTATTGATTCTCCTGGATTTATGTTATTTCTAATTCTAGCGCTTAGATGTCTTTTTCCTGCGCAGCCTTTTGTTCATGTGACCAAACATATTCCTTTTAAGCACCATTATCATTACTCAGTAAGAATGTAACCTGTGCTCTGTTTTCTTGGCTGCATTTAACAGATACATTCGCCAAATCAGGTTCATGGTCATCGGTAAGGAAGAGAGATGCAGGTCAGCCCACAGTTAGTTTCAGCCTTGAGTAGCTCATCTCTTGCATAGTAAAATTAGATATGATGAACTAGTATGTCGGTGAACTCATAACATTGAATGACTTAGGTTAGGGTGTTCAAAAATGGGTTGGCCTCAACCAGTACAACACGGCTGCCAACCTTGGTTGTTCAAGTTAGTATATGATGCAAAAAGTAGTACACCCCTAATTTAGGTCCTTTTTTTTGTCTGTGTATCACTAATATGTCCATTCTAAGGTTTAGTAGCAACCGATTCATATCGGACAGCAAGAAATTATGCTCATTGTTTCACCAGTCATGCTAGCTAAGTGGTATGGCATAAGTTGGCTAGGTGTAGGGTGTTACTGAGTGCCCAGATACAGCCTAGACAGGCTATCGGCTGCGTTTACGCACAAAAAAATTGTATCTATTTCAACAGGCACAATCGGAATTATCGTGTCTCTTTTTAAATGATGCTATTTTGTTTCTCATTGTTCTCAGTTAATGACCTTCTGTGTTCTTAAACATGCAATTTAAAAGTTCTGAAAAAGAAAATTTTCTTCTATCAATAGGCATCTAGAGCTAGGCTCTTCAAGGAGTACAAGGAGGTGCAGCGAGAAAAGTCAGCGGACCCAGATATCCAATTAATCTGTGATGATTCAAATATATTTAAGTGGACTGCTCTAATCAAGGTGTTTGTTTCTATTGCAAGGTGATGCTGTAACGATCAATACCAGCTGTGTACTGATTCGTTTTCTTACTGTATGTGTCATTAGGGCCCATCAGAGACACCTTTTGATGGTGGTGTATTTCAACTTGCATTCTCAATTCCTGAGCAGTACCCTCTGCTGCCTCCACAAGTCCGCTTCATGACCAAGATTTTCCACCCAAATGTTCACTTCAAGGTTACTTCTAAAATGCTTTTTTTGTAAATACATGTTTATTTAGGACATTCAGTTTGACCTTTTTATACCTTGCTAAAGGTACGTAGAATTCTTTGTGGTTCCTAATTCTTATTACATTTTTTCTGCTACGACCTAAATCCCTGTTCTGCAAATATAAAGCCATGTGTTGTTAGGATTTGCTTGGTTTTATTGTTAAAATTCCCTGCAACACCTGAATACGTTGTGCAAACACAATTTGACGTGTCTTTACGATTGTTAAATACAAAACTAAGGGGCATTCCTCAATCTCTTTTCTCTTGTTTAATTTTTAGACAGGTGAAATATGCCTGGATATATTGAAGAATGCTTGGAGCCCTGCATGGACCCTACAATCTGTTTGCAGAGCCATAATTGCTTTGATGGCCCATCCAGAAGCAGATAGCCCACTTAACTGTGACTCAGGTAGCTTCATATCGTACTCTTCAATTTTCGAACTCCATTACTTGTTATTTCTACTGGTGAACTGATTAGTGTTTATGTCCCCACTGTACACCAAGCTATGATGCATGAAACTATTCAAGGATTCAGTAGTTCATGATGTGTTCTTTGAATTACCTCTAGACTGAGGTGGTAGAAATTAGGTTTCAAAATATTGCCAACTTTAATACTTGGTATGCTTTAAAAAAGTTGTTGGTCCCTGACTCTCCTTTTTTGTAACATAGGCAATCTACTGCGCTCAGGTGATATCAGGGGCTATCAATCTATGGCACGGATGTATACTAGGCTAGCTGCCATGCCAAAGAAAGATTAGTTCCAGGGTTGCAAAAGTAAACCAGAGCAGTGGTGGTTAATGATTCATGTACCACTCCCAAGTTGTCAGGTGTGACTCTTGTTGTCTTACGAACTTATGTTGTTTGTTCTCTTACCTGAATTATCTTTGTGTCTCCACATTCTGGGGCTAAAAATCGATGAAAACCATGCATTCAAGAGCTTGATTTATGATTTAATAATTCTATTTCTAGCTGTGATTTGGTACAATGAATCCAATGCAGTATCCACTGTTGAATTACTTGTACTGTACGCTTTCAGTTGCTGAGACCTCCCTGCCCACATACACAAAGCTTTAAGCTTTAATAAGGTTAACTTCCCAGGGCACTTTGCATAAATTTTTACGAGGATATACCTGTACAGTCGGATACTGATTCTTAAAAACACAACAGATTGTACAAAGAAATGGCTACCCAAGAGCAGGCCAGTTTGTTGTGTAAACCAATCAGCACGATTGACTTCTTTTTATTAATTAATGATTGTTCCAATCGAATTACATCTGTAACGCTGACCGAGGACAAACAAGAAGAAACCCCCTCATTAGGTGGGCGTAGTCGTAAAGTAACAAGTTTGTTCTTTTTACGGTATCGGAAAGAAACGACTTGACGCCTGTTTCCTCTCTAGGAGAAGGCCGTGGGAGGCATCTTCTTGTCACCCAAGAAGTGGCTGAAGAGGCTCAGCGCCTGCCTCGGCGTGTGCATAGGGACCTCGTGGCCGGCTCCACGGATCGTCACGAACGTCAGGCCCTCGTAGGTGATCGTCCACCCACCCACCTATTTTAACAAGACATGTGAATTGGATGCTCAAGAAGCTAGCAAAGAGTTTCTGCACACTCGGGCTGGGACGGTTCGTTGGGTTACCTGCAGATGGTCGTACCACGGCGTCCACTCCTGGACGGTCTTCAGCCCGAGCTTGTTCAGGGTCAGCCTCGTCGCCGTCACGGGGATCCTCCCATCAGTGTCACCGCTGCGGCAAGTGCCATTGTCAGTTGAATGGAAAGCTGCTCTGGGTTACATTGTTCAGACATGCGCTTTAGTAACCTAGAAACTTACCTGAAAACCCAGACCCTGATGCCGCCGGCGATGAGCTTGCGGATGATGGGGAGAGTAGAGGCGGGGGCATCATTCCAATTGGCGATCACGTCGCTGCACGATGGAGTAGCACAACACATGTCAGGCTGTAAGATGACTCCAGATGAAGGTAACTCAATTGGGTAGCATCACCTGTCGGTAATGTATACAATCAGTCAGTACCTGCAGTGTGTCCAGTTGTAGCCCATCTTGGTGACGTTCGCGTGCAGCGCGGCCTGGACATCCGGCCGGTTGAAGTAGACCTCGGAGTACACACTCGTGCAGGGGTCGTAACCTGCCGGCTTCATGAACCACCCATGCTGCAATCCACAAGAGAAATAGTCAAATCGTTGAACCCACAGCGTGCGGTGCAACATGCTGATGTGTTTGCAGTGGAGACGGGGAAAAATTGTCTGTAAACATACATGTTTGGAGAAGATCTTGGGGGCGGCGCCGTGGACGCCGATCTTCTTGCTACGGCCAGACGACGAGGAGGCGTCGGTGCAGACGGGCGTGTAGAGGCTGTACATGTCGATGAGGCGGTACACGGCGAAGTACTCATCCAGCGCCTTGTTGCAGGCGGCGGTCGCGTTCTCGACGCTGAAGTTGCAGTGGGCCTTGACGTCGGCGTAGACCCGGTCGGAGATCACGGCGTGGTCCCAGGCATACTCGATCATGCCCGTCTGGTCGGTCTCGTCGTCCATCAGAGCATTCCCTATCTGCATCATGATGTGATTTAGTAAGTCGATAGTTAGGTAAGAAGGAGATTACGATGATGGTTTGGTCATGAATGAATTAGGTACAGAAGAGTATATGGATTCGTGGTCAATTGGCTACCATGAATCCCTTGAAGTTGATGTGGTTCTCCTTAGGTCCTTTCTTGTTCCCATCAAAGATCTTCTCGGACAGCTGCGGAACATAATGTCCTGACAAGAACGCCGCCGCACATCAGTGTCAAGTCTCAGTGCCGTGTTCTGACTGAACTGTAAAGCTCAGACTGTTGAAATTTATGCTCAGTTAATTACCGGCATAGCTCTCTCCAGCGATGTAGAACTCGTGGGATTTGAACTGGGGGAACCGCTTGAACCAGTTAAGCAGGAAGACGTACGCGTCGTCAGCTGCAGAAGACATGCCAGTCCAAGTTCAGAAACAGTTCAGGTCGTATCCAGGATTACTAACTGAGGTTTATCAGAATCTTTTTTTTTCTTTTTTTTGCTCTGGCTGGAGAGAGTTTCAGAAGATTACTACTCTCTCTGTCTGTAAATAAGTGTCGCCAAAACGGATTTATCTAGCGTTGAAATACGGTTTGATACATCCGTTTTAGCTAGAGTTATTTCTAGACGGAGGGAATATTATTTACCGGTGATCTTGTCTCCGAGCTTGTCGAGGTCGGAGCTGGTGTTGGTGTAGGAGAAGCCGACGCCCACCGGGGACTCGAGGAACATCAGGTTGGCCTCTGCAGTTTGGAGCAGACTGGAGCATAAATAACCACATACAGTATCTACTACAACGGCCATGTTTACCATCTCATGAGTTGAAAACAAGAAAGCGAATTTAACTGGGAGGCAAATGGTAGGTAGTACGTGCCTTTGTTCCAGGAGTAGGGGTTCCATTTCAGCTCCGGTTTGCCCTTCTGGACCAGGAACGGCCCGAGCTCCTCCGCCTCCCCGTACCCGATCGACGAACATCCGGGCCCTGCGAGAGAAACAACAAGAGCAACACGACGCCGTCGCAAGCTCATCAGTCTGCTGGCGAAGGAACAAAGGACAAAAAGAAGAAGACCCGTCTCCTCTGCATCACCACCGCATGTTAGAGCATCTCTAGTGGGGGCGTCTATATCTTCTTTGGGTTTTTCCGACGAAAACAACGTCCAGTAACGTCCTTAATAGGTCAGTTTTGTCTGGACAAGCCCATATCTCATCTGACAGCGCCAACCCACGCCTTATTCTTTGGACGTCATTTGGGCGTGCCGGACGGAAGATTTTCGTCCGCGTGACTCTCTCTCCACTCAAAAGGCTCCACGTGCCCTCTTTCTCCTCTATCCCTTTCTCTCCTAAATTTCATGGAATTCCCCAAATCCCTGCCAACCACCTCCGTGCGACCTCGCTACGCCCGCCGCCGGGGGCGAGCTGGAGAGGAGGTCAAAGTGTTGTGAGCTTGTCGCGTCGTGTCGCTCACCCTCGCCGGCCTCCGACGCACCAGGTTGGGCCGCCTCGCCCCACGCTTCGACGTCGACGGCCTAGCTCCGTCCCCGCCTCGCCCGTCACTGACACCATCAGCAGCACGAACAGGCGCCGCCTCGCCCGTCCCCAACATCAGCAGCAGCGCGAGCAGGCCCCGGCATTGTCGGCAGCGCACGACACGACGAGCCCCCCGTTCGCCCAGTTCTTCACGTACCCGCAGTATGTGTGGCGCCTCCAGCCGCGGGGCAGCTGACGACCGCGCCGGGGCGGCGGACATCGAGTTGTGGAGACGCACGCCAACGTCCGACGTGTGATGGTGCCGCAGTGGCCGGGGCAGCTGCTCGGGATGGTCGCCGTAATGGAGAGGCTCAGGCTCATAGTCCTGCACCACTGAGCGGCGCGGTGAGTGTATTGGCGCCTCTACTGGGGAAAAACACACTCAATAAGAGCAACTCCAGCCGCCCCTCCCCCGAGAGCCCCCCAGCACCCCCTTTTTGACGCCGACGGTCCATTTTCGTCGTAGTCGCCCCCCAGCGCCCCCCCCCAAGGCCTCGTTTTTCGTCGGATTCGGCCCAAATTTTATCCGGCGTCCCAGGCGGAACCCGGCACGCTGGGGGGCTCGAAATGGAAGGGAAACCGGGCGAAGCTTCCTGTGGGCCCGCCCTGTCATGGACTCACCGCTTCGTCGTCCTCATCGCCTCGTCTCCCGCGTCGCATTAGTGCTCTGCCACCGGTCAGGCGCACCACCGTCAAGCCAAATCGGCCACGCGGCAGAGTTACGGCACGCTACACTTACTGCCTCGCCGCTATTTATTACCGCGCCTCACCGTCGGGATCCCTACGCTTCTCATCACTCGCCCACTTCCTCCCACGAACACCTCCTCCCCCATGATCCCACGAACAATGACGGAGCGTTTCCCCGGTGACGGCGCGGCAGCCAATGGTTTCCCAAGCCATTGGCTCCGTGACCCGCCTCCTCTTCGAGGCGGGTTACCCCGCGCCGCCGGACATGCGCGCGCCCAGCGCATGGCGGCTGAGCCGAGATGGGGCTCGACGTGCCCCCATCCCCACCGGCGAGGACAGGATGGCGGAGATCCACGCTCTCCGCGACGCCATGCCGCCGGAGCAGCGGGAGAACCCGGTCTCGGACGCGGAGAACAACGTGTCCTGGAACGCGTTGTTCATCGAGCGGCGCAAACGGCAGCTCAACGACTCCCCCCCCCCCCCCGAGGCGGCGCCGGCTCGCGGCAACTCCGCCGGCCGGAAGGCCTGGTGGAGCGTGCCCGGGCGCACGCTCCCGTTCGTCCTCGACCACATTGAGGCCGGCAACAACCCGCCGCGGCTACTCCTGGATGCCACGGAGGATGGGCGGTGACTCCTCCTCTTCATCCGGCGCCTCGCGTTCAGCCCGCTCGGCACCGCGCACACCGCTCCTCCTCGTGAAGGAGGAGCCCCAGGACGCGCCACCGCGTGCGCGCAGCCGCGGCATCGTCTTCAACGAGCCGGCGCCGCGCAGCTCCTCCCGCCTGGTCAAGCCCAAGCTTGAGCCCGGCACCGCCCTCGCCGCCGTGAAGAAGGAACCGGCGTGGACGGCGCCGGGGGAGTACGTCAAGTCGGCGCTGAAGGCGTCGGCGGACGACGACCCCGAGGAGTTCCCGGGCCTGACGTTCGCCTCTCAGGCGAACTTCAACGAGGTGCCTCCGACGAGCCTCGAGGACGCGCTGGCCTGGTCGGCGCGGGAGCACAAGAAGGAGGAGGAGGAGCGGAAGCGCCGCCTCCGGGAGGAGCAGCGGGAGCTCCTGCGCGCCGTTCGCCGTCGGGTCCACGAGGAGCAGCACATCATCGTCCTCGAGGACAGCGAGGAGGACGAGGACGCCGCCAGACCGAGCCACCGCGGCGACTCCGGAGCTGGCTGCAGCGCCGCGCCGAAGCAGGAGCCCGACGACGACGACGATGACGACAGGGACTACATGCAGTTCTACCGCCACTTCGGCATGTAGACGCCGCCGCCATTTTTATTGTTTTTATGTTTTTTATTTATCTTGTATGAAATCCGCCAGTGTTCGAACAAATTTCGCCTAAATTCGTCAATTTTTTGTTTTCTATAATTATTTTTTCATTCGGCCTGGGGACGCGACTGGGAATCGACGCGTCCCCAGACCGAGTTTTTCCACCGGAGGCCGTTCGAATGGGTTAAAAAAAACCGCCAGTAATTCGACCTCGGGAGCCAAGGGTTGGAGTTGCTCTAAGCCCCGGACGTACCCAATAGAGTACCGAAGATGTTTCATCCGCCGGCGGCGAGAGATCAACCAGCGCGCCCGTGACAGCGACAGGACAACAGTCCCCGTATCTAGCTAGAGCAGGAAAAGATCCTTCCCTTTCTGCCCCGCGCCAACTCCACTCTTGCCCGTTCGAGCGCGCGCATGTGATCGATCGATCCATCGACTGAGACACGGCGTACAGGTACAGTAGAACAAACAACATCACCCGTTGGACGATTGGTGGGGGCAGGCAGTGCGTCTTGCTATGGCTGCTATCTACTCCTACCGTTTCTTGCCCAGTTGGTCTCTTTTGGAAGCGCGCCCTTGTTCGTATCTTCTCCTTTTTGTTTGACCGCTTCGATTCCGTTCCGTGGGCGCATCGATCGCACTGCTGTGGTCAGTGCTGCGCCCACCCGCGCTGCATTGCATTGGCATCGCGTGGTCGGCTGTCGCCTGCCGTCGAGACGTCCGTGGGCTAGCTTGAGCTAGTGGAACCACGTACCCTTCCTCTTGCCGCCCCTGTGTCGGCGATGATGATCTAGCAAACCCTCTTTCCTGATACAACATGCATGGATGGATCGGATGGCGTGGCGTCTTCCATCTAGCTACGTGCTGACAAGGACGAAATTACAACGGTTTTTTGTATACAGTACCTGGCAAGTTTAGCTGTTTAGTGGCGAAACATGCACTGGTCTGAAATACTATCCGGGGCCTGCAGAACATGTAGCTCAGCTAGCTGATGCAAGCAACACGACTCTTGGCCGATCAGTTGGCACCTTGCTTCGGGTGTCCATAGGCAATATATATATAAAGTTTACAGATCCCCGTGACACGAGGATTACGTCAACTGTTCCACAAGATATCGTGTCTGTGCTTGGAACATAACCCCTCATGTGGTAAAACTTTGCCTCACATGCCCCTTTTCAGTTTTCACTGTCACTAACATGTGAGGGTTTAATTGACCCGGGGTTATCATCAAATCCCCCGCCTCAATTTGCTCCCGGCCGGCCGGAGATTAGCTAAGCTAGCGCGTGTCTGCTGCGACTAGCTCGGGGTACGTACGTGGTGATCAAATCCTTGCTCGCTCGCGCGGTTTCCGACCGCGGCGGTCGGAAATCCCGACAGCAAAACGACAAGAGCGAGAGGAAGAAGAAGGATGCGGCCCCGCCCAGGGGGCGGATGTAAGTACAAGCGGCCGGGTGCACAGGACCCCGGGTAAATTTTATTTTCTTTGTAATATAGTAAATTTTTACCATACGTGACACCCCTAGAAAATGATTTTTTGCAGCTATGACACCAGTGTGCACCCGGACACTCACTTCTCTAGCTCCGCCCCTGGCCCCGCCGCCGGCCGAACCACCTGCCGCCACCACCCGCGGCCGCCTCGCTGACCCACCCTCCTTGAATCGTCACCTCCGCCGGTCCGCCGCCGTCCCCGACCATCCCTCTAAACACCCCCTTCTTCTCCGGCTCCGGCACCCCACCCCGCACCCCTCAAGTTAAGATCATTGCTCGGCTCCGCCTCGCTCCATTCTCGACGGCGTCTTCTCCGCCGCGGCGCCTCCCTGCCGGTCAAGGCGGCGTCGCCGGCGCCGTCTCATTCGTTGGGGGAGAGAAAGAGAAGGGACGGGAGGTGAAGTCGTGGGGAAGGAAAAAGAAAAGAAGGAAAGGAAGGGGTCAACGTGGGTAGGACCCACCACGCGTCTCTGCTGCGCAACCGCGCGAGCAGTCGAGCGCGCACGTTACTGTGGATAGCGTGCAGCCCCCATATATCATTTTCCTACGGGACCAGCAGCATGTACAGTACAATGCCGCATGTCTTGTGGACGGCAGCTAGCTATAGCTTCGATCGGCACGAGAGGAGAGCCGGGCCGGACAGCGCCTTGTTTCGTGCTGTACAGTGTACGTTTGTACGTAGCTTGACCGTAGAATTGGCTCGGTTCGGATGGAAAAAGGAAAAGGGAAGAAAAACTACGGATGCTCACAAGATTGCTACTCTTGTACTACTACCTCTGTCCCTTGATATAACGTTTTAGCTTTCTAAAACATGTATATTAAGGAACGGAAGGAGTAATATACTACCTCCGCATATAAATACAAGATATTTTAGAGGTATATCTAGACACGTTTTAGTATGTTGGTATACTTAATTCCGATCCGTATGTAGTCTAAATTAGAATATCCAAAACATCTTATAATTTGGAACGGACCGAGTATATACGAGTTGTAATCCACTACTTCCTCCGTTCTAATTATAACATGTTTTATTTTTTCCCTATATTCGCATGTATCTAGACACGTTTTAGTGTGTCTATTCACATATTTCATTATGTATCTAGCTAACACTGAAAAAAGCTAAAACATCTTATAATTAAGAACAGAGGGAGTAGACGATGAATTGAGGTTCGTCGAAAAAGATGAGGTAGACTAAAGTTCAAAAACCACTCATGCAAGATGTATTTGCCCTCTAATATCATCATCACAACATTAAGACTGAATTCCACTTTTTACCCCACATTCGTGCATTTATGACACTTATTATCCTATTTAGTGAACAAAATCAGAAATACACTGCATATCAAAATTTGAACACGGTTTTACCCCATTTTGGCATTCTGCATGTTTCGTATGAATGAACCGGAATGTTAGGTCTATATGGTGCCTCAAAATATTCCTCGATTTTAATATATTACCTTTGTCAAAATAAATAAAAAATGATGCATCAATATATGTAAAGATCGGAAGGCATCATCGACGATAATGTCTAATGTTCTCTTCACCATCTGTTCGATTACTCGTATTCGTTGTCCTACTATTTTTTTTTGGCTCAATCAACACAACACACCTTATCCAACGAAAATGCATCAGATAGAAAGTGTCCAAAGTTTTTAAAATGGATAATCTAGATGATTTATTACTAGATGGAGGTAATTAGTGTCATAAATACATAACTAGAGGGTAAAAAGTAGAATTCACTCTAACATGTATCATTTGCGGTGGACTATTATAATCGTTTTGTTGAGGCATCTTTACATATAAGTTCAGTACAATTTATCGACTTCAAACCACATCATCTTCTCCCATAGGAGGGCTTTCGAAGGTGCTTTTAGATAAGCCATAGCCGAACCAACCAACCAGAGCCTATATATATTATTAGTCCTGTACGTAGTACTAGGTCTTTATTTTGACCAACTTAATATGAGTTATACATGATAAAAAAATATATCATTACAAACTTCAAATGTTATATTTTCTAATCATATAATTTTTGTGTTATATTATTTATATTATATTGGTCAAAATGATGACCTAGGGATGCGTGCGACGGAGGGAGTATATTCTTGTCGACATGAGGTAGCTAGTAACAGCTGGTTGACATCTTACGTTTGCTAGAACTGGTCAAACATTTGTCACTGAAAAGAGACTCAACGCAACTATGTGAGCAGAGTATTGAGTGAGTTAACTTGCAAAACTGCTGAGGGCGCTAAGTACACCATGAAACAACAATCAATAAGCAGACCAAACAGAAAATGACTACTGGAGCAATCCCGACCTGGCGATGCCCATCTTGTGTCCTCCCGCGCCACCACCGCTACCCGTGAGGCCGTGATCCCATCTCTAGCCCGCCGGACGACCTCCCTTGAGCGGACTCCTCCAGACCCGGCAGGCTGACCTCCACGACGGGCGACCTACTCCCAAGCACCCAGCTTGTAGCCGTCCTCCTCAAGCCCAATCCCCTCCTCCCGCTAGATTAGTGCCTCGAGCTCAAGCTCCTCCAACAACCGGAGCACCTTCTCTCGAGGAAGAACTCCTCATCCACGCCTTTGGCGTCTAGGCTCGCCTCTGGCCGCCTGGGACGGAGCAGAGCATCGATGGAGGATCCGCGCCGCGCTGAACCTGGACACACGGTTCACGCCCTTGCCCAACTGGATTCATGGCAACCTGTTCCGCATCAACCTCGGAGGAGAGATCCGGTGCGGCTCTGCGAAGAGGAGGAGGCGGAGCCGGAGTCTAGCTGGAGCAGCACGCCGGCTGCGGCGGCGGATGAGGCAGTGTGCAAAATTCAAGACTTCAGCGAACACACGGAGGTGGAGAGAAAAATTTCAGAGAACACATGGAGGTGGAGAGAAAAAAATTCAGAGATGAAGGGGAACGACAGAGACATGGCAGCAGCAGGACAACGCCACACCCAGGAGTCCACTAGACTTGGCAGTTCATGGGTGATGTATAAAGGTCTCGCGGATGGCGGCGTGGAGGTCTGAAGTGGAGCTGGGGAGGCTAGAGGCCGCAACATGGCCGGGTCGGGAGTTCACCGGCGACACGCTATGACAAATTTTTGAAGTAGTTTACAAAGTCATTAGATTTAGCTAGCGGAGCCAAGCATCAGAGCAGAGGTCTGGTTGTTCCTTTTAGAAGTACAAGTACTCTAAAAATTATGATCTGAGCATAGCTATAGCCATGCTTGCAGATGTGTACACTTATTAGATGTGTTTCTTTCTGTGTTGTTACTATGCTCTGCCTGCGAGTTGGCGCACGGAGCAGGCTGTCATCGCCCTGGCTCTGCTCTGCTATGGCTCTTCTGCGGCAGTGGCGATGGGAAGAGACGTGCTGCTCTATAGCACGTAAATTCACCGGTTTAAAACTGTGTCCATGAGAATAGAAGGCGGTGGCGGCGGTGCTTGTGAGGTTGCTCGCAGGACAGTGTGCTTAATTCACGCTACTCTTGTGCACAAACATTTTACCAGGTCTACAGCAACAGAGCAACAGCAGGCCACCGAGTTATCTCAGACCACTTTATTCAACGGTAGCGATAGTCTTCTATGTGTATTTTGAAGCTTTTATGCTGTTAATGAAATAGTGGGCTCTGTGGGTTTGATATTTCAAATTCACTTACAAACATGAGAAGGTTAGAGATGAACACCTACTTGTTTGGTTTTTGGATGTGGTGTATTGATTGCTTGATTATTTTACCGGATGTAGAAAATTAAGTTCAGATGTACATTTTGTTGGTGGAAAACATTGTAATTTGTCTCCTTTTCAGATTTGCTATTTGCTATTTTGTAGGAGTATTTAAATTGATATTTCAGTGCAGACTTTCTTGCCATGGTAAATCTAGAGATTTTCAGAACATTTTTATGTAAGAAAAAAGAGTTTACCGTAGGATTATGCATGGCTACGATTAACCATGGCCAAATTTCCGTTTAGAAAATAAAAATGTTTCTAGGATTGTGAATATTATCTTGATTTATTTTATGCCCGTTGCAACGCACGGGCATTTTGCTAGTTTACTTAATGGGATAATCTGCTATCCGCTAACGGTGATCACTTAAAATGTCGCCCAGTTGGTTGGAGGGAAGTGCCCAGAGCCGCATAGTACTGTTGATGCTGAAAACATGCTTTCACTTGCAAGCTAGAGCCATCACAATTCATACCACACGTTACACGTATACCAGTACGACCATCTCTGCTGTAGACAACGCGCGCAGCCTAACTACCCTTCTTAAATCCAATCCCGGAAGATTCTTCCAATCTACCTAGCGCTTATTAAATCAACGTGAACTTGGAAGAAAGAAGAACCGTCCGCCTCAATCAATTATCAGAGGGCGATAGAATTCAAGCTGGCTAGCGACGCAACCGACCCTTTCTCCATCTCCCAATCCATGTCTAATTTCCGGAGCATTGACATGAGCCATTGCAAGAATTTAAACGTCAGCGCCGTGCAAGAAACAATGGGATTGATGCATACGCAGGGAGTGTGTAGAGCAATGAATCGCAAAAAAGGGAGTGTGTGGAGCAAGTGCTAGCACGAGCTAGCAATTCAATTAATGGCGGTGGTTACGTACCTCCGTTGAGCCAGAGAACAAGGGGCTTCGTGGCAGGGGCGGCGGCGGCCTCGAAGAACCAGTAGAAGAGCGCCCGGCCGTGCGACTCGTTCACGGTCACGTACCCGGCGTACTGCGCGAACGGCACGGCGGGCTGCCCCGGCAGACGCCCCACACGGTCCGCCGCCTGCTGCTTCGCGGCCTCCGCGTTGCCATGGACGACGGAGGAGGCGCAGAGCAAGAAGGCGAAGGCGAGCAGGCAGCTGGCGGTGGTGGCAGGAGCAGCCATTGTTTGTGGTGCGCTAGCTAGCTAGCTAGATGTTGCTGCTCTGCTGCATCGTCACATATCCCGGGGCGGGGTATATATAGAGAGACAGAAGAGGAGAGATAATTGGCTGATTAACGCCGAGGGATGTGCTGTCGTCGCGTCATTATATCGGCAACTCATATCAATGGCAGCCTAGATTAATTCTCGAGTTGATATATCTGTACTCAGCTCTGAATGACTGATTCCTTGGAAAGGTAGAATGACATCTGAAGCCGGAGCCTTTGGGAGTAGAATGCTTTTGAGAAAAATCCGAATCGCGCACGAACGGATGGGTCCGTTCTGGAATGCGACGTGCTCTTGCAGTTTTCAGGGAAGTTAATCTTGATTCACAGGAATATCTATTCTATTCTCGTTGACTAGTACTCCGTCCGTTTCAAACTAGATGTGTTTCTAGAATTAAGGGCACGAATTAAGGGTGTTGGTGAAATGATATTGTCAAGAAAGAGAAATGAGCATAGCTTAGATCGACGGTCAGGTTTCTCATCCAGGGTCAAGTCTTAAACTTGGTACGGTGCTCGCATTTACCTCGTGCGATTGTACCTTTTTTTTATAAGTAACCATATATTGCATTAGACAATCATTTTTTAGAGATTACACATATGGTCACCATATGACACAAACACGCTTGTCAAGTAAAATTGCACAAAGAACCCTGTAAAAAGTAAAATTACAATTCCACCCTTGAAGGAACTTGTGCCTCGCCGAAACGTCGTCCACCATCGTCCTCCGTCGCCACCATGGCAGCGCCGGAAAAGGAGGCGAGCAGCCGCCAAACCTAGATCTGGTAGAGCACCTTCGCATACAAGGATGCTTTCCGAGCCGATGAACCGGATCGTCGCAAGCGACGAGACCGAGACTTTGTGGCACGTCGGTCGGGGATCTTCCCCGTGGTCACCAGATCCCGGCGCCGTCAACTTCATTCGACGCAGTCGAAGAAGAGGAACGCCGCCGGCTGCCGTCATCCATGCACCCAACTGCATGACGCCAAACACAACTGCAGTTGCCGACGCGACCGCCACCCGTGAGATTTCGAACGCCGACCACCAGACACTAATCTCACCAGATCTAGAGATCGGCGAGACGATCGGGCCACCTGCCCCTCGACACCTCTAGTAGGAGCGACACCGAGATGGAGGAAGAGCAGAGGCAAATTATTCCGACGCGACGACATCTCCTCCATAGAAGCAGCGCCTCAAGAAAATACTAGGCCAACCCCAACTACTAACCGGAGCCGAAGCACCGTGGTTCCTACCCTTCCCGTCGCCGGAGTGGCCGACGGCGAGGGCAGGGATCGGCCGCTTGGCCGGTGTAGTTGGGGACAGATCGGTTCTCCCGGAGCCCTCTTCCCTGGCGGCTAGGGTCCCGATGAGGTCGGTTGGAAATTTCTTTAGTGATCAATTTTCTCGCGATTGTACTGTGTTTCCCAAAGAAAAAAAAACTCCCATATCTGATTTTCTTGTCATGTGTTTCTCAAAAAAGAAAAGACTTATGCGTGGTGGTTTCCTTGGCACGTTGGCTCCGTGCGCTCCTGTGGGTGAGTATACGCGCGTATTTTGTGAGCATTTGCATTTATACTGTGTTTCACAACAAAAAAATCGCCGAAAAAGTTAGAGCCGATTTCAATGAACCTTTCTTCTCCGAGGAGGCGGTTTTCTTGGCACATGGCACATTTGGAAGAACAAGAATGGTAGGATTTTTACTGCTTGGCATAGTAATTTCGTTCATGACATCTTTCTCCGCGTGTATAGATATGGGAATTTTTACGGTACCCGGGTACTCCATAAGAAGGGATTAGAGTACCAATCAGATCTAACCCTCCATTAAAAGGGTATATTAGTCTTTTTCGCTTACATCATGTGAACCGTCATCGTGTCTTCCCGATCTGAGCGCATGCCCTTGTTCGTCACGATGGCTGCGACCTCGCCGCCGTGTCCCTAGATGGAATAATGGCAACAGAAAAACTGGTTGCAATTTGGTTGATCGCTCATACAGTGTTGAACGATCATGAGCTGCTTCTGGGCATCGTCCTAATGGTAAACGGCGTTCTACTATCACTAAATATGGAACAAAATCAACGAATCAATCCTTTCTTGGTTATCAATCAGGCTCAGATGTTCATGATGATCCGCTGCTAGTTCTCCCCGCCAAGGACGCCTGGCCTCTAGATTTCGTTATTATCATCTTCATGGCGTCAGAGATATAATCGCTCTTGGAGCTGACCGGTCGGCCGGCCAGGCTCGAGGTTTGCGAGTCAGCTTTACGCTTCGCATGGTCTCATCCATTCCGTTCTCGGGATGGTCGCTAGGCCATTGCTTGGCCCGCCTATGCTACGGATCGCCGGTCGCCGGCAGGCAATACGCTCGCGGTCGCTGCCACTCTCACTGGAGAATGGGGATCAAACATATCCGTAATTATTAACATGATTACTAATTTACCCCTAACCTCATGGTACTCCACTGGTTTTTAGACGGTACTCCGTAGTGTTTCCGCTGGAGTACCAGCGCACAATATCCGTTGGATTGAAAGAAATGGACGGCTTATTTTCATTTCGGGGTATTGTAAAAGTGCTCATAGATATAGCAATCTTTCTGATAAGCTTAAGCCATGGATATAGCAAACCTAGCTTAGATAGTTGTGCATGTTTGCTTCTCTTTTCCAGTTCCTTTGTAACTTTGTAAATATCTTGTTAATAAAAGTGGGGACTGTGCGGCTGTTGCTTCACGTTAAGCGGTCAAAAAAATTGTCCATCTCTATTTTTTTCCTCTCCAAAGCAAGGCATGAAACAAAAATAGGAGTTAATTAACCTTTTTAATGTTCAATAAGGGCAAAGTAAAAATACATTGACTTAAAATCTATCGAAAGTGCAAAAGGACAAGCATTTTGAGAAAACTCAGAGCGACTAAATATTGTATAACATGGGGTCTGTGTGGCCTGCAACTCAGACCTAACTACTCAAATGAGGTGACATGTTGAGAAAGATGCTATGTTTGTGAAGGTTTAACCTATCGTAGTATACATCATGACACAACAAATAAACAAATTTCACTAGTGCACTCTTCTTAGCATCAACGTCTATAGATTTTCTATGAAGTAACGATTTTATTAACATTTTTTCTCTTTTAAGCTAGATTTGACAAGAATATATCCTCTTATTATACAATCCACATATTCTGACTGAATTCTAGCTTTTTTGAATCACTAATTTGAATTTCAATTTAATTCTAGTTTACTGTAGTGTTTAATAATTAAACCCAACATACAACAATCAAACATTTCCAATCAAATAATTTGAATTACATAGGATTTTATTTCAAACCATAAAAATAATAAGGGAAGTGCTCCGGTGCTTTTCAAAAAATTATTTTGCATGAAAATTGAAGCACACAAACGGCCTTGATTAGAGATGCTAACCCACCATGTGTGTGTGAATGAGGGAAACTTATGATCACAACCATAGTGCTTTAATTTTCGTGCAAAATAACTTCCCAAAAAGCACCAGAGCACTCCTCAAATAATAATGTGATGTATACCAGAGATAATCAAAGGAATCGTATTGAGGGGAAGAAAATCAGACACATCGTTAAATTTATTTTGTTAATGTTTTAAATTGCTTGAAGTCAATTAGATTAAAACTGGAGTTAAGTTAACAAAATCACTCAACTTGGAATTTGTATCAGTGAGATAATTTTTAATCTAAGATTTTATGTCGGTTGCTATAATATTGTGTGACGTGGGGACCTCCAACTCAGCCACCAAGTGTAGATGACATGTGAATGACTTCGTCAGAGTGAGCCTTTGGTGCCAAATGGATAAACTATGAAATGAACTGTTCAAATAGGGTAACATATGGAGAGCTTTGTATGGCAGGATAAAAGTTTTCAAACAAAGCATACAAAGTCCAATGTGCTCATGTATTTAACTATTTATTTTACTGTGTTTCAATTGGAGGACTTTTTATGTTTGGCTTTTTCCCTCATCTTGAGTATTCGGGTTGATCTTGTTTTCATTAGCTCAATCTTGTTAGCACCGACGCCTAGCGCTGCATTGTTTATTTTGTGTTGGTTTCACATGGACGTATGGCCGATGACCTTGGCAACTCCGCAGCATTGTGTGGCCATATCTTGCTCCTACGGAATACACTAGTAGAAATAAGACTATAGCCGCTCAGCTACCGCTAGCGAACAGTCAAAATGGTTCGTCAGCGCTACTTACTGCTGGCGAACAGTGTTAGCCGTGTTCGCCAGCGGTACGAATGACCGAACAGCTACATACCTAACTCAACTACTACTGGCGAACAAGAATTTGCGTTCGCCAGCGATAAACATACTACCACCGGCGCACATAGAGTTTTGTCCGCCAGCACTAGTCACAACCGGCCGCACTTCTCTCTTCTGCCCCTACTTACCTAACCCTATCCACTCATGCACCCACCACACACCACACGCTCAACCTTATCCTTATCCTCACACAACCTTCTCGCCTGCCCCGATCCCCTTCTCTCCTTCCCTGATCTCCTCCTCCGTCCCGTGATGGATCGCCACCACAGCAGATCGACAGCACCTCCATGACCGGAGCAAAAGCCACAACAAACCATTGCCATGGGCACCGCAGAGGACGCCCGAGGCTGGGAATCGAAGCGGGATTTCATCCACGTTAATATCGAAGCAAGAATCGGAAGCCAAAAATCCAAGATCGTCTTCCCCGCGCGATCCTCGTCTCCAACCTCGAGCTCCTCCGTGCCCGTCCTCCGCTCGAGCTCCTCCACGACCGCGCCTGTCCGCTCGCTCCGCCTACCTCCTCTGCACTCACGCGCCTGAGCCGTTCCTCTCCGCGCCTCCAGCATCCTCGAGCTCCTCCACCCGCGTCACCAAGTTCGCCCGCGCCCGACGCCGTCGACCGCTCCCACCCGCGCGTGAAAGGATCGATGAGGTTAACTAGAGGGGGGGGGGGGGGGGTAAATAGGTTAACTACAAATTTTACTTCTTTTTCATTTTAGTTAAGTATTACTCAAATATAAGTTCTCTAGATTATGCAACTAGATGAACAACCCTATATGTTGAGCAAACTACTACTAGCACAAGATATATAATGAAATAAGCTAGTAACAATTAGTAAAGGTAAGTTGAGGAATAACCAACAAGTTAACGCGTAGATTTATCCCGAAGTTCACTTCCCAATGAAAGCTAATCTCCGTTGGAGCGGCGCGGTGTTCACCAAAGTGAAACACCGAGTAGCCTTGATATGGCACACCGTATCTCCGTTGTGTCTTACCACCGATGTGGCGAGGCACTTGTCACTATGTTGCCGTTGAGGTTGACAACTAGAACCTTTACAAGGATGAAGCACACTCCACAAGTTGGAGGGTCTTCACCAAATGCACCGAGCCGCCAAGACTCGATGCCCAAGGCCGGGGCACACACCACAACTCAATTGGTGGCTCCCGACAATGTCTTCGTAGCTCCCAAAACTCCGAAGGACCACAACCTCTTAGGGTTCCAATGAACTCAAAGAGTAACAAGCCCCCTCTCATAAATCAAGGGGGAAATCAAATCGGTTTGGTGGAAGTGTAGATCTAGGTCTACTCTCTCAAATCCCCAAAGGGCTAAGTGATTGATTGGCTAGAGAGGGAGATCCATCGATTTGGAGCTTTGCAACAATGGTGGTGTTCTTCTTTTGGTCGTGGTAGTTGTCTCGAGGTAGGTGGAGGGGTATAAATACCCCTCCCCAAAATTGAGCAGTTGAGGAGTTGTTCAGTGTGCAGGGTGCCCGGTCTGGTGGCCAGCCTAGGCCGGCCGGGGGGCCGACCACAGATCTTCACGCAGGGGCAAACAGGGCAGCCGGCCACCCCCCAGAGCCGCCCGGCCTGGAGCCCGGCCTAGGCCGGCCTGGGGGCCGACCACCCACCAGACAAGCCCGGCCTGGTGCCCGGCCTAGGCCGGCCTAGGGGCCGACCACCCACCAGACACGCCCGGCCTGGTGCCCGGCCTATGCCGGCCTGGGGGCCGACCACCCACCAGACACGCCCGGCCAGGAGCCCGGCCTAGGCCGGCGAGGGGGCCGGCCAGCCTGTTGCGCCTCCTTTCCTTCATGTTCTATTTCCGACAACCGGCATTTCTTCCTTTTTGCATAGATAGACATACGCTAGTATCCTTTTGATGTAGACAGTCATATTTCCTGTGGATAATAAAGAGTATGTTAAATACTTCCAAGTGTTGTGATCAAACGTCAAAACAAGATTAGCGGACAATGTCCTTTCAATCTCCCCCTTTTTTATGTTTGATGACAACACACAGATTTGCAAAATAAGTCTCAATTAAGCATGTCTAAGTTTTTGAGTGAAGCTCCCCCTTAAGCTTATAAGCCAACAAGGTATATAACTAAAAATTTCTCAAGTGAGAACAAGTGATAGGTAAACCTATATACACTATGTGAGATCCTCATATGAGTAGAGCACTGATACGTCCATTTTGCATCACTATTTTACATCATAATTCATCTTTATTCATTGATATATTTCATATTATGATGCAATACTTATGTTATTTTATCTTATTTTGCATGATTGGCAATTATTGGGGATGCATCTGCCGGAGCCAGAAATCAGCTGGAAAAGTGCCTGTCAAGATACCAGACGTCGAAAGCTCAGAAAATTCCAGGAAAATAAGAAAGTCAATATTATGAAGAATAAGTCACGGAGCCGAAAGGGGGCACGGAGGCGAGCTCCCAGGGGCAGGGGCGGCCTGCACCCGCGGGCCCACCCTTGGCCACGGTAGGGGCCCGCCCCTGGTCCCTGTGGCCCCTCTCCGGCTCCCCTTCGGCATATTACTTCCCCTTTACCTAAAAACATCGGAGGCATCAAAGAGGAATTTTTCCGCCGCCTCCACGAGGCAGAAACCAGACAGAGAGAAGAAGAGCTCCGGCAGGGAGAAATCTGCCGGGGAATTCCCCTCCCGGAGGGGGGAATCGCCGCCATCATCATCGCCATCACGCCAAGCATCATCGGGATCATCATCAACTTCATCTCCATCATCAGCACCATCATCACCGTCACCGTTCCATCTCATCCCGCTGTAGCAATCGTCATTGTTTTGTTATTAGTTCATTGGAATCGTATCCCGGGTATTGATTACCACTTGTAGTTTATGCTTGAGAGTTTTATCGGTGAATTATCTTTACAATCAGATTGTTACCCTTATTCATATCACCTCTGATCATGATCTATATGATGTCTTGTGAGTAGTTCGTTTGGTTCTTGAGGACATGGGGAAAGCCTAGTTGCTAGTAATTGCATAATGTTGAGTAATATTTAATGGTTTGATTATTTATGTGGTGTTATTCCTCTAGTGGTATCGTCTGAACGTCGACTACATGATACTTCACCTTTCAAAGGGCCTAGGGGAATGCATAGTGTACTTAGTTTGCTTATGGTAGGGTTGCAGGAGTGACAGAAACCTAAACCCCAATTTGTGAACTAGTGCACTAGGGAGCGTAGGGTCTCGGAGTTTAAGGTTGTGGTTAGGTTTTTATCTTGATTACTTTCTTGTAGTTGCGGATGCTTGCAAGGGGTTTAATCACAAGTATTTATTTTTCCAAGTAAGGGCGGTGCATTAGCATAGGTCCACCCACACAACACTTTATCAAAACATTGAAGGTTAATCACCGGCGTGCAATGAAACTGGCTAGGCAAAAACTCCCATGTGTCCTCGAGAACGTTTTAATCTTCATAAGTAACACAACCAGCCTGTCCTTTGAGCTTAAAAGGATTGGGCTATTTGCTGCAATTATTGTAGCACTCTTTTATTTACTTGTTCTCATTTGTTCTTTAAATAAAAAATCCAAAAACATTTCTCTTTCAGTGCTTGCAGTGAAACCTTGCTGAAAACTACTTGTCAACACCTTCTGCTCCTCGTTGGGTTCGACACTCTTACTTATCGAAAGGACTACGATAGATCCCCTATACTTGTGGGTCATCAAGACTCTTTTCTGGCGCCGTTGCCGGGGAGTGTAGCACTGTTGGTAAGTGGAACTGGTAAGGAACTCTTTTATTGTAAGTGCTGTTTTTATTTTTGCTTGTTACTTTGCTTCGTTGTGGAGCACTCTTCACTTAATATGTTGTTTGGAAGTGACTCTTGTCGGCACAGTGGAAACCAGGGTACCACGGGCCGGCCTGCCAGGGCCCACAACATTCTTCAGAAGATTTCGCTAAGGACCAGGCTCTCCAAGCCTGGTGAGCCTCGCGAGGGCTTTTCCCTCGCGAGGGACCTCTCCTCCTCGCCAAGGGTTTTTCCCTCGGCGAGGGACCTCTCCTCGAGAGGGCATCTCGGATGCCATCTGCAAATTCTGCTAAGGACCAAGCCGAAAGGCTCGGCGAGGCCTTCAGCCTCGCGAGGGTTCCTTCCCCTCGAAGCTAGCTCTGCCTCCGCGGCAGAGCGCACATGGGCTCTGCACCCTCTGCAGAGTGACGACCGCGCCAGCACGCGGTGACGGTAGCGCCACAGTTGCCATTCTTATGTATAAAGGAGTC
Source organism: Puccinellia tenuiflora (assembly GCA_012064385.1). Taxonomy (NCBI): domain Eukaryota; kingdom Viridiplantae; phylum Streptophyta; class Magnoliopsida; order Poales; family Poaceae; genus Puccinellia; species Puccinellia tenuiflora. The sequence continues at coordinate 786,983 of QRDG01000816.1, forward strand.
AACAAAGCTGCACCAAGCAAAGGAGCCCCAAGGATTGCCACTTTGGTGATAAGGGAACCGTCTGCAGCTACCCTCCAAGGGCGACGTCAACGTGGGACCCATCCCACCTCAGCGGCGCCAGCCCACCGTCCTGGTTGGACGGTGGCTTTTCCAGCTTTGGTGACACTGCCCCCTGCCGTGGACTGCGTCCATGGACTTTACCTTTATGGTGGACTCTACCTTTATCGTGCACCGCACCTCCTCCTTTGTCGCCATGTGGTAGCCCTTCCTGCCAAGACATTTGGGGGGAAGAGGCCTGAGACGCCTATAAAAGGAGGGGGAGCACGCTCGGGCAAAGGGTTCGACTCTGAGTAGTTCACAATCCCGGAGCTTAGACCAAACCCTAGATCTGAGTTCTGCAGTAGCCATTGTAGCCACCTTGAGCTCAGCTCGCTCTGTACTAAGACCTCTCCAAGCAAGTGCAATACAATCTAGGCAGGACGTAGGGGTTTTACCTCTCCAGAGGGCCCTGAACCTGGGTAATACTATGTGTTCATCTCTGCAGTGCCTCCCCGCGACGATCCAGGCGAGCACCGTCGGCGTGGCACGTTGAGGGTTGTTTGATTCCGTGTTCAGCCCCTTACTCGATCCTTCGTGAGACACACCCAGTTCCTGGGACAATTCTCCGACATTTGGCATGTCAGATAGGGGGCTGAGGCGCATCTTCAACCTTGACACCGCCATGGCCGGCATCTCTCGCGCCGAACGTCTCGCTCGCCGGACGGCCAGCACCGCCACCGCTCCCGCTGGCAACCCGCGCGGCCGCCCGCGCGGAAGTACTGCTCCGGAGCGCCACGTCGACCCCAGCCCCGCATCGAGCACCCGGAGGACGACGACATCGACCACGCTGAGGACGACCTCGGCGAAGAGGAGGCCTCCTCCCTGCACCCGTCGCGGGACCGTGCTGCCTCCTCGCTGGGCCGCCCTGCGCCCAGCCCGGCGACTGCGCTTCTCATGGCGTAGGAGCTGCTGCAGTACCGTCCCACGCCGGAGGCCCAGGAAGCCTGGCTCAACCGCCTCTCCGAGCTCGTCGGCGCCGCTTGCGTCGCCGCTCCCGCACCGTCTCGCTCGCTGGTCCTCTCTGCACGCGCAGGGGACATGGCGCACGGTGCGCCGCACGCACCTAATCGTCACCCCGCGCCCGCTCCAGCTCCACCGGTTCCACCGCAACCTGCTCCGGCCGGGGCCCCTCCTCGCGACAACCGCGCCGCGTCGCACGTGTTGTCGCCGCACGACTGCCAAATCGTGCAGCGATCCCCGGAGGACGCACTCGTGAGCATCGAGCGCCACCAGGATCGCCACAACCGCGCCATCCATGACGTCGCCACCGCGGGGCGCCACTTCCGCGCCACCCTCGCCGACGGCCCGGTCACCTACGGCACGACGGCCGCGTTCACTCACAGCCTCCGTCGCGTCGTCTGGCCGGTCAAGTTCAGGCCGGATCTTCCTCCGCGCTACGACGGCAAGAACAACCCCCTGGAGTTCCTGCAGCTCTACACCTTGGCCATCCAGGCCGCCGGGGGCGACGACAAGGTCATGGCGAACTGGTTCCCCATGGCCCTCAAGGACTCCGCGTCCTCGTGGCTCACCAACCTCCCCGCCGAGTCCATCAACACCTGGGAGGACCTTTGCCGGTGCTTCGTCGCCAACTTCAAGGGCACGTACGAGCGCGGCCTCACATACAACGATCTCCGCGCCGTGCGCCAGAAGCCTGGCGAGACCCTCCGCAAGTACATCCAGTGCTTCAGCCAAGTGCGCAACAAAATCCCCAACGCCACCGACGCGCAGGTCATTTCGGCCTTCTAGGCTGGGGTCACGGATGTGCGGATGCTCGAAAAGATTGGCATCGACAACAACATCACCACCGTCGTCAAGCTCTTCGACTTGGAGGACAAGTGCGCCAAGGCTGAGGAGGGCCGCTTGTTCGTCAAGAACGAGCCAGGGGACCCCGCCGAGGGGTCCAAGAAGAAGAAATCCACTGAGAAGCGCAAGACCACTGCGGTCCTCGCGGCTGAGCCTGACGTCAAGCAGCCTCGCGCTGCCACCCCAGCCGCGGGACCCGAGAAGAAAGATGATTGTCCCTTCTGCATCTACCACAACAGGCATTCCCACGCCACCGAGGACTGCTACGACCTCAACAGGCTTCGCGAGGCGCGTGAGGCTCGCGAGGCAAATGATCGGCAGCAAGGCCGCGGCGGCGGCCGCGGCGGCCGCAGGGGGCTACGCTGGAACAACAACTACGACGACAACTACCAGCAGAACCCTCAGGCCAACGCCGCCCAGCCCATGAACGACAACCTCCCTGCCGAGACTCCTGAGGGCTATCAGGTGCCTCGCGGGGCCGCTTGCATCCTCGGCGGGGCTCAGGCCCCCAGCTCCAACCGCCACTTCAAGCAACTCGCTCGCGAGGTCGCGGCAGCCCTTCCCGGGGTTGAGGCCTCCAGGCCCCTCAAGTGGTCCCAGTGCCCCATCACCTTTGACTCCGGCGACCACCCCAAGTCCACCTCAACTGTTGGCACCATCCCGCTGGTCTGCACCCCCTCCATCAACAACACTGCAGTCTCCAAGACGCTCATCGATGGGGGCGCATGCCTGAACGTCATCTCTGTCGAGACTTTCGAGAAGCTACAGGTGCCCTACGAGCGGCTCATGCCCACTAGGTCCTTCTCGGGGGTGACAGAGGGTCTCACCACCCCCTTGGGGTAGGTGAGGCTCGCCGTCACTTTCGGCACCCAGGCCAACTACCGCACCGAGCTGATCGATTTCGACGTCGCGTACATCGGCCTGCCCTACAACGCCATCCTCAGCTACCCCGCCCTTGCCAAGTTCATGGCGGTGACCCACCATGCCTACAACCTTGTCAAGCTCCCTGGCTCGGGTGGCACCATCGTCATCCGCGGCGTGGTCTCGGACGCCCTGTACGCTGCGCAAGCGGCCTACAAGGCTGCCGCGGTGGCGTCACCCGCTGACGAGGATGAGGAGCCCCTCCCGAGGCTCCCCGCAAAGAAGAAGCAGCTGTTCTCTTAGGAGAAGGCTGTGACGAAGCAAGTACCTCTTGAGGCAAACGGCTTGGGGGCTAGCGTCACCAACGGCGCCAACCTGCCTCCCAAATAGGAAAGCGCGCTCGTCGCCTTCCTCAGGGCAAACGCTGACGTGTTCGCATGGACACCGTCAGATATGTCCGGAGTAACGAGGGAGGTGATCGAGCACCACTTAGCCGTGTGTCCAAACGCACGCCCCGTGAAGCAAAAGGCGCGGCGCCAGGCGCCAGAGAAGCAAGATTTCATCGTCAAGGAAGTAGAGAAACTGAAGAAGGCCAACATCATCAAGTAAGTGGTACATCCCACTTGGCTCGCCAACGGTGTGGTCGTCCCCAAGCACACCGGAGGAAGCCGCCTCTGCATCGACTTCACCGACCTCAACAAGGTGCGGTGACCCAGCACACCACTGCATGGTGTAGTGTGCAAGTCGTTGACATAATACTCACAGAAGGACCTATCCGTGAATATTACATCCTTCAGAGTGGTACAACAGAAACATAGCAGGTCCAAGGTAACACTATAGGATTACAACAAAATTCAATACAAGATCTCGAGAACCTCCTCGATACATAGAGGATAGCCTCGTGCAATGAAATCCAGAAAAGAGCCAGTTCGAAGCACTAAGCTGGAGATTAACTCTAGCTCTAACCCTTAATCCACTACTGCTATTGCCACAACTTTAACCTACTCTATCTGGAGTGTCTCTATTTCCTCTTGTATTTATCCTTTCCACAGACGTGGTCGCCTCCGTTGGCAGAGTGATCTCCTCAACATCGTTGACATTACTCCTTAGTGGCCTTAGTTGTCGTTGTGCTTCGGTTGGTGAAGTAGCGGTTGACTCCTTGTTGAAGGTCTTGATGTCGTGATGATCCACCGTCACTCCTTTGATGGCTCCACAATTCTAAGCAGGGGGTCAAAAGGGGCAAGGGTGAGTAACCAGCGTTACCCAGCAAGTCCATTATGTACGGTGGGAAGTTTGATGCACTAGCTACAGCTTCAGACTCCAGGGAGCCTTAAGCTTAATGCAAGGTTTTCGTAAACATTTCTTCAAGAGATTGCTTTTATTCTGAAAACTATGCCCGTCATCCTTCACAGGGCTAGAACTTTCATGGAGTTCCTTTCCTGCAGCGTTCGCAGCTCCTTCCCGGAACAGGGAGTAACATGTTACAATTCTTTATACTCTGCAGAGGTGCGTTACTTTACCCATAAGAGATCAAGACTTTGTTACCAACCAGGCGTACTTTCCTGTCCACACTCTCTTTGGTGTGGGGCCCAGTTTTTGATCCAAGTCATTCACTGTGCTTCTCCGCACAATGCATGCCCACCCTTTTGTAGGTTTGTCCTCCCCTAAATCTTTAGGCAGACCGTTCCAGACTCAAAAGTCCTCCCCTATGCCTAACAGATTGCCCGTTCCAGACATCCCTACAATCCATCATAGGCACCAGGTATCGTGGGACCTAAGGGTTCCCACCCATGTTGCGTGTAGTCCCGCAAGACCTACCGCGTACGACCCTGGTCACCCGTTGGCATGCATCCGGGAGAAGTACAGATGGCATTTCCCGTCCCATTCCAGGTCTTATGGTTAACGCGTCTTTACGGCGCAATCATTATGACGGCATTTGTTGTTAAGTCCTAGGTAATACTTTCCCGTGCAAATGGAACCTCCGGACCTATTCTTCTTACCATGGTCCCATTTGCCAACCATAATAGGTTACCACCACTCAGGTAGATAGCCAAATAGTCAAGTTATTAAAGAAATAGGTTTTATGCTTTCTTTCGTATAAAGGTGATAGTATAATAAGGTTTTGCAAATAGTTTTCTAACAAATATTTCAAAAGATATGAGCAAGTGATGAACTTGCCTGTGATAGAGGTGGCAGTTCATGCCCTTCGGGGTTCTAGGGTGCGTCAGAACCCGGAGATCTGAAAATAGCAAAGTAGTCCGGGTAAGGACTACTGGAAACACTTGCAATATGCTATTATGCATAAATATGAGATGCATCGAATATAACCCAAAATACCCAAGCTCATAAGCGTGCGTTTCGCGTTATTGATTACTTTGTTAACGGTGAGATCTTTGAGTTGTTATAACTTTTAGACTTAAGTGTTTGCTATGATTATCAAAGTAATGTTTTACATGATTAATAAGCAACTTACAGATGCTCACTTAAGGATTGCATTTATTTCATAAATTTTATTTTACTTAACTACTTTCAAAAAGTAATAACACTAGACTGATTGATTTTCAAATGAACTCCTTATTTAGTGTTTTACCTAGGATGAGTAACGGGACAGTCATTTACAGAATTGTGGTAAAGGTTAAATTTATTGCTAAATACCCAAGTTATTTCTCTTTTATAAAAAGAGTTATTGAAAGTAGTTCATTTCATTTTCACTTAAAGATCATTGAATTTATTGGAAGAGATTTAAAGTCATATCCACTTAAATATATTTTATTTATCCACACAAGGAATTATTTCAAATTGTTTTAAGAAAATAATTTGTTTTTGGGAAATAATTCAAATTAAATCCATTTAAGGAGCTTTGAATTTTTCACTTGAGGAATAATTTTCAATAAATGAAATAAAATTCATATTTGGACTCCTTATGATAAGTTGAGTTGAAAACATATTTTTAATTTATTTATAGGAATTTATTCGAATTCTTAAATTTTGAATTTGAATTTGATTTAATTTGATCTACGGTAAAAAAATTTGTAATTGCATTTAGGTCCTGGTTCAATTGGTTGAACCAGGTCAACCTGGTTCCTGGCTCGGGTCCGACCGACCGAGCCAGAACCCTCTCCTCTCTCTCCCCTCTCTCTCTACCCCGAGCTCCCCCGATCCCCTTTTCGCCTTCACCGTCGCCGGCCTCCTCCGGCGTGCTCCGGCCGCCTCCGCCGCCGTGCTGGGGCGCATTAGAGAGCCCTCTTGACGCTCTCCCTTCTCTTCCGCGTCGATTTACTCCTCCCTGCCTGATGCGGCCGAGCTCGACCTAACCCAAGGGTTGGGGTTGTCGGTAGCAGCGCGACGCCGTCGTGCTCCCGACCCTCGCTGCTCTGCCGTGGTTGATGTGGAGCTCGTCTTCATGCCGCCGTGGTGTTGGTGTGGAGCTCGTGTCATCCCTTGGTCCTCCTCCAGGACCACACGGGCACTGCCCCGTCGTCCTGGCGTTACGGCCATGGGCGCTGGTAAGCTCCTCTCCCTCTCTCCTACTCTCATCTAGCTCCCTCTCCTGGCCTTTGAGCCCTGCTCTGTGATGCTAAAAGAGTAGCTGTAATTTTAGGTTTTGATATTGTTTAGGTGATGAGTTCTTCTGTTGCTTCTGTGATGATATTGGATGATACTGTGATGCTCCTCTAGCTTTTAGTGGAGCTGTTCTAGCTGGTGGCAGTGGTTGTGATGCTATGTGTCAGCTGCTACTTATCTGAATCCATGTCTTGATACTGCTGTGGGCAGGTGTGTGCTACTCTGAACCTTTAGGTTCAGAGGTGTGCTGCTGCTCTGATGGATCTCACTTGATATGTTGCCATGGCTGTGCTCTGAGCTTTGTGCAAGTGTGAAATTGTTTCCGTAGCTAATTAATTTAGCTAAGCATGCTGTGAGGCCTCCAAATGAGTTACACAGAAGCTAGCTAATAAACTTAGCTTAGGAAATTCCTTTATGCTTTCCTGTGCTTTTTCTGGAGCACACATGTGCCCTAGTTCAGATATTCCTGTCTCCTGGTTCATGGGATTGTGCTTGAGGTGCTCTCCTTTGTGGAAATGTGCCCAGCAACCCAAGTATGGATCTGTGCTTTATATTGATGCTATCTCTGCCAGATCTGGTAGCATGCCTTTGCCCAAAATACTTGCTATGACCCCTGTCTATGATGCACAGACTGAGGCCTTCTATTTGATAAGAACAGATGCTAGCTTTGATTTATAAACCCCTGTGATGCACATGCATAGTATCTCTATGCAGATCTGAGGGAAAAACCCATAACCACTCCACATGTGCATCTTTGGCCAAGCTTTTACTAAAAGAGATAGAGGTTCAACCTCTTGATGTGTTGAGGTGGTGGCTGTGGGGATCTGCTGCTTGATCTCTTGTGGCTGTCTTGATCAACAGATCTAGTGGATCTTCCCCTTGCTCTGCTTGTTGGTCTGCTCCTCCTGCTCCAGGCTGCTTCCCTCCAGTTCCTGGCCTTCTCTCCTTGTTCCAGTTTGCTCTTGATTAATACAACCCCATCTTGCTTGGCTCTCAGAGGAAGATTGGTGGTGAAATATGGCTGGATCTGAGGTTTTGTGATGAACTGAGGTGTGTTTTGGTGTTGTGCTCTGTAGAGCTCAAGCTGGTGCTCTCTGAGAAAGAAATGGCTGCTGGCTGCAGCTGCTACGACTCTTTGCTCTTATCCTTACTGCTGGTGTGTGCCTGCCTGTGTGAGCTGCCTGCCTGCTTGTGCTCCAGATATTTTCATCTGTTGAAGCTCAGGTTCGGCTGGTTTGGTAATATTCCCATGTGGTTCCTTCTTTTGGCTTGCCAAATGGATTTAGCTGCTGCCCTGCCAGTGATGTTGATCTGAGGCTAAATTGTGGTCTAGAACAGATATTACACTTAGCCCCTTAACTGTAATCCGATGAGGTGCTTAGCAGTGCATCACACTGCCAACTGAGGATTAACCTAACACTAACCCTCCTGTTTATTTCCATTTGCTTTCTTTTCTTCTTGTTTTGCAGGAGCCAGGTTTAAAGTTAAACTAATCTTGAAGAGAAGATAAATACAAGACTTTTAGTTTAGGAAAATAAATGTATTTGTATTTTTTTGTATTACCTTTTGTTGATGAAATTATTGTAAAGACAAAGTATTATTGTGATTAATCAATTAAGTTATTTGTTTTTTTTTAATCTGGAATCAAGAGTTGTAATCATGTGTTTGTAAATATTTGATTTATTATTCACTATTAATTCATTTGTTGGATTTTTCAATATAAATATCTGTATTTTCATTTTTTGCATTTCATTTGAGTTTAAATATTATTATTATATTCGGTAAAGTAAAATTCCCAAAACAAGCAAAATACCTAGAGGTCATGCCGGAATTCATCGAGTTCACCTAAAATGAGGTAAACCCTGAGTCATGAAAGTGATAAGAATCCGATCCCTCCAGGGTTTTAGTTGCGAAAAATTTATTCGGGTTTTCAGATGCATGCATGCAAATGCACAAACTCCTATTTCTATCCTTCGTTGGATCCTAAATGCTGGGGTATTACACAAGGCCTGCCCCAAGGACCCCTATCCCCTCCCGAGGATCGACCAGATCGTGGACTCCACCGCCGGCTGCGCGCTCCTCTGTTTTCTGGATGCCTTCTCTGGCTACCACTAGATCAAGATGGCAAAGGAGGACGAGGAGAAGACAACATTTCTCACCCCTTGCGATGTGTTTTGCTACGTCTGCATGCCCTTCGGCCTGAAGAACGCCGGCGCCACTTTCCAGCGCCTCATGAGGATCGCCTTGGGGGCTCAAATGGGGAAGAATGCAGAGGCCTACGTCGACGACATCGTGGTCAAGACCCGCGAGGAGGACACACTCATCCAGGACCTCGAGGAGACCTTTGCCAACCTGCGCAAAGTAAACATCATGCTGAACCCCGCCAAATGCGTCTTCGGGGTCCCTTCAGGCAAGCTCCTCGGGTTCCTGGTGTCTCATCGCGGCATCGAGGCAAACCCTGACAAGATCAAGGCCATAGAAGAAATGCAGCCTCCCCGTCGCCTCAAGGACATGCAACGCCTAGCGGGATGAATGGCCAGCCTTGGCCGTTTCATCTCCAAGTTCGGCGAGAGGGCGCTGCCATTTTTCAAGATCATGAAGAGATCCGGTCCTTTCAAGTAGACCCCTGAAGCAGCAAAGGCCTTTGAGGACCCGAAGAAATACCTGGCGAGCCCACCCATCATGGTTGCCCCACGCCCTCGCGAGCCTCTGAAGCTGTATCTTGCAGCCACTCCTCAGACGGCAAGCGCGGTCTTGGTGGCTGAAAGGGAAGAGCCAGTCCTCGCCAAGCAGAGCCCTGCCTCGCCAAGCCCAGAGCCCCCCGACAAGGAAGCACCCTCATCAAGCCTCCAGCCTCCTGCCGAGACTCCACAAGTGGGGCCTCAAGAAAACCTCGACAAGGACTCCACCGAGCCTCGAGAGGAGCCAGCCGCTGCCACGCCAACAACTACCCTCGTCGAGCATCCCGTGTACTTCGTCAGCACAGTGCTGCGGGACGCTCGCGAGCGCTACCCCATGCAGCAAAAGCCCCTCTTCTCGCTCCTCAGCGCCTCCAGGAAGTTGCGCCACTACTTCCAGGGCCACCCCATCAAGGTGGTCACCTCATACCCCCTGGAGCAAGTCCTGCGCAACCCAAACACGACAGATCGTGTCGCAGGCTGGGGCATCGAGCTACAACCTTTCGAGCTAGAGTTTGACACCACCAGGGTCATCAAGGGCAGGGCGCTGGCTGATTTCATGGCCGAATGGACCGACACGCGTGAAGAAGAGCCTCAAGAGGAGGAAGCCACAGCCTCAGGAGGGACGGAACCAAGCCACTGGACCATGCACTTCGACGGCGCCTTCGCGGCCCGGAGTGCAGGGGCTGGTGCTGTCCTCACCTCACCGACAGGCGACAAGCTCTACTACGCCGTCCAGCTGTGCTTCAAGGACAACGACAAAGTCTCCAACAACATTGCTGAATACGAAGGCCTCCTCACCGGGCTCAGAGCTGCCATTGCCCTCGGCATCAAGCGCATCCTCATCAAGGGCGACTCTCAGCTCCTCGTCAACTTCTCCAACAAAAGCTACACGCCTAAGGACACCTACATGGTGGCCTACCTTGAATAGGTACGCAAACTCGAGAAGCACTTCAGGGGTATGGAGCTCAAGCATATCCCACGAGGAGAGAACCAAGAAGCAGATGAACTCGCCAGGCTAGCAGCACGAAGGGAAGCCTGGAGTATTTGAGGAAAGACTCGCCAAGTCCTCCATCAAGCAACCAGCTGTCAACATGAGCATCAATGAGGAGCTCCCACCAGCCCCATCAAGTGGAGCACCAAACTGCGGGCTCCCCTCTGGCGATTGTTTGCTGCTGACTCTGGTACGCCAAGACACCGGTTGGATCGACGAGATCAAGAACTACCTGCAAAATCGAGTCCTCCCCGAAGAAGATGCTGAAGCCGAAAGGGTTGCTCGCCAGGCCAAGTCCTACTGCCTCCACGACGGAGACATGTACCGTAAGCGCCCCAATAGGGTTGCCTTGCGGTGCGTCCCTGCCGAGGAAGGCCGCCAGCTCATCAACGACATCCACAGCGGAGAGTGCGGCCACCATTCGTCCTCGCGCACCCTTGCAGGCAAGGTCTTCCGGAGTGGCTTCTACTGGCCTTCAGTGCTTCAAGATGCAGCCGCAATCATCCAGTCCTGCGACGCCTGCCAATTCTATGCCAAACAGATCCACCAGCCCACGCAAGGACTCCAAACCATCCCGCTCTCCTGGCCGTTCGCGGTCTGGGGGCTGGACCTCCTGGGGCCCTTCCCGCGAGCGCTCGGGGGCTACCGCTACCTCTACGTCGCCATCGACAAATTTACCAAGTGGCCTGAGGTGGAACCCGTGCGCACCATACCGGCGAAATCAGCGGTGAAATTCATCAGGAGCCTGGTCTGTCGCTTCGGCGTGCCCAACCGCATCATCACCGACAACGGCTCACAATTCATCAGCGGTGCCTTCAAGTCCTACTGCGGCAGCCTCGGCACCCAAATCTGCTACGTCTCGGTGGCTCACCCACGAAGCAACGGGAAGGCCGAGCAAGCCAACGCCGAGGTGCTCGAAAGCCTCAAGACGAGAAGCTTCAACCGCCTCAAGGACAGCAGCAAGAACTGGATCGATGAGCTTCCCTCAGTGCTCTGGTCCATCCGCACCACGCCAACAAAGCCAACTGGTGAGACGCCGTTCTCCCTCGTCTATGGCGCTGAAGCCGTTCTCCCCAGCGAGATCACCCACGGCTCTCCTCGAGTCTTGGCCTTCAAGGAGGCTGAGCAGGACGAACTGCGCAACCACGACCTCCTGCTGCTCGAAGGGCTCCGCCGCAATGCGGCCCTGAGAGCGGCAAGGTATCAGCAAGACCTCCGTCGCTACCACAGCCGCCACATATGCCCGCGCACTCTCGAAGCAGGAGACCTCGTCCTGAGGAGAATCCTCTCCAGGGCAGGCCTCCACAAGCTCTCGCCAATGTGGGAAGGACCCTACAGGGTCGTCCACATCACCAGGTCTGGCTCCGCGCGGCTAGAGACGGAGGACGGCATCCCTATCACCAACCCCTGGAACATCCAGCACCTGTGCAAGTTCTACCCCTGATCGTCCTCGACGAGCAATTTTTTGCATCAAGGGAGAGCCTCGCGCCATCATCCTCCACGAGGAAAAATTTCGGGCTCCCCTCTCTACTATACGTTGCCGCGGGCCGTTCGAGAAGACTCCCAAGCCACCGCGCCTCGGCAAGGTGACTTCTTCAAGCACCATGCCTTGGCGAGGTGGATCCCCATGCCCAGCCATGGTGGACCGCAAGCTCTACAAGCCACCCCCGCATAGGGGCCCCCTCTCTGAGCTCTCTCTACATGCGTCGCCTCGGGCCGCGAGAGTCTCAGCCACTCCATGTGGAACCCCATGCCTGACATGGTGGATTTTGTTTTTCTGGCCACGCCAGTGTAATGAACCTCTGTTTCAGGTCACTTTGAACCTTTGCGCTTCGCGCTAGCATATGTTGTTGCTTTAGTAAGCATTTATGTTATTGCTGATTCATCCTTGCTCGTATGATCCCTCCTGTGTATCTAGCGAGCGGGGGCTGGACATGGTGCCTGTGCCTCGGGAGCATCCCAGCAGCGCCTCAAACCCAAGGGATCCGAGCTCTGAACTCACGGGTCAGCTTTCATGCATGTCAACTCCCAAGGAGCTCTGAACTCATGAGCCGGCTCCCGTGCACGTCAACTCACCAAGGACCTTGGTGCATGTTCTCCTTGCGAGACACACATGAAGGAACCTACGAGCACGCATGAAGTTGTCTAGCTATGCATTGCTTGTGGGTACGCCTATCTGTCAAAACGCAGGAAAACAGGTCCAAAGCAAGCGCCAGGGAACCGACGCCCTCTCCAAGGCGAAAACACCTCATCAGGGAACCAACACCCTCTCCAAGGCGAAAACACCTCATCAGGGAACCAACACCCTCTCCAAGGCAAAACGCCTCGTGAAGCTAAGTCCAAACACTTGGTTGAAATTCTTTCGCTGGTTTTCATCCCTGGAGCCTCTTTTCTCTCTCCTGTGCCTCATGGGCTGCTTGCGCGTTAAAGGGGAGCCCCAAGCTCACGACTTGGGAGCTCTTACCTCTCGAGGCCTCATGCACCCCCCGGCCTTGTGGAGCCCTGACTCTCACATACCGAAGCGGCGGTGGTGTAGCGCTAAGAGATGGTCCTAAGACGTAGAGCGAAAAAGACATGAAAGGGAAGACAAAAGACTCTCGAGGGATATTCATCGAGCACGTTCAAACAAAGCTTAAAGCAAGTCTTTACAAAGCTATTACAAATAAAATGCTAAGATAATCCGTGCCCCTGCACGTCCAGATACAAGAGGGAGCTCAGGCCGTCGCGCCTCCTGAGGTGCCCGCTCCGTCCACGGCAGCCTCCGCCTCCTCCTCCAGGGCATCCTCCTCGTCGTCGCCTTCGTCCTCATTGACCATGACTTGGTCAAATTTCTTGGCGTACGCCTCGGCGGCTTTCCGCGCCTTGTCGCTGATGTCGACCGGCACCGTCACGGCCTCGAGGTCAAGCGAGGGCTGGAGCCTCGCGAGGTTGCTGAAGATGCGGCAGGTAGCGATGACAAGGAGATCGCGGCTCTCCTCCACGACGCGCTCGTCGAAGCCCTTCGCGGTCTCTTCAAGCTTTCCGAGGAATTGCTCGAAGAAGAACGAGTACGCGGCCTCGTCGTCCCTCCCTGCGGAAAAGGGGGGACCTCGATCCTTAGGTCGTCCCCAACGGCGCGCGCACGGAGTACCAAGCCTTGGAGCATGAGCTGGCGTTGGCGCGTCATGGTCCGGCCATGCTCCGCGTTGCTCCGTGCCTCCTCCACAAGGTTCATGACCGGCCCCACCTGCTGGTGGAGCTCGCTCAGGTCCTTCTCCAGGGCGGCGGCTCTCCCTTCCGCGCGATTCTGGGCCTCCCTGGCGCTCTGAAGGCGGGAAGCCATCTGCTTCTCCTCCTTCTCGAGCCCCTCGATGTGGTCCTGGAGCTCCTTGCGCTTCGCCTTGAAGCGCTTCTCCTGCTTCGTGGCCTTCTCATCATAGTCCTTGGATAGATTTTCGCGGATGAGCTTGACCTTGTTGTCGGCCTCTTCCTAGACTTTCTTCTGCTTCGCCGCGAAGTCGGCATTGGCCTTTGCGTGGCGCTCGGCGTAGGTGGCTTCGTCCTGGGCCACCCGGCCCTCGCGAGCCTTCAGCTGCTCCTCGCGGGTGGCCTGGTCCGCCTCAAGCTACTGGGCCTGCTCCTCGCGCCGGTGCAGTTCCAGCTCGCGGGGGGAGAGCTCTCCCTCGCGTCGCGTGAGCTCTGCCTCGCGCTGGGTCAGCTGCACCTCGCGAGCGTCCAGCCTCTCGCGGAGCTCCTTCAAGCTGCTCTCCACGGTTTTGGAGTGCGTGATGAAGTTCTGCTCTAGGGCCACCACCTCCTGTTGCTTGGAGGCGGTTTCCGCCTCGAGCGCCGCCCGTGCGGCGTCCAGCTGCTCCATGGTCTCCGCCGCCTCCCGCTTCACGCTGCGCGGGTCTCTTCGGCGAAGCGCATGGCCTCTTGGCGGGCCGCCAGGGCCGCCGCGTCCTGCCGGCGGCAGCTCTCCACGCTCTCGCGGAGGAGGGCCCAGCCCTTGTCGAGTCTCGCCCGCTCCTCCGCCTGGGCGAGTTCCTCTTCAGCGAGCTGCGCCTCCAGCTCTTCAAGCGTCCGCCGCGCCTGGCCGAGGATGGCTTGGCGACGAACCGCTTGGCGCTGCGGCTCCCGCAGCGCCAAGGTCCCCGCATCGCTGCGGGGTGCAGAGATCTCGTTTCTTGGCGGGGCGCTCGAGGCGCCCTGCCTTGGGCTCACGGCCGCCTCCGGTGCAGCCCGGGGGCTCGCGAGGGCGCCTTCCTCGCCTCCCGTGTCAGGGACCCTCTGGGGGCTCGCGTGGGCGCCTTCCTCGCCTCCCGCGTCAGGGGCCCTCTGGGGCTCGCGTGGGCGCCTTCCTCGTCTCCCGCGTCAGGGGCCCTCCGGGGGCTCGCGTGGGCGCCAGCATCGTCACCCGCGTCTGGAGCCCGCTGGGGGCTGGGCGTCCTCTCGCCCCCAGCTCCAGTATATGTGGGTTCCGGAGGCGCCTCCTCCTCCTGCCCTTCGGGGGCGCCTCCCGCCCCCTCCGTGATGGCCGCGCCCGCCGCGGCCGCGGGCACGTCTGCCCTCTGTGTGGGAGCCTCCTCCTCCGGAGGTGGCTCCACGACGATCTCCTCCTCCGGAGGTGGCTCCGCGACGATCTCCTCGATCGCCTCCTCCTCCGCGCCCGGCCTCGCCGAGGCTCGGGCTGTCTCGGCCACCGCCTCTTCCTCCGTTGCCCTCTGCAGTACGGGAGGAAGAGTGGCCTGGGCGGGCGGCGGCTCCACCTCTACGACATCGTCGTCCTCCTCCTCACGGCGCTCGCCCGTGGGAGGAGCAGCCGCGTGCTGCGGCTCGTCAGCCACCGGCGGCGCAGCGGTGGCGTCAGAAGTCTCCCCAAGCTTGCGGAGCCGCCGCTTCTTCGGCGCCGCAGGGTTCCTGAAGACAAACAAGCAGAAGATCCGTCAAGAGGATTCTCAGAAGCAAAATGCTAAAAGAAAGAGAAGAATTGAGGCTTACTCGTCGTCTATCCTCCACACCCTTTTCTTCGCCTTCGGAGGCTGTGGGCTGCTCGCCCTGGCCTCCCCCTGAGGCCCTCCCGCATCCTCTTGGGGGGCGCCCCTCCCCGCCGAGGCATCCCTGTCGTGGAGGGCCTTGGTGCGAGGCTCGCGGCGTCCTCCCCTGTTGCCGCTCTCCTCCTCCTCCCCCTCTACGATGCGTCGGGAGGGGGCCACATGGAAGGCGTCCTCGTCGCCGCTGGAGGAGATCTCTTGGAGGTCCTCGCCAGGCGGCACGCTCCTTGAGGAGCCCGCATCGCCTCCCGAGGGGTCGGCGCCTCTCGAGGCCTCATCCTCGCCAGAGGGGTTGGAGCCTCTCGAGGCCTCGTCCTCGCCAGAGTCTTCAACCTCTTCCGGCTCCGGCGATTCGCCCACCTGCTCCAGCTCCGCAGCCCACGGGTTGCTGCGGGGCCCGCGGAGTCTTGCAGGCCTGATGGCCCATTCGTCGAAACTGGGCAGGAGTTGACGGGCGTCGCGCACGCTCTCCTCCACATAGGCGAACAACGGCAGAGCATCGTCGTTGGTTGGGGACGGAATGGATGTCGTGGCAAAGAGGACTCTCATGACCTGCTTCAGCTCGTCCGAAGTGAAGTCATCTGCGCACAGGCGCATCCTGTCTTCCGAGCCTGAGTACGTCCACATCGGCTCCGAGTGCCACTGGAGGGGAGCAATGCGGCGTTTGATGAAATCCCTCGCCACCATCTGGCCGGTGAGCCCGGCCTCGCGGAGCACCCGAATGCGCTCGTACACCGCCTCAAGCTTGGGGCCCTCGAAGTCGCCGCTCGCCCAATGCGCCCACTTCTTCGGGGGCACCAGGGGTACCTCCAGGAGGCGGTTCGACGACTTGGTGTTGACGAAAAACCACTTCTGGTGGAAATCCTCCACTTTCTTCATTATCTTGGTGACCGCATTCTCGCCGAGCCACGCGATGGGGATGTAGTCTTCGCTCCTGGCGGCGGCGATGCGGAAGGAGATGCATCCGAGCCGCTAGTTCGACGCGGTGCTCCGGAGGGCGTAGAAGCTGCGGAAGAGCGCCACCGAGGGACATACGCCAACGTACGCCTCACAGAGATAGGCGAAGATGGCGAGGATGAGTATGGAGTTTGGGTGGAGATGAAGGAGTTGGATCCGGTACGCCTCAAGGATCCCCATGAGGAAGCTGGAGAAGGGAG
Source organism: Puccinellia tenuiflora (assembly GCA_012064385.1). Lineage (NCBI taxonomy): Eukaryota > Viridiplantae > Streptophyta > Magnoliopsida > Poales > Poaceae > Puccinellia > Puccinellia tenuiflora. Next base: position 803,172 of record QRDG01000816.1, read on the forward strand.
GAACGAGGCCGGCGTAGAGGGTGTGAAGGAAGATGGGGTAGTACCCCACGCCGACCTTGCTGCTGCCGGCCGCCATGTTTGTGGCGCCGAGCTCGTGGGTGTTGGCGGCCGCCAGGTGGCGCACCTTCTCAAGCGCCGCCGCACGGACGCGGGTTTCCGGCAGCGCCCCCTGGAGTGCAGCACCCCGTGCCGCCGCTGCCGACATGCCCGTCTGCATCGCGGCCTTGCCCTTCTGGTCGGCGGGTGCTTTCTTGGGCGCCATGGTCGCAGGAGAAGAAGACCTTGAAGGCGGAGCGCTCTGGAGAGATGGATGCTTTGGGGGAAGTGTGCAGAGGAGTAATGGATGAAGTGAAGGGCGCCGACCACGCGCCCAGGCTTTATTGACCGGCCCCCGAATCGTGGCGGGCCCCGCCACACCGCCCGTTGAAGACGAGGTGATCGTGGCCTCAGGCGCAACCGCTGCGCCCCACGTGTCACGGCCCAGGTAGGAACCGTTGGGCCCTCGACACTTCGCCTCCATCCATGGGCTTCGGCGTGCCCATCGCGGGCCCGGGGCCTACTGTCGGCACAGTGGAAACCAGGGTACCACGGGCCGGCCTGCCAGGGCCCACAACATTCTTCAGAAGATTTCGCTAAGAACCAGGCTCTCCAAGCCTGGCGAGACTCGCGAGGGCTTTTCCCTCGCGAGGGACCTCTCCTCCTCGCCAAGGGTTTTTCCCTCGGCGAGGGATCTCTCCTCGAGAGGGCATCTCGGATGCCATCTGCAAATTCTGCTAAGGACCAAGCCGAAAGGCTCGGCGAGGCCTTCAGCCTCATGAGGGTTCCTTCCCCTCGAAGCTAGCTCTGCCTCCGCGGCAGAGCGCACATGGGCTCTGCACCCTCTGCAGTGTGACGACCGCGCCAGCGCGCGGTGACGGCAGCACCACAGTTGCCATTCTTATGTATAAAGGAGTCAACAAAGATGCACCAAGCAAAGGAGCCCCAAGGATTGCCACTTTGGTGATAAGGGAATCGTCTGCAGCTACCCTCCAAGGGCGACGTCACCGTGGGACCCATCCCACCTCAGCGGCGCCAGCCCACCATCCTGGTTGGACGGTGGCTTTTCCAGCTTTGGTGACGCTGCCCCCTGCCGTGGACCGCGTCCATGGACTTTACCTTTATGGTGGACTCTACCTTTATCGTGCACCGCACCTCCTCCTTCGTTGCCATGTGGTAGCCCTTCCCGCCAAGACATTTGGGGGGAAGAGGCCCGAGACGACTATAAAAGGAGGGGGAGCACGCTCGGGCAAAGGGTTCGACTCTGAGTAGTTCACAATCTCGGAGCTTAGACCAAACCATAGATCTGAGTTCTGCAGTAGCCATTTTAGCCACCTTGAGCTCGCCAAGCTCGCTCTGTACTAAGACCTCTCCAAGCAAGTGCAATACAATCTAGGTAGAACATAGGGTTTTACCTCTCCAGAGGGCCCTGAACCTGGGTAATACTGTGTGTTCCTCTTTGCAGTGCCTCCCCGTGACGATCCAGGCGAGCACCGTCGCCGTGGCACATTGAGGGTTGTTTGATTCCGTGTTCAGCCCCTTACACGATCCTTCGTGAGACACACCCAGTTCCTGGGACAGTTCTCCGACAACTCTGCCACCACACCTGTGATGGATAAGAGTCCTTCGCTCTCTGAAATTGATCCAGTTAAAATACCCATGGAAATTATTGATCATGTTATGAGTAACCGTTATGCAGGGGATGTAACCATCCATCCAGGTTATCATTTGCTTTATATTAAAGATCTGTGTGAGCTATTTAAGATTGTAGGTATGTCAAAAGAGGTAATCATGAGGAAATTATTCTCAATATCACTAAAGGATAAAGCTATGGATAGGTATATGCTTCTGGATAATTCTCACTTGATGGATTAGAAAGAGCTTATGTCTCTCTTTTATTCTAAATTTTATCCTCTTCATGAAATTCATCAAGATAAAAATTATATTTATAACTTTTGGCCACATGAAGGAGAAAGCATCGCTCAAGCTTGGGGGAGGTTGAAATCTTTAATGCTTAAATGCCCAAATCATAAGCTTCCTAATGATATAATTGTTAACAATTTTTATGCGAGGCTGCCTCGCTATGATAAGGATATGCTTGATGCTTCTTCTCTTGGATCCTTTACAAACAAAGAAGTTAATGCTAAATGGGATTTAATTGAAAGGATTTATCGCAATGCGGAAGATTGGGAGATCGACAAAGGTAAAGAATCAGGTATAAATTATGAGTATGACTGCATTAAATCTTTCATGGAAACTGAACGTTTTAATATGCTTAGTACTAAGTTTGGGCTCGACTCTCAAATTGTTGTTGATCTTTGTAAATCCTTTGCTGACCATATTAATATTCCAAAAGAAAAGTGGGATAAGTATCATGAACCATTTAAAGATGTTTGTAAAAAAGATGTGCTTGCTAGTGATGATGTGCATGTTCAAACAGTTGAATCTGTTTTACCTGCTGTTTACTTTGAAAAACCACCCTTTCCTATAAAAATTAAAGAACACTCAATCATGGCTAGTGTGGTTAATAAAAGTAAAAGGAAAGCTGATAAACCTGATGAACAACTTGAAATTGCTTCTCAAGTAGCTTTGGAAGATCTTGTAACTGAGAATGTCGATGGAAGTTCTATTTATTTTTGTGAAGCTGCTACTAACATTGTTAGACAGGATAAAAGTGCAAAAGTTGTTGGTACTCCTGTTGTCTCTGTCAAGATAGGTGATCATTGCTATTATGGATTATATGATATGGGTGCAAGTGCAAGTGCTATTCCTTATACACTTTATCAAGAAATAATGCGCGAAATTGCGCCATGTGAGCTTGAGGATATTGATTTGGAGATTAAATTGGCTAATAGAGATGTCATCCACCCGGTGGGAATTGTCAGAGATGTTGAAGTCTTATGTGGTAAGGTAAAATATCCAACTGATTTCCTTGTCTTGGGGTCGGTTAAAGATAAATTTTGTCCTATCATATTTGGTAGACCTTTATTAAATACTTGTAGTGCTGTTATAGATTTTAAGAAAGAAAAGGTCTCTGTTCAATTCGCTGGAGAGCCGTATGAATTTAATTTTTCCAAATTTGCTAGACATCGTTATGATAAAGAATTACCTAATGAAGATCTTATTATTGAAAGAATTGCTTCTATTGCCGTGCCTCCTAATGATCCTTTGCAGCAATATATGGAGGAGCACGAGAATGATATGTTTATGTAGGAAAGAGAGGAAATTGATGAAATCTTCTTTAGACAGCCGGCTATTCTAAAGCATGATCTACATGTGGAGTCTCTGGGGACCCAGACACCTCCAAAGGGAGATCCTGTTTTTGAATTAAAAGCTCTCCCAGACACTCTCAAATATACATATTTGGATGAGAAGAAAATATATCCTGTTATTATCAATTCTAACCTTTCAGTGAAAGAGGAGGAGCGATTATTGGAGGTCCTTAGGAAACATCAAGCTGCATTGGGATATACTCTTGATGATCTTCAAGGGATTTCTCCATCTATTTATCAACATACAATTAATCTTGAGCCTGATGCAAAGCCCGTTGTTGATCATCAACGAAGATTGAATCCAAAGATGAAGGATGTGGTAAGAAATGAGATACTCAAGCTTCTCGATGCAGGTATAATCTATCCTATTGTTGATAGTAGATGGGTTAGTCCTGTTCATTGTGTTCCCGAAAAGGAAGGTATGACTGTTGTTGCTAATGATAATAATGAACTCATTCCTCAAAGAACAGTTGTAGGGTATAGAATGTGCATTGATTATAGGAAACTTAATAAGGCTACTCGAAAAGATCATTATCCTTTGCCTTTTATTGATCAAATGCTTGAAAGACTGTCTAAGAATTCTCACTTTTGTTTTCTTGATGGTTATTCTGGTTTCTCTCAAATTGCTATTAAATTTGAAGATCAAGAAAAAACTACTTTTACTTGTCCTTATGGAACTTATGCCTATAGACGTATGCCTTTTGGTTTGTGTAATGCACCTGCTACTTTTCAAAGATGCATGTCTACTATTTTTCATGGTTTTTGTGACGAAATTGTGGAAGTCTTCATGGACGATTTCTCCGTCTATGGAACTTCTTTCGACAATTGCCTCTATAATCTTAACAAAGTTTTGCAGAGATGTGAGGAGACCAATCTTGTTCTCAATTGGGAGAAGTGTCATTTTATGGTAAATGAAGGCATAGTGCTTGGACATAAAATTTCTGAAAGGGGGATTGAAGTTGATAAAGCCAAAATTGAAGCAATTGAGAAGATGCCCTATCCAAGAGACATCAAAGGTATTCGTAGTTTCCTCGGTCATGCTGGTTTTTATAGGAGGTTTATTAAAGAATTTTCTAAGACGTCGCGGCCTCTCACTAATCTTCTTTAAAAAGATGTTCCATATGTTTTTGATGAAGATTGTAAGGAAGCCTTCAAGGCACTAAAAAGGGCTTTAATCACCGTTCCTATAGTTCAACCGCCTGATTGGAATTTACCCTTTGAAATTATGTGTGATGCTAGTGATTATGCTGTAGGGGCTGTCCTTGGCCAAAGAATTGATAAGAAGTTGAATGTAATTCATTATGCTAGTAAAACTTTGGATAGTGCACAGAAAAATTATGCAACCACTGAAAAGGAATTTTTAGCGGTCGTTTTAACTTGTGATAAATTTAGACAATATATTGTGGACTCTAAAGTAACTATTCATACTGACCATGCTGCAATTAAGTACCTTATGTAGAAGAAATATGCTAAGCCTAGACTTATTAGATGGGTGCTTTTGCTGCAAGAGTTTGATTTGCATATTGTTGATAGAAAAGGTGCAGAAAATCCTGTAGCTGATAATTTGTCTAGAATGGAAAATATTCCTCATGATCCCATCCCTGTAAATGATAGTTTCCCTCACGAACAACTTGTCATCATTAAGGTAACTTCCCATGACGCTCCTTTGTATGCTGATTATGCTAATTTTATTGTCTCGAAATTTTTGCCTCCAAGTTTTACTTATCAACAGAAAAAGAAATTCTTCTATGACTTGAGGCATTACTTTTGGGATGACCCACATTTATACAAGGAGGGAGCTGATGGAATCTTGAGGAGATGTATTCCCGAGCATGAACAGGAGGAGGTATTGAGGAAGTGCCACAATAGTGATTATGGAGAACATCACGCAGGTGAAAGGACTGCACATAAGGTTTTTCAATCAGGTTTTTATTGGCCTACTTTATTTAAGGATGCTAAAAAGTTTGTTTCATCTCGTAATGAGTGTCAAAGGGTCGGTAACATTAGTAGACGTAATGAAATGCCTATGAATTATTCTCTTGTTATTGAACCTTTTTATTGTTGGGGGTTTGACTTTATGGCTCCTTTTCCCACTTCTCATGGTAATACTCATATTCTTGTTGCTGTAGATTATGTTACTAAGTGGGTGGAAGCTATACCAACTAAAAGTGCTGATCATAAGACCTCCCTAAAAATGCTTAAAGAAGTTATTTTTCCTAGGTTTGGTGTGCCTAGATATCTTATGACTAATGGAGGATCTCATTTTATTCATGGAGCTTTTAGAAAGGTTTTAGCCAAGTACGATGTTAATCACAGAGTCTCCTCTCCATATCATCCTCAAACTAGTGGGCAAGTTGAATTAACTAATAGAGAAATTAAACTGATCTTGCAAAAGACCGTTAACAAGTCTAGGAAGAATTGGTCTAAAAAACTTAATGATGCTTTATGGGCCTATAGACCTGCTTATAAAAACCCTATGGGTATGTCTCCTTATAAAATGGTTTATGGGAAGGCATGTCATTTGCCTCTTGAATTAGAACATAAAGATTTTTGGGCTATTAGACAACTTAATTCTGATCCTAATCTTGCTGGTAAAACTAGGTTGCTTAGGCTTATGAGAGTGCTCGTTTGTTTAAGGTAAAAGTAAAGAGATGGCATGGTAAGAGAATTTTGAAAAGAGAATTTAATGTTGGTGATAAAGTGCTTTTGTATAGGTCTCGTCTCAGATTTTTTGCAGGAAAATTGCTATCAAAATGGGAGGGACCATTCATCATTGAGGAAGTTTATCGCTCCGGAGCTATAAAGATTAATAATCTTGATGGGAACAAACCTCAAGTGGTGAATGGTCAGCGACTTAAGCACTACATCTCCGGTAATCCCTTGGAAAAGGATGCTGATGTTATTCAAGTGGTCTCTCCGGAAGAACTCATCGAAACCAAATACCGGAAGACTCCAGAATCAGCAAATGAATAGGTAACTGTTTCGGTAAGGAAAGTGTCTCGGAAAATTCCAGAAAATTTATATTATTTATTTCTCGAAAATTAGGAAAATTCGGAGACTGGACGGAGTACGAAACGGACTCCAGGGGGCAGAGGCAGCCCTCTGCCGCGGCCCCACCCCAGGTCGCGGTGGGGATCCGCCCCTGGCCCCTGGACACCGCCTCCGACTCCGCCTAGTCCCGTCGCCTTTCTTTTATTGCAGAAATTTTCGCTATATATTTTCCCGAATTTTTCGAGGAGCGTATCCTGTGTTTTTCATTGTGTTTTGTCTCTGGTTATTTCTTTCAGGGTCTCAAAGCTTTAGATCATGGCATCCTCGTCCAACCCTGACAACACCGGCAACGATGATCAAGGCATGGATTTTAAAGGAACTGAAGGAACGGAGGAAGTGTTCGAGAACATGCCCCTTGATGATGGAGAGGAGTTCGAAGAAGACCAACGCCAATACCCCTACGCCACGGTAGCAAGGATTGGGGTGACAAAGAATCCTTCTGTTTTTGAGAAAAGGGAGTGGCTACAGAAGGCTGATAAAGCCCTCGTAGGAACTCTGCTGGGAGGTCTCCCTTTTCTCGAACCAGAAATCCTTTTCATACTTTAATCCATAACCATCAGCTTGAAACTGTTCTGTTTGGAGAGTTACCTTCTGCTTGGGATATAGATCGTACTCATGCAGGATGTGGGAGCTCCAACACAGATAATGAGGATGGTTGGGGGAGAGCACAAGATGATTGGGACTCGCCTATTGGGTCGCTAAGAAGCAGAATTGAGAGTAACACGGAGGTGATCCGCAATCTTGGCTATCAGCTTGAGGAGTTAAAAGAAACCATTGAGAGGCTCATAAGGATCATCGACCCATCTCCACCACGGGAATAAATTCGAGCACTATGGGTAACGGCACTCCCTTGGCTTGTTCCAAGCTTGGGGGAGTGCCCCGGTATCTTTATCTTATGTCTTTTATTTTTCGCTGTCTTGTGAGTCGTATCATGAGTAGAGAAGTTATCTTGTAGTATGGCTTTGCATTGTATCTTGTCACTCCTTGTGAGTCCTTTGTATCCGTTAGTGTGTGGTTTTCTATAATGGAATATAAATGAGAAGTATCTTTTATTCTTCTGCACTTTATATTTTATTATGGCAATCTCTCTCATCTGCTGATCTTGTGGTAAGTAATGATTTGACATTGGGTGCATGAGTAGAAGTTTATTCGGTATTGATAAGCATGGCTTCGTTTAAATTGCAATAATTGCTTTGGTGCCTGAGTAGAGAAAAAGAATTTAATTGCAAATACACTATCTTGTATGTCTTACATGTTTGTGAACCTTCCAGCTCATACACCTTTGTATTGGATTTATTTCTGACAGTGATGATAAGCTTTATGTTGCATGTTTGACATATTGTTTTTGATAGCATAGTTGATTTACATCTCTCAACACTGTTTGTTTGCTTTAAAGCCTTTCTAGCCTAAAGCCATGTACTGAGTGTATGGTTCACTCGTGCATCCAATCCCCAAAGCCAAACTTTCTTGCCAGCTGAGTCCACCATATCTACCTATGCATGGTATTTCTTACCATTCCAAGTAAATTTGTCATGTGCTACCTTTAAAAATTCAAAATACTTCTCTTTGTGCCTCTGTTTTTAAGCTCATGAAGGAGCAGTAGAGAGCTAGATATAACTTGTGACGAGCAAGGTCATTTCCCCCCTTTCACCCGGTGTCGATGGATTACATCTTCACTTGAATCAACCCGAGAGCAGCTTAAGCAAAATATAAATATAACTCACAGTTCTCCTCCGCGCAATGCAAATCTGAGAAATCAGCCCAAACATTGGACAATGGTGAAACCAACGAGAAAGAAGAGCGTACTCGCTCTTCTAAGTACCAGCTGCTCTCACAAGTCTAAAAACCTTGCTTGTCATGAGGGTCGACTAGATAGCTTCTCTGTTGTGAAGTCGTTGACGAAAGCATGCATACCTCAAAATCATTTTACTTCTGTTTTAAAAACTAAAAAAGCTCTAGCATATGATTAATCCCTGCTTCCCTCTGCGAAGGGCCTCTCTTTTACTTATTGTTGAGTCAGTTCACCCACTTCCTCTACCTTCTACAAGCAAACCCACAGTGTTGAATTTTGATGTTGAGCAAGTATGATATCTACATTATGTCTTTTATGTCTCATGATAGTTATTCATTTTTCTTGTGTCAGTTCTAACTCTTTTATAAGGATATAGCTTTGATGATTTGCAACTCGTGGGAAGATGACCGGATGGTTGAAGCATTTAAATGAATCTTTCTTGAAATATGGGCTGATAAGTATAATTGTTTCTTAAGCGGAGTCTCGTTTCGTCTTTGCTTAATAAGTTTCTGTCTTCTTTCACCTTAACATGTTGTAGTTACATTACTTGTCTTCGAGAAGCTTTATGAGAGAAAGGTTGTTGTTTAAGATATACTTGTGTTTGATGAGTAAATACTGATGCTTCATGTTCGTATTCTTTATTTATCGACACTTCACTCTATAAACCTGTGGTCATGTTTACCGAGTTTAGTTTTCGCTTGGGGACAAGCGGAGTCTAAGCTTGGGGGAGTTGATACGTCCATTTTGCATCACTATTTTACATCATAATTCATCTTTATTCATTGATATATTTCATATTATGATGCAATACTTATGTTATTTTATCTTATTTTGCATGATTGGCAATTATTAGGGATGAATCTGCCGGAGCCAGAAATCAGCTGGAAAAGTGCCTGTCAAGATACCAGACGTCGAAAGCTCAGAAAATTCCAGGAAAATAAGAAAGTCAATATTATGAAGAATAAGTCACGGAGCCGAAAGGGGGCACGGAGGCGAGCTCCCAGGGGCAGGGGCGGCCTGCACTCGCGGGCCCACCCTTGGCCGCGGCAGGGGCCCGCCCTTGGTCCCTATGGCCCCTCTCCGGCTCCCCTTCGGCGTATTACTTCCCCTTGACCTAAAAACATCGGGGGCATCGAAGAGGAATTTTTCCGCCGCCTCCACGAGGCGGAAACCAGACAGAGAGAAAAATCTGCCGGGGAATTTCCCTCCCGGAGGGGGGAATCGCCGCCATCGTCATCGCCATCACGCCAAGCATCATTGGGATCATCATCGACACCATCTCCATCATCAGCACCATCATAACCATCACCGTTCCATCTCATCCCGCTATAGCAATCGTCATTGTTTTGTTATTAGTTCATTGGAATCGTATCCCGGGTATTGATTACCACTTGTAGTTGATGCTTGAGAGTTTTATCGGTGAATTATATTTACGATCAGATTGTTACCCTTATTCATATCACCTCTGATCATGATCTATATGATGTCTTGTGAGTAGTTTGTTTGGTTCTTGAGGACATGGGGAAAGCCTAGTTGCTAGTAATTGCATAATGTTGAGTAATATTTAATGATTTGATTTATGTTGTGGTGTTATTCCTCTAGTGGTATTGTGTGAACGTCGACTACATGATACTTCACCTTTCAAAGGGCCTAGGGGAATGCATAGTGTATTTAGTTTGCTTATGGTAGGGTTGCAGGAGTGACAGAAACCTAAACCCCAATTTGTGAACTAGTGCACTAGGGAGCGTAGGGTCTCGGAGTTTAAGGCTGCGGTTAGGTTTTTATCTTAATTACTTTCTTGTAGTTGCGGATGCTTGCAAGGGGTTTAATCATAAGTATGTATTTGTCCAAATAAGGGCAGTGCATTAGCATAGGTCCACCCACACAGCACTTTATCAAAACATTGAAGGTTAATCACCGGCGTGCCATGAAACTGGCTAGGCAGAAACTCCCATGTGTCCTCGAGAACGTTTTAATCTTCATAAGTAACACAACCGGCCTGTCCTTTGAGATTAAAAGGATTGGGCTATTTGTTGCAATTATTGTAGCACTCTTTTATTTACTTGTTCTTCATTTGTTCTTTAAATCAAAAATCAAAAAACATTTCTCTTTTAGTGCTTGCAGTGAAACCTTTCTGAAAACTACTTGTCAATATCGTCTGCTCCTCGTTGGGTTCGACACTCTTACTTATCGAAAGGACTACGATAGATCCCCTATAATTGTGGGTCATCAAGCACAAGTGAGAACAAGTGATAGGTAAACCTATATACACTATGTGAGCAAAGGATATACGATAGTTCTCACCATAATCCTCATATGAGTAGAGCACTTTTCTCACCATGGGCTTCATATAGAAATAATCTTGGAATAATATCACCTTGCAATGGACTCCAAAGAATAGATAGTAAACCGAGGAAGTCCTTACAATAACATAACGGAGGTCCAAGATATCCTTACAATAAACTCCAGGATACATAACAAATTGAGTTCACTTAAAAAAAGAAGTTTGATGCAAATGAGAAGGGAAACATGAAAACGCAATGCAATGCAAATGCAAATGCAAATCCTCGGAGATTCTCCCCCTTTGGCATCAAGACACCAAAAAGGAGAAAGGGTTGTGAAAACCCATGATCACTCATCATCAGACTCCTCTTCATCCTCAACATCATCCTCAGCAGCTGGACCGGAGCTAGACTGACCAGGGACGCCTTGCCAATATGGAGCAAGAGAGGAGGCGTCATCGCCAAACCAGTAGGTGTACTCGTTCTGGGCCATATAGGTGTTCTCAGAGACTTCAGCTGAGCTGTCAGGACCAAGAGGAAGATTTAGCTGAGTCATGATCGCATGTTGATTGTGGTTGTAGCTCTTCTGCTTGGCATAAGCCTTGTAATCTGATTTCCGTTTCTGCGCAAAGAAGCAGTTCATTTTCTTGAGTGCTTGAACTATAACATTCTGCTTCACAGGAGCCTCAACATCAGCGTCTTCAACATTCTGAGCATGATATGGAGGAACATAGACATGGGCATCTGGGGGAGGAGGAGGTATAGTAACAAGAGGAGGCTCATACAACTCGTACGAATTGACCACATCAGGATGTAACTTGGTGTTGAAGAGAGACTGTAGATATGGGCCATAAACGGGAACCTTGTTCTTAAGAACCACCAGGCGTATCTCTTGCCACATGTAGTCAAGAATATCTATTTGCTTCTTCCTCTCGAAAAGAGGAGCAATGTGATGAAGGCAATTAACCATCCGCTCATGAACCTCGCCCTTTTCCCCAAACTTGCAATTAAGGCAGTTCCTCAAGATACCATGAACAACTCTCCAATAAGGATACATCCAAGAAATCTTGGGAAGTTTCCCACGAAGCCCAGTCCCGGTGGATAGCAATGACGAAGCCCTGACTCAGCTAGAATAAGCTTCGAGCAATGAAGACGAACATAGCATGGTGCAAAAGGCAGTTCTTCAATACCAAAAAGTGCCCCAAACTCAGTCAGAGTAGCCTTACATACAGTATTGTCACACATCCAGGTCATAGTCCTCTTGGGTACAGTAGAGAAATGAACTGTGGCATAGAATGTCTTAAGCAAATCAGGGGAATACGGAGTGCTAACAGTCATGAGCTTAGAGATTTTATGATAGTCCATAAGTTCCATCACTTCTGGCCATACCTCCCTTGTATGCTCAAGATTGAAATAGGAAGTGGGAACATGATGATTCACTTTCATATTAACACATTGATGATAAACTTCCTGATGCATCTTGCAATAGAACCTAGGATCATCTGGACAAGTGCTATGGCCAAATGCATAGGGATTGAAAACCAAACGATCTTGGTCAAATTCACGGCGCGACACTTTGACCCAAGAGGAACGTACCGGTTCATCTGGATTCACAAGTGGCTATGGACTTCCCATTGGCTTGGCAGCTTGCTTAGGCTTAGCTCGTTTGACCGCATCAACTTTCTTGAGTTTCTTGGGCTTGGGCATGGTGGATTCAGCATCGAAATCATCAACAATGTCATCCAGCCCATCAAAGGTCTTGCTTCCCTTGCCTCCTGCCTTGCTTGACTGCGGGGCCTCCTCCCAATAATCTCCCCAATTCTCCATCTCCACTCTTGAGAGAAGCCACAAGAGCACACCAACAAGGAAACTATGTGGATAGGAAGAGAGATCGGGTGATTCCCTTTCAGATCTGTGGAGAGGATGGGGTGGGGGTGGTTCAGATTGAGGGGGAGGAGGAGGAGCTCGAGATGGGGATGGGGGCAGCCATGGAGGAGAGGAGCACGGGGAGGAAGAAGAAAAACTATTCGAACCGGCCTCCACGCGCGAGATTAAAGCCACAGGCGTGCCGGCCTGGCAGCCGGCCAGGGCCGGGCGTGAGGCCGGACCGGGCCCCGAGCCAGCCGGCCTGGCAGCCGGCCACGGCCGGGCATGAGGCCGGGCCAAGCCCCGAGCCAGCCGGCCTGGCAGCCGGCCAGGGCCGGGCGTGAGGCCGGACCGGGCCCCGAGCCAGCCGGCCTGGGCCGGGTGGGAGGCTGGGCCAAGCGCAGGGCAGCACCTGCTTCTCTGAGGCCGTCCATCTTCTAGTCGTTGACGTTCTTGAGCTCCGAACACTTTGCATCTTCATAAATACCACTGAGCAACCGTTGAGTGATCCGGGGGAGATGCAAATGCGAAACATGAAGAAAACTTCACACATCCAAAGAAAATAAACACCATTGGATGTGATAAAACAAATGACAAATGGCAAATATGTAACAAAACTCACGGAAAAACAACTCTTCAAGCAGAAGAGAGCTAGGTCGGTGGCCTAGGCCACCATATATGAGTGTAAGGCATGCCACCGCGAAGATATATCTGGGGTGCATAACCAAAACTCATCTTTTAAGCTCAAATATGAATATTATTGAGACATCAATGAAAACATTGCTATTGACATAATGGGGGGGGGGGGAGTCCAATGAATTAGGACAACACTCCCCCTAAATCCATGCCCACATCTAGAGTCCAAATAAAAATCTAGTAGAGGTGTGTATGCAAGATTTTCAATCAACTAAAATTTCTTGCACATACGACATTTATTTGTCCTCTCAATTCCTTGAATCTTTTCTCATCAAGTGGCTTTGTGAATATATCGGTGAGTTGATCTTTGGTGTTGATATAAGAGAGTGAGATATCTCCATTGGCCACATGATCACGGATAAAATGATACCGTATTTCAATATGCTTTGTCTTGCCATGGAGCACGGGATTGTGATCAATTCTTATAGCACTATCACATAAAAGAGGCAATGTCTTTATCTTTATTCCAAAATCCTCAAGACATTGTCTCATCCAAAATAATTGAGAGCAACAACTTGCGGCGGCAATATATTCTGCTTCTGTGGAGGAAGTGAATATGCAATTTTGTTTCTCTGAAGACCAACACACAAGTGACCTACCAAGAAATTGGCAAGCACCCGAGGTTGATTTCCTAGTCACTTTGTCACCGGCCCAATCCGCATCCGAATATCCCACGAGATCAAAGCTTGTATTTGAAGGATACCAAAGACCATGATTGGAGGTATCAACCAAGTACCTAAGAATTCTTTTGACGGCGGTCATATGGCTTTCCTTAGGGTTAGATTGAAATCTTGCACACAAACCCACACTAAACAAGATATCCGGTCTAGATGCACAAAGATAAAGCAAAGAACTAATCATAGAGTGATAAAGCTTTTGGTCAACTGGAATACCTTTGTGATCTAGTGTTAGATTCACATTTGTTGCCATTGGAAATCTCAATGGGCTTGCATTTGACATATCAAACTTCTTGAGCATGTCTTGAATATATTTAGCTTGGCAAATAAAGGTTCCTTCTTCATATTGCTCAATTTCAAACCCAAGGAAAAACTTCAATTCGCCCATCATAGACATCTCAAATTCACTTGTCATTAGCTTAGCAAATTGGTCTACAAAAGAGGCATTAGTAGAACCAAATATAATATCATCAACACATATTTGGCATACATAGAATTCTCCATTTACACTCTTGGTGAAGAGTGTGGGATCGATTACCCCAAGTGCAAAACCACGGTCTACTAGGAACTCCTTTAAGTGATCGTACCAAGCACATGGGGCTTGTTTGAGGCCATACAAAGCCTTGTGGAGTAAGTAGACATGGTTAGGACACTTGGTATCTTCAAACCCCGGAGGTTGTTTAACATTTACCATCTCATTAAGTGGACCATTTAGAAAAGCACTTTTAACATCCATTTGGTATAAGGTGAATGTATGACTAGAGGCAAAAGCAAGTAATATACGAATGGATTCAAGTCTAGCAACGGGAGCGAAAGTTTCACCGTAGTCAAGTCCTTCGACTTGAGAGTAGCCTTGAGAAACCAAACGAGCTTTGTTGCGAGTCACTTGTCCATGATTATCTTGCTTGTTTTTGAACACCCATTTGGTTCCAATCACATTATGATTCTTGGGTCTTTCCACAAGGGACCATACTTTATTTCTCTCAAAGTTATGGAGCTTTTCATGCATAGCATGGACCCAATCTTTATCTTCAAGAGCTTCATACACCTTGGTGGGTTCAATATGAGATATGTGGGCGTGAATGCCACAAAATAGTAATAGTTGCCTCCGAGTGGACACATTCCTTCCAAGGCCACCAATGATGTTCTTCTGATAGAGAGATTTTTGATGTAATGCCACGGCCTCGCTAGCCACTCGGCGAGCAAGGGCATCTGAGGGTCTCTCATTAGGAGGTGCATCTTCATCATCTCCTTCATCTTGATAATGATTGATCCGAGAGTGGGTTGGAGTTCTTGGTGAAGAATCACCAAAATCTTGACCACCATTATCATTGGGTGGATCTTGATCATTATCTTGATGGTTGGTATCATCTTGTAGATCTTGAGATTGTTCTTGGTTTGCCGCTTGATCGATGGTTGATGTAGAGGGCTCCACTTGCGTCGAGCTTGAGTCCAACTTCGTTGCCACAAGGGGTTCCTCAACGGGTATAAGAGGACCTATACCCATTCTTCCTATGGCTATGGAGGAGGGCTCATCACGTACATCATCAAGATCAATTTTCCCCACTTGGGAGCCATTATCCTCATGGAACACCACATTCATAGATTCTTCAACACACCCGGTGGATATGCTGTAGACTCTATAAGTGTGGGATTCCTTGGCGTACCCAACAAATATGCCTTCAAAAGTGCTAGGCTCAAATTTAGACAATTTAAAACCTTTAATGTAAACTTGACACTTGTAACCAAAAACTTTAATATAAGAGAGGTTGGGCTTTTTATCACAAAGTAGTTTATAAGAAGTCTTGTTAGTGAATGTACGGAGATAGAGCCGGTTGGATAGATGACAAGCGGTGTTGATGGCTTCGGCCCAAAAGTTATATGGAGACTTGAATTCGGCCATCATAGTTGTTGCCATATCAATAAGTGTACGGTTCTTCCTTTCCGCAACACCATTTTGTTGAGGGGTATACGCAGCGGAATATTGGTGTTTAATACCCTCATCAGTCAAGAATTCATCCATGGTGTAATTCTTGAACTCGGTTCCATTGTCACTTCTTATGGCCAAGATGGTTGTATCATATTGGCGTTGTACTTGAGTAGCCCAATCAATGAATTCCTTTTGAGTTTCACTCTTCTTTTTGATATAGAAAGTCCAAGTGTATCTTGTATAATCATCAACAATCACCAAGCAATATTTCTTGCCACCAAGGCTATCATAGGTAGGAGGCCCAAATAAATCCATATGAATGAGTTGAAAGGGCCTCGTTGTATTGATTGTTGTCACTTTCGGATGGTTCTTCACATGCATCTTTCCGGCAACACAAGAGTTACAAGGACGATCTTTGGAAAAATTCACTTTTGTTAGTCCTTCCACATGCTCATCCTTCACAAGTGTTTGCAAATTTCTCATACCGACGTGGCCCAACCGGCGATGCCAAAGCCAACCCACGTTGGATTTAGCCATTAGACTTGTGGCAATATGTGTAGTTTCTTTCAAGAAATCCACTACATACATACGGTTTTCCACAAAACCAACAAAGGCTACTTTAAGAGAAATTGTGTGAAGGATAAGCACATGATACCGTCCAAAGACAACAGTAAAGTTGCACTCGCAAAGTTGCAAAACGGAAAGAAAATTATAACCAAGGGACTCAACAAGGAGGACTTTCTCAATGGATGTATCCGGAGAAATGACCACCTTGCCATGTCCCAATACCTTGAGTTCGGAACCATCACCAATCGTGACATGAGATACCTTGAGAAGTTGATACATTAAGTCACTTAACACTTCTTTGCTTCCGGTCATATGTGCGGAGCAACCGCTATCAATAAGCCATGATGATCCTCTGGAAGCACATACCTACAAAGAATTAAGTCCTTGATTTAGGTACCCATGTTTTGATGGGTCCTTTCTTGTTAGTCACAAGGGTCTTGGGAACCCAAATAGAAACATGATAATCACTACCATATGAAGTGCCAACATATTTTGCATAAACATGTCCATCATTAGATTTCAAAAGCACATATGATGGATTATATTTTCCCGCAAAATTGTTGTGAGAAGATGTGTTCTTAGGAGCAATGCTTTTAGCAAGGATATCAAATTCATCTTCATCATTAGCCAACTCCCCCTCCTTCACAAAAACAATAGCATTAGTGGAGGGAGTTGACTTCTTCTTCTCATTGGTCTCCTTGGATGAGACTCCAAATCCAAGTCATTCCTTACCCACAACTCTCCTTTGATTTCTCAAAAGATCATTGAGGTTCTTTTCTCCTTGGATTCAAGAGACTAGTCCTTTCTCAAGTTGAGCCTTCAACCTATTGTTCTCCACTATGAGAGATGCTTTGACATACAAGGGGTTAGTGGCACAAGCATTTTCATTTATATCCTTATCTTGAGAGATGTCATGTGACTCCTTAAGAATTTTGAGCATCTTGAGAGTGCCATGTGAGCTTTCTCAAGATGCTCAAAATCCTTATGTAGTTCATTGTGACCATTCATAATGTTATCATTTTCATCCATAAATTCCTTAAGCTTACATAGTGCATGATCACGGTCACCCATCATTTTAGATAGATCTAAAGTGGAGGTTTTCTCAATAGAATCTTTAAGGCATAGTGTATTATCTAGAGCTTCCTCAAGCTCCGCTATCCTATTGGCATCATCACGAGCGAAACCCTCAAGTTCACATATTCTTTCTTCATGTTCTTCAACGAGACCATATGCATTACCAAGTTGAGTCATGAAAGCATCAAATGCAATTTTATTTTCACCTTCAAGTGATCTCATAATTTTTGAAAGATTATTAGCATTTTTATCTTCAAGTTCCTCAACACAATTCCACAATGATGGAGTAGAGGAAATTGAGGGTTTTAGTGAGTGGGTTACCTTTGGAGATGTACCCTTGGCCATAAGGCACTTGTGTTTGGTGGGACCTTTTTTGTCATTCGGAGTTGAAAAGAGAGAATCCAAAGAAGAAGGAATAACCCCAATTTCCATGGCCGTCATGCCGACTTGTCCTTCTTCATCTTCACTTTCTTCACCTCCGGATATGTATTCTTGCTCATTTGTCACCATTGCCCTTTGAGGTACCTTCTTCATGAAGTTCTTGTTCTTGGGAACAAAGTTGGTTTTCTTGATGATCTTTCCTCCATTCTCAATTCTACTCTTGTAAGGGCAATCCGCAACGAAGTGCTCACTATCTCTACAATTGAAGCAAGTTCTTGCTTTCTTCATACTTGAGACTTCTTTTCCCTTGTTCTTCATTGCATTTGATCTAAAGTCCCTTTTCTTCCACCAATTATGGTTGGCAAGCGCCAAACACTCATTATGTGACACCCTCTTTTCCTTCTCGGATGGCACATAGGTGGATCCACCTTCATCACATGATTCTTCCTCGTCATAAGATGTTGCCTTCAAATCAAGAGATACTCTTTTCATTCCATTCACACGAGCTAGAACATATTCCGAGGATTTCTTCATCATGTTCATGGTGACAAAGGTACCCAAAACATCATTGGGAGTTAGTTCCATGTAGTCCGCTCTTGATTGAACATTCATCACCATGTTCTCATTGTATGGAATCAAGGTTTGAAGAAATTTTCCCTTGAACCAATCATCATCGCAATCCTTGAATCCAACATCCTTCATGTCCACAACAAGAGCCTTGAGTCTTCGATATACATCTTTCGGAACTTCTTCATCCTTCATGATGAAGTGATCAACTTGTCGTTGAAGAAGTGATTTCTTCAAGCGTTGCATGCTCACATTGCCATCATACATGGCAAGTAGATAATCCCAAGCTTCCTTGGCATTTCGGAGAGACCGGATGTGCTCAACACCTTGATTGACCATTGCCTTCTCGAGCATGTGCATAGCATGTGCATTGAGTTGTTCGTCAATGATCTCACTTGAGGTCAAATTATTGACATCCTTAGGATAGTATCCCCTCTCAATTATTCTCCATATTTGCATTGAAGAGCTACACACACAAGACTTCATGGAAGCTTTCCAATTAGTAAAACGGGTCCTATCTACTAAAGGTGGATTACCAAGATTGTTCACATGTGGGTGTTGGACATTAGGAGCAATATTATAAACATGTCCAAATTGATTTGGGTTTCCAATTTTAGATGAGTGTTCTTCACCTTCTTTAGAAGGAGATATGGGATTACCATTTTCATCTAGAGAGGGGCTTTCATTTGCATTGCTAGATGTAGAGGCAAGTTTAGTTAGTAGTTCCTCTAACCTATCCATCCTCTTATCGGATCTTTCCCCCATGGACTCGACTTGCTTTTGAAGCAATTCCATGGGAGTGGGATCCCCCATCCTCCTCTTTAGGCGGTGAAGCCTTTAATAAAGAGACGAGGCTCTGATACCAATTGAAAGGATCGATGAGGTTAACTACAGGGGGGTGAATAGGTTAACTACAGATTTTACTTTTTTTTCGTTTTAATTGAGTATTGCTCAAATATAAGTTCTCTAGATTATGCAACTAGATAAACAACCCTATATGTTGAGCAAACTACTACTAGCACAAGATATATAATGAAATAAGCTAGTAACAATTAGTAAAGGTAAGTTGAGGAATAACCAACAAGTTAACGCGTAGATTTATCCCGAAGTTCACTTCCCAATGAAAGCTAATCTCCGTTGGAGCGGCGCGGTGTTCACCAAAGTGAAACACCGAGTAGCCTTGATATGGCACACCGTATCTCCGTTGTGTCTTACCACCGATGTGGCGAGGCACTTGTCACTATGTTGCCGTTGAGGTTGACAACTAGAACCTTTACAAGGATGAAGCACACTCCACAAGTTGGAGGGTCTTCACCAAATGCACCGAGCCGCCAAGACTCGATGCCCAAGGCCGGGGCACACACCACAACTCAATTGGTGGCTCCCGACAATGTCTTCGTAGCTCCCAAAACTCCGAAGGACCACAACCTCTTAGGGTTCCAATGAACTCAAAGAGTAACAAGCCCCCTCTCATAAATCAAGGGGGAAATCAAATCGGTTTGGTGGAAGTGTAGATCTAGGTCTACTCTCTCAAATCCCCAAAGGGCTAAGTGATTGATTGGCTAGAGAGGGAGATCCATCGATTTGGAGCTTTGCAACAATGGTGGTGTTCTTCTTTTGGTCGTGGTAGTTGTCTCGAGGTAGGTGGAGGGGTATAAATACCCCTCCCCAAAATTGAGCAGTTGAGGAGTTGTTCAGTGTGCAGGGTGCCCGGTCTGGTGGCCAGCCTAGGCCGGCCGGGGGGCCGACCACAGATCTTCACGCAGGGGCAAACAGGGCAGCCGGCCACCCCCCAGAGCCGCCCGGCCTGGAGCCCGGCCTAGGCCGGCCTGGGGGCCGACCACCCACCAGACAAGCCCGGCCTGGTGCCCGGCCTAGGCCGGCCTGGGGGCCGACCACCCACCAGACACGCCCGGCCTGGTGCCCGGCCTAGGCCGGCCTGGGGGCCGACCACCCACCAGACACGCCCGGCCAGGAGCCCGGCCTAGGCCGGCCAGGGGGCCGGCCAGCCTGTTGCGCCTCCTTTCCTTCATGTTCTATTTCCGACAACCGGCATTTCTTACTTTTTTGCATAGATAGACATACGCTAGTATCCTTTTGATGTAGACAGTCATATTTCCTGTGGATACTAAAGAGTATGTTAAATACTTCCAAGTGTTGTGATCAAACGTCAAAACAAGATTAACGGACAATATCCTTTCAGCGCGCATGCGCCCAAGCTCTCCTCCGCCGCCCATCCACCCTGCGGCGTCGCCTCCACGGCCGCGGCCCTGCAAGCGCGCCCTTGCATGCTCCAGGTCTGCCCCGTGCTCGCCCGCATCCAGCTGGTCCGCCCGCACGGCTCCCGCGCCCATCCTCTGCTCCCCGGCATCGGCCGACCCCGCCGAGTACCCGCGCGGCCGCGTCTGGGCCTTTGCCCGGCCGCGCCCGACCTCCTCTCCGTCGCGCCATGCCCCGCGCCGTCCGGCTCCGACTCCTGCGCCCCATGCGTCCCGCGCCCGTATGCCGCTCCAGCTGCCTAGGAGAAGCACAACGGGATCCCGCGCCCGCGTTCGCCTCGCCTCCGCCTGCCACTGCTCAGTGCCCCCACCCAAGCACTCCTCGACTGCGGCTGAGGGACGTGGTGGGCAGCGCCACGACGGTGCTGCCGGCGGACATCAAGGCGGTCACCAGGACTAGGACGCTTGCATGGTGTCGGCGGCTGCGGAGGAACGACGCCAAAATATGTTTTTTATTTTTTTATTCTCAAAACGTTACTACTGGCGAACTAATGTACATGTTCGCCACTGGTATTCGTATTACTACTGGCGCACAAGGCAGTGGTTCGCCAACGGTACGTGGGCTACCGCTGCCGAACAAGTTGTTTATCAGCGATAAGCTGTTACCACCAGCGATAGCATATTTAGGTTTGTCAGTAATAGGCATTTTACTACTAGTGATACCTCGAACTCTAGGAACCGCGAAGTGTTCAAGGGCCGCAACGGCAAAGCTCCGATCGTGCTTACTGCAATCATATCGATCGAGTTCGACGTTTTGGATACATCAATTTCTTGAATTCAGTTCGCAAAGATCAATAGATCATGTTATTCCATGGGCGTCACACTCGATAGCGTTTTTCTTGGACTACATAAGGAGGCAATAGCGGGCTTCAGAATTTCTCTGGCCAAGTAGCTATTAATTGACTCACAGTCATAACGATATTTTAACGTCTTCTACTGGCACAAACAAGATTTTCAATCTGGCGGCCGTTTTTTTTTTTTGAACACTGGCGGCCGTTTTGCCGATGGCGTATCGTAGCTCTGATCTAGCATTGTTTCGAGACCATTTCCACATCAAGATGAAGTTGCAGCCGGCCGGACCGAGTACTGCCGGCCGGAGAACTTGTCCGGCCTTTGGCCTGTTTTGTGGCTGACGCTTTGAGCCAGACACACAGTAACCCATCGTTTTGTTTGTACTTGAAGCATGATGAAAGATAACCATATGTTTGTCAGGGCCGGTCACCATCAATCATGGTCCAAAACATGTTTGACCACCACCTCAACCACCCAAACATAGTGGAATACAGTGTAGTATTATTTCTCAATGCTACACATGTACACAAAGGTGATTGATACGTACGACCCGTTGAAGAATGTGCCGTCTTTGCAAGGCTATAAAATCTTCTTAGAAAAATGGGCGGCAGCATCGCCGGATATGGACGGGCATCGAAGCAAATTCAGGTTTGGTCATCGCTATGAGTTTAATCTGCGCAACTAAACTCGACAGACATTTTCAGCATTAGAAACATTTCTTCCACTGGGAAGGATCAGGATTCTAGACCATTTTCCAATAGATCATCCTTTGAATTTCCTCAATGATGTGAACCAGAATTGCAGCAAATACCGACATCACTAAATCTGGCACAAAGATATGCTTCTACTTTGAAGGATGAGAAAACACATAGAGATCATACCGGGGGTTGATGTTTACTCGACTCTTC
Organism: Puccinellia tenuiflora; assembly: GCA_012064385.1. Taxonomy (NCBI): domain Eukaryota; kingdom Viridiplantae; phylum Streptophyta; class Magnoliopsida; order Poales; family Poaceae; genus Puccinellia; species Puccinellia tenuiflora. The sequence goes on from QRDG01000816.1 coordinate 825,342, forward strand.
AACTTCAACTTTAGTGGTCCTAAAAAAAACTTCAACTTTAGTATGAAAAAAGAAAAGCAAGCAAGGGCATGTAAGTATGGTGGGGTAGTTCCGTAATTATGCCATTCTTCTTCTATAGTTTCACAGAAGCTATTTGCTAGTAGTAAGTGGTAACATGAAAGAAAAAAAGAACACATAAGTTTCGTGGGTTAAAATATAAAACGAACACGGATAAACTTTTTTTAGATAAAGGGTTTTTATTACTTAAGATTTTTAATCATTACACCCGGCCTGTGCATAGCCACCACCAGTTCAGCAGTAACCAATTCAGAACAAAAAGTAAAAAAGTCAAATTACATATCATAATGAGAAATTGTAGATCCGCCTAAGATGCTGGTAGATCTATCCGGAGTCTATATTGCCATCCATGCCGGGAGAATAACTCCCTGGCCGCAGCCTCCAGCCTCGACGTCACCTCAAAAAATAAGTCTCGGTGCTCCACACGCTGCAGGGCCTGCATAACAGAAGCATTTTTATCGTTAAAAATCTTGTCATTTCTACATAGCCACAACGACCAAATAACGGCAATCGCGCCCATCCTACTGAAGAGTTTAAACCTAGGATCCACGCCATTTAACCAGTTGCCAAAAATGTTTGCAACAGTACGCGGTGGATGTAAGGTAGAACCTATCTAGACGGCTGACCATATAGACCTAGCGAATTCGCACCGGAAGAATAAGTGTGTAATGGTCTCGTCATGTTGACAGAAAACACAATTTTTACTTCCGTGCCATTTACGCTTGACAAGGTTGTCTTTTGTAAGAATTACACCCCGACGAAGATATCACGCAAACACTTTAGTTTTAAGCGGGATCTTCATCTTCCAAATTTTGTTATTATCCTTAATATCGACTGACACTTCGGGTAGAATTAGTGCTCTATACATAGGATCAACCGAGAATTTACCATTCTTCGTAAGATTCCATTGAAATTTATCTGGACCTTCCGACAATTGGACTGAATCCAATCGGATGAGCAAGGCATTCCAGGATGCTTGTCTTGTTCCAAGTAAATTTCTTCTGAAGGAAACATCTGGTGGGGAGGTATCCAACACCTTCGCGATCGTGTCGTTTTTGTTTCATACAATAGTGTACAGAGCCGGATATTGTTCTCTAAGGGCAGATTGGCCTAGCCATTTATCCTCCCAGAAACGAATTTCCGATCCATCCATAATTGAGAAAGATCCATGTTGAAAAAAAAAAACTTCTTTGTAGCCATGAGGCCAGCTCAGAAGTGTGAATCGCCAGGTTTCCAAAAAACCTGAGAGACAGCTTGATTTCCCACATATTTTCTTCTAAGGAGGGTTTGCCAAACTCCATCTTCCGATAGAAGTTTGAAGAGCCATCCTATATAACTAAGTAGATCATCCCCACTAACCTATTTCTCTAAACATGCAGCTATGCCACCTCATCCATTTCAGTTTCATCCAAGTCAGCTATCCCGTTCCGGTGTTGTGTTTTATTTCCGTTCCGTATGTTCTGACCCAAGTACATAAACAGTCCAGTCCGTTGCCTATGGCGACATGCAGCCCAACCGGCCCATACTTTTTTCTTCTCCATTGCCCAGGCACCGAACAGCCCTCATCGAGGCGTTGACGCTACGTCTTCATTGACGCTTCCTCTCAACTCCGCAACGGCACTATCTCTTCGTTTCCTCCCATGAATTTCACAATACAATAGCTCCACATGAAACTGATGTAGGCATACGAGAAGTTTGCGGTGATTTTTCCCTTTTAAATCTCTGGTTCACCTGAACCACCTAGCCACGCTGCCACCACTGCTTCATCCCACGCTGCAGCCATGGCTCAGTGCAAGGTTGATCAGGAGACTAGAAATGTATGCCTCTGTACCATATGTTATGATTTTTTTGTCAGGGCTCAAGATCATTGCTGATTGCAGTGTCCTGGCCGCCGGCTGCCGTGGAGGCAACAAATGCAGCAATAGAGGTGCATCTGCGAAAGCAACTTTTCTTTCGTGCATACTTTTGTCCTCTTACTAAATTTCGTTTTTATTTTTGCTTGGTTCTTATTTCGAATGATTTACTTCGTAAGAAACTAACTGCATATCTGCAGCAGCTACTCTTTTGTTGGACATGCTGGTTACTGGAATGCCTCTGAGATGCTGACAGAGTAGCTCTACCAAACAATTATACAAGGAGTTAGTGGAGAGGGGTCTCCTCTCGATGTTTAAGGCGACTTGGTTCAAGCCGCATGATGCTGCATACTATACAAGGAATAATTTTAGGTGGGCACAATTGTTGGAGTGCATTGAACACCTTTTTCTCCGGGAAACTAATAGCCCAACAATCACACCTTTTTTTCATCAGCAGGTTGGCCTATTTTCAGTCAAACAAAGGGGAGGATGCCATTTTCCATCTAACATCATTTCGTACCATATTTGGTTTCTACTCAAATCATGTTGCAGCCATTCTCTACTTTTCTTATTAATCATATTATTTCCTGGCACTCCTTCCTGTTAGGTGTAATGCACGTATTTTCTTAGTATACTATACTACTGTCACCTGCCATTACCCCTAATTGAAAGCACATCCAGGAAGCCTGCAATTCAAGAAGATTTTTTCCAGATGCTAAATCTACTGAACACACAGCCAGGTATCTTAACCCCAGTTTTATCACCGCCAAAGTGCTAACCTATGGTTGTATTTTCTACCTGTAATCAGGCCATCACACGTTTTGTATCAGTTATCCTATATCTCTATATGTTAATATGGGTGATGTTTAAACTGTTGGAAACAAGAGTATAAAACTGAAGCATGGGCGAGACCTGCAAAGCATGGCTTAGTTTTGTACATACATGCTATCATTCAAGCAAGTATATTTTTTCATATCATTTCATTTGTCGTCGATATTGTTATATCGAAGATCTAGAGAGCTCGAAGTACCTCTTCAAATTATGCACAATAAATGTATTGGATGTATGGAATTTGGTTCTCACATTTCGTTGGTCATTCTTATATTTTGACAAGTGTGAAATAGAATGAACTAAGATTCATTGCGTGTGGTAAATTATTTTATTTATTTTGTTTCAGTATCTATCTAATTTGTACAATATATTAATTTTATATATAAACAGAGAAAATTAAATTATTGCAATTATATGAATCAAATTGTGAGTGAGCTTGCACATCAACCATATTTTCGTTTTAGAAGTTAATCACTATCTGTAAATCGTGCATCTAAAATGCCCAATGACAGGGAACATAGCTCAGATCAAAACGATTGGTTCAGGATGGTTGCCTCTCCCCCTTGCTTTCAAGTGTTTTGTACGGACAGGCCTATGTTTGATTTTCTTTTGCTAACACTACTCCAACGAATATATTGTTCATCCTTCATTTCAGATGTCAACAAGTGGACAAGCATATGGCAGAAAATGGATTCATAGTGTAGTGGTTAGCTTGGCTGGAACATTGTGGTCCTCAAGAAAAACAGTTTACCTATTCGCTTTGTATTGTAATTTGTAACTTTTTCATTTGCGAACATTTACATTGAAGCTTTAATTATCCCCTTCTTAGCTCGGGAAAAAAAGTTGTGATTTGCATAATAGTAACAATCAAGATTTATCATTTAAGTGCGTCATTTATTTTTACGTTTCGCAATAGAAAACCACAATAAAACTTCATCGGTCAAGTTCTCTTTCTTTATCTTTTTGTTCTTATCTCATATTTGTTCTAAGAGCACAACTTCTATATTTGTAGCCTTTTGTCACTATAATGTCCCGCAGCAATCGCGCGGGGTATCATCTAGTTTACATAGTAAGGCTCTATTCTTGACCTCAAAGTCATGAATTCCGAACCCTCCTTGGTCTTTAGGGCAACAAACCACACTCCATTTAGTTATACGATATTTTTTCTTCTCGCAATCCCCTTGCCAAAAGAATCTAGACTGGAAATAATCCAATCTTTTTAAGATTTCTTTGGGCAATTGGAAGAATGAAATCATGTACAGTACCATGTTTGTTAGTACCGAGTTTATGAGAACCAATCTTCCACCCAGGGATAAGAGTTTGCCTTTCCAGCTATTTAAGCGTAATTGAAATTTTTCCTCCACCTTTTTCCATTCAGCATTTGTAAGTTTCCGATAATGAATCGGAATACCCAAATAGTTGATAGGAAATTGACCTTGCTCACAGCCAAAAAGTTCAGCATACAAGGCGGCGTCTTTTCGAGCCTCACCAAAGCAAAACAATTCAATTTATGGAAATTTATCTTAAGACTCGAAAGTTGCTCGAATGCTGACAAGATCAGCTTAAGGTTATGAGCTTTTTCGATGTCATGTTCCATAAAAAGAATTGTATCGCCAGCATATTGAAGAATCGATAAACCACCATCTACAAGATGTGGAATCACTCCTTCAATTTGACCCTCAGATTTAGCGCGTTCGATCAAGATAGCCAACATATCAGTCACTATATTAAATAGTATTGGCGATAACGGGTCACCCTGTCTGAGGCCTTTTTTGTTTGAAAGTATTTACCAGTGTCATCATTGACCTTAATGGCTACACTTCCTCCCGAAACAAAGCTATTAACTAACGCACACCACTCAGGAGAAAAATCTTTCATTCTGAGGGTCTGCTGAAGGAAAGACCATTTGACTTTATCATAAGCTTTCTCAAAGTCAATTTTAAGAATTACCCCATTTAGCTTTTTCCTATGTAGCTCGTGAACTGTTTCATGTAGGATCGCAACTCCATCAAGGATGTTGCGGCCTTGCATAAAAGCCGTCTGAGACGGACGCACTACATGATCTGCCACACTGTTCAGTCGAATCGTAGCCACTTTGGTGAATATTTTAAAACTAACGTTAAGAAGGCATATAGGTCTAAATTGTTGAATCTTTTCTGCCTCGTTAACCTTAGGTAATAAAATTATCTCATCAAAATTGAGACGAAACAACTCTAGCTGTCCATTGTGAAGACAGGCAAACAGTTGAAGTAAATCAGACTTGATAACATCCAAATGTTCTGGTAGAACTCAGCCGGGAAACCATCAGGTCCAGGTGCTGTATTATGTTTCATTTGGAAAACCGCCATCCTCACTTCCTCCTCTGAGTAGAGTTTAGTAAGTAGACTATTTTCCGCATCTGAAACCTGGGGGATATCCTCTGTTCGAGACTCATCCAAAGTAAAATTTCCTTCCTCTGGAGCACCAAACAGGCCTTTATAGTAATTTGTAATATACGACTTTAGTTGTTCATGGCCCTCAATCGTTCCCTCATCCTGGACTAGAGAATGAATGCGCTTTTTCCCTGTCATTGACAATACTATGGAAATAGCGAGTATTCGAATCCCCTTCTAGTATGAATTGGGCTTTAGAACGTTGATACCATTTTAACTCCTCCTCTCGCAGTAGCTTCGCTATCTGTGCATTGGATTGGCTATTTAGCTTAATCTATTGCTCGGATAGTAACCGAACTTCTGCTAATAATCGAGGAAAGTCGTTCCTTCTTTTTTTAAGTAAACCAGAAGTATGAGTAAGACCATGCCTAATAGAAAGCTCATGCCTTCGCTAGCACTGAGTAAGACCATCTCCATCATCATAAATGCCTGATGCCCACACAAATCAACAATCATCATTTCAGACTTGATAACAAGTGCTACTTGTCCGAACTGGAAACATAGACTAGTATGCGAGTTGGTTGTAATTATGTGCATTAAAATAAATCTTTGCAAGCCGATCAGTTTGTCTCTAATGCCTGGTATCTTTTTATAATGAAACTATAGCTGTGTGCATCCAAATATGCAGAGGCGGGGAGGCTTGTAAAGATTTGTAACCGTTCCATTCTCGGTACAATGATATGCAAGCTCCTTACGTTGTTGGAAAGTAGAGTAAAAATGATTAACCCGTCAAAGAAGTCCTGATTCTTCATTTCGTTATTAAGCTATTGGTAAAACGAACTTTCTCCCGAGAAGGAACAGAAGAAAACAAAGTGTCCTAACAAATCATCAAACATCGGTCAGCCACTAACCACTGTATGCATAACAGCGTCTCGCTATCCGTTTGCTAATTATATATAATTTCATATCAGCATGCACGTAGTGACAAGCTGACAGCGAGCTTGCTTGTTTCCACAATAATTCTGCGGTTTGTTCCACTCCCACATGAGTTGGCAGTCTGATTTGATGCTTTGCAGTACGAAATATCACTTGAGTATGCAGCAGGTTTCTTCCAGCTCCGAACAAGAATCATACAGGAGAGATCATATAATACGGTAGCCTAGATATCTGAGTTGCTATGTGCTACTGCACCTACATACGTGCAGGCAAATTCACCATGTGCACTGCGAAATTATTCAGGATTCCTGGGATAGATTTCTTCTGATCTTACCAAAGAATACGAGTGTTCTTTCGGTGCAGCTAGCTCGAACTGCAAGATAACACCAGGCATATGCGTGTGCGTGTTCCCAGGAGGAGCAAACATGCATGCTACCCATACTACACCACAACAGTCTCTTCTAGGGATGAGGAGGAAGAGACGGCATTTGGTCAGCAGTCAACTCGCATGATCTTCAGTGAAGCGCCATCTGCACGGAAGATATCGGCATACAGTACGATACAGTCTGTCGATACTACTGTAGATACTACTATCAACTGGGGCAGCTGTAAGATACCGTCGCCCATCTTCAATGATTCAAATGTATGGCCACAAAACCCAGCTCCAGACAACGTCCAAGATACTCAACCTATTGGACGTACTTGCCAGGAGATCAAAGATCACTCAACATACCTATTGGAATTCCCAAGCCTCTGTTTTTATCTGGATGAGTAGTCAAATAGCAGCATGGCTACGTTTTTTTTTTTTTTTTTTTTTTTTTTTTTTTTTTTTTTGAACACAGGAAATATTATTGATTAACAACAACGTACATATACAACCGTGCATTGAAGCACTGATGTAAGTGCAGCTAGATCTGCATTAAGACAAGTTGCATTGCCTGAACATAAGCAACTGAATCTGAAAAGAGAATTTCGGATTTTGAGTGCTAGTCTAGCTTGATGATGTGCACGAAAATTATAACTCCTGTTGATGTGGTAGATCCTGGTAGCATCAAAGGATGAAGAGGTTGTAATGTAAGCAAGTTGAGGCCGAATGATCCAATGTCCTGGAGCAAGGATCAACCTGTTAGCTGCAAGTGTTGACGCCAGAGTCGCGTTGTCCGTCAGAAGGGTTATCTTTTGAAGTTGAAGCATCTCTGCCATCTTGGTTGCAAGCATGATGCCAAATGCTTCGGCCTGTATGGCTGATGTCGCTGGTGGGGAAATAGCCGAAATGCATAGGTGCTTGCACTGTCGATCACCTGGAAATTGTATGAATATGCCTAAACCCGCAACTGCCGGTCTACCTTCAGATCCTGGACTCCATGCTGCATCTGAGTAGACAATAGGGCCTGAAAGATTAGAGATATCCATAATTGTTTTTCCTGGAGTTGGTGTGGCCTGTAGGGTGAATTGGTTTTGGTTTTCCGCATGATCCTTCGCAGGGACAGCCTTGTTAGTCTCGGTTGAGACCATTGCACCATTGATCAGTGGAGGAGTTGTAACTTCTAGGCTAGTTTCCTTCAAAATTGCCTCTGCTACCGCGTATACCTGCAAAGGTGATCTAGATTTCCTGCAAAATCGATTGTCGTTCCGAGACTTCCAAAGACACCACATAAAAGTATACAACGAGGCAATATTTATTTGTGGGTGATTGGAAGTGAGGAGAGATTTAATCATTTGTGGAACTGAAATGTTGTGTTGGGCAATGGGTTCAGTTTTGATAAACCATGGGTAGCTATACCATGCTGCCTTAGCAAAAGGGCACAAGAAAAAGAGATGCATTTCATCTTCAAAATTTCCGCAAATAGCACAGTATTCACTAATATGTTTAGAATACTTACCTACTCTTTTGCCTGTTGCCAAAGCATTCCTAAGAAGTCTCCAAGCGAAAGTCTGTACTCTTGGTGCCATGTGCTTCCCTTTCCACATCTGGTTGAGCAATTCTAAAACCTGAGGTGGAACAATTTTTGGTCTCTGTCTAGGAGGTAGTTGAAGATTGGTAAAGCAATGTTTGTATGCACTTTTGGTAGAGAAAAAACCTGTAGGAGTTAGCTTCCAAACCAGGATATCTTGGCCAGCAGTGCAAATAATTGGGCAACGAAGAATAGAATCAGCTATTGCCGGGGTAAACAACAAGTTTATGAGGCTAGCGTTCCAAACTCTTTGACCAGGTATCCATAAAGCAAGGTACGGCACTGTTGATACAAACGGAGTGGGGTAACATTGACATAGATCCAGAGACACACATAAATATTCAAATGTAAGAAAATATAGCGACATGATTGGTGTTCTTTTTATTCCTACAAAAAAAACTGCAAGAAAAGTCGAGCAGAGGCACATAAATAGAATTGTCGTAACAATTTCTGGAGTTTACCAGTGCTCTGTTACAATTTACTGACCGACGAAAGAGCCATACAAATGTTGGCAAAAAACATTACATGCGGGTTGGTACCGCTATCAGTTTTAGAACTAGCTCCATCTCCTCTTATCCTCTTCTTCATCAACTGGGGTATACCACTCTGGTCGCGCCTTTGTGCTGCTGTATCGGTAGTTCAGGAAGAGCTCTTCATCACATATGGACCTTGTACTCACTAGCACAAGTGTCCTCAGAACCGGTGACTCCCCAGTTTGTTTACCAGAACCTCTGGACTTGAACCAGAAGGAGCCAAACCTCTTCATTGTAACGGGTTCTTCACCACCAAATGCAATGTTTGGGATGTAGACTCTCATGTCCTTCTCTGTCAATGGGAAATCATATGGGCAGATCATGACATTGGGAGTTGACCCTGCCGGCGGATGGTTCGCAAAATGACCAAAAGCTAGTGGATTTCGTCGTTCAAGCACATCCCCAAAGTTTTCACTGCGACTCTTCTCCAGGGGCTTGTTGAGCATCCTCCATGCCCGATCAGAGTTGCTCTCTGGGCTTTTGGGTGGCGCTGTATTGTAGTCCACAGAATTTGAACCATCCCATACTTCTCTTGTTTCACCACCTAAATGCCATGGCTTCGCATTGATTATTGTTCCGTCATATCGTGTAATAAGATAGCTGTTGCATGCATCAATTCTTGGGTATCCAGGGATATATCGATAATAAGCAGGTGAATATATAACTCCAGGATAGATGGCTAGGACAGCACCAACATTAGCTTCTCCAGATAAGAACAGACCTTGCCCTGCATCTTTGTGAGGAATTAGTGATGGCTTGATGTCAAGGGTGTAGCCAAACTTATCTTTGAATTTGTTTGACAATTCAGCTCGAGTTAAAGGTCGGGTAGCAGGAACAACTGCGCTGCAGAGCAAATGGATCAGAACACTGCTTCATAGGATTTATTCAACAATACATGTACGCAACTGTATCTCCATGAACAGTAGCAGAATAAATTCTATATGCAAAGGCAAGAAAAGAGCTTGCGATAGACAACAGAGGCAGAAGCATTTAGAGTAAGCTTAGCATCTATAGTTGAACAATTTATAAAATTCATGATGCTTATGATGCAATAGGCAAAAGATTGGTGCATATAGTTATGTGTGCTTAACCCAGAACGACAAAGAAACAGTGAAAGTATGACATTGGTTAAGGACTTGAGGATGTCAAATTATGGTGAACAAAATTGAAGCATAAGAGAAGTGCACCGAAAATTGCAAATAACAAAGGGAGTGCTATTCGTATCACATATCTAAGGGCCCACGCATGCCTGCGGAACCATAATAACCTTAACCATACTGTACATATCTGAGATGAAAGCACGTGCAAATATATTGTGATTGTCATATTTACACTCCGAAGTTTCTTTGGTTGCAGAAGTTAAAAAATACCATTTGCTAGCATGCGTTAGGCAGCAAGACAGACTAACACATGCTTACTAGCTTAATTCGATGATACAGGTATAGAGCTGTGAATGTGCCAAAAACCCAAGACTTAGCAAGAAAATATTGGATATTACCTGGCTTGTTTGCAGATGCTTCTCCTGTGCCAACAGCTAAACTCAAGCCACTTCGTCGAGGACTATTATGAGCATCTGAAGGAGGCTGTGATGGATCGTTTTTTGTATCAGGACGAAGAATGCTATCCATTGTTTGGCAGATATGCTTAAGTTGATAATTCACATTTTCCTGCACTTGTTTCTGCTGCTCAGTAACAGATGCTTTGCTAGCCATGTCGATAATCTCCTCAGCATCCTTCTCTTCAGAATTCTTTCCCAAACGATAATAGCTAAGTTCATATAGAAAGGAATTAGGAAACAATTCATATTCTTGCGGAGTGTTGCAAGAAAATTGGCATGTTAAAAGAAATTAGAAATAATAAAACACATGATTCAGAGGCTTGATCTTGCGATAATAGTTCAAATTTAAAAGATGTAAAATGCCTCATCACAAGGATAATAATAATAAGATCGATTCCTTGTAGGATCTAAACAATGAGAAACCAATAACCACCACAATAGAGGCATAGAGCTATAGACTAAACTAAGTTCCAAATGTTGATCTCATTTCTATTGCTTATGAAGAGAAAAATGCTAGACATTGCAGAACTAGCGTGTTGTTCATCTCCAGAAAACAAGTGAAAAGGAACAGAGCGTTTTCTTCAGATATTCATATACCTGGTATAGAGAAATAACCGATTTACGTCAGCGTCAAACTGAAGATGCCGCGGGTCTCGAGCAAACGTTGGACTCCTAGCAAGTGTTCTGATGGCCTGCGAATGAACCAGCACATTGATTAAAACAACAAATGTCAGGGTCCTAATGTAATGTGGCAGTGTTACTTATGGTGTGCTCATCTGAGTTTGCACTACTTAAGACACAGACGAATCGTATAGAATTTAATAATAAAATGTAAAATACTTCTACGGTTCTACCCCAGATGCCAAAGCAAGCAGGATTTAGAGCAATAACATTGAGGCAACCCACGAGCACATTTATACAATTAAACTGCGCGCAAAATTCACCACACGCCACCATCTCCACAATACTTGACTTCAGGCAAACCCTCACAAAAAAAAGAGAGAGAGAGAATCATTTCGCGTGTTCGTTCTGTACCGCACCAACGCGAACCAAGCAGATCGAGATCCGGAGATAGTTGCGAGATGCGTAGGGGAGAGAAGCGTACCTCCTGAAATTTGTTGAAAAGAAACGCCATGCTGGCTCGGCTGAGGTAGCCCCCGCCGCCGGACGCTCCTAGGTTCGGCGGGAGCGGCAAGACCTGACGCCGGCTGCCGGAGCAGTGGTGAAGAGGAGCGAGGGTTTAGAAGGAGGAGTTAGTCCTGTGAGAAGAAAGGGTTTTCATCTGGGCCGAAAGCCCGTACCACATTTTCGTGGGCCAGGCAGGCCACCTTCACTCTGGTTACTCTTTGGGCCCGAAGCGGGCAAATGAGAATGACTCTTTCAACATTTTTTTTTGGCAAAGTTTTTTTTTTTTGGCAAAGCTTTCAACATGGCAATGCGGTAATCTCAAAAAAAAAACCCTTCGTAAAGTTCACCTAACGATGATTCTCGTCGCGCCAAGTGTCACATTTTACTTAATCTGATCCTTGTGATTGTTGTATGCCCGCCACATGTCATAGTTAGATTGAAAGTGTGAAGGATGAGAGAGAAAATGATATGGCAGCACTGTGGTTGTACATTTTCAGTAATCTGTACATCTTGTTTTTCTGTACTTGTACATCCTGTTTACACTAATCTGTACATCCTGATCACTATATTTTATACTTTCTGTTTTGTATAATCTGTAGTTTCATGTTCTGTACTTTCATGTTATGTGTACAGAGAACCATAATAGTTCTGAATGTACGGAGTACAAGTATTGAAAAGTATAAAAAAAAAGTTTCTCGAAACATGTCAACATGGGATCTAGATTTGAAGATTTCGACGAGAGGACCTCAAATATGAAAACCATTCGTAATTTGGATAAGCGGATCTAAAGATATTTCATTTTTTTTAAACGAATCTCAAAAATAAATACACGTACACTCCGCGCGTGAGAAACAAGAATCTCACAAAAACTCTCTCCTACTGCCACGTGGCGCGCTTAGATGCTAATAAAGTTCCTTTTACAAAGGGAACCTTTTTTATAGTTATACACTGGCAATACTGTGTAACTGAAGCAGGAAGAAGTACGGAGACGACCTCTAAACTGTGCAGACCCGATGTTAGAATAGACCTCGTGCACTTTAGTGTTTCAATTTCGTCGGTTAAAATTCAGCTTTAGGTTAGCTGAGATAACAATGCACTGTTGCCTGCTTGCGATTCAGAAAATGGTTAGCTGTTAGAGTCTCAGTGAGCGTGGTGTTTGTTAGCTGCTGCCGCACTGAATCGGTCATGGGATGACATGGTAGGAGCATATCTGCCGGCGTCACTGCTAGTGTGTCTGGCAGACTGGCACGCCCCAAATATTGTCCGGTATGACGACGGCTGTCCCAACGGCATCCCCCTAAACGGCTGGCCTTTTCAAAAAAAAATTGACATTTTTTACTATTTTTTCTAATATCGGCTATAAACACATAATGAAAAGTTGCCAAATCAAAATCTCTGCTACCAAAAATTATGGCCGCACTTAGAAAAATACCACCATGTCTGCACATCCGGTGACATGCATGTTGCTCATGTCGGTGGTCAAGATCTTTTCATCTCGTCCTGTGATCCGATTTAGTTTTAATCTTATTGGCGGCTTTGATCTTATTGGCTTCAACGTTTGACTCTTCGAGGCTAAACTTCTCATTTTGCATCTCAAAGAATCTGATCCAACGTTTATCACTATTTTCTCCCTCCTCAACTCATTGGGAGTTGTGGTTGATGAGACCTCCTTCATCAAGTCGGAAAATGAATCTTCCACCGACCAAGATGATGCCACAACCCCTGTGGCCTTTGCTTTCTTTGTCCCGGTAAGGTGTTTTGAGGCAGCCGAGAGTATCGTCCTTCTAGATCGACGGTGTCACGCTTGTTGCTCGGATCACCGCCTGTGAGCGCCACCATTTGACGCTTCAAAGACTCTCGAAGGTTTGTCCGGTTTTGCATGTTTGAAGCACTTTCCAACAATGCATCAAATTGAAACCTTTGTTCTTGTTGAAAGTTTGGTACATTTCTGGAACATATTCCAACTAGCAAAAAAAATAGATGATGTAGTGGTATGGTATCTTTTCATGGGTTTGCATCAACAGAATTATTTCATATAACGCATGATACGATGACAACAAGTGGCGATCGTTGTTAAAGTTGAGAAGTGCAAGTTCAATATGAGAGTTTCAAAGGGAACATATGCTTGAAACTTGTTTATTCAATAATAATGGACATGCAAACATTTTTTTGAAGTGAGGCTTACCCATAGTGTATTACGGGAGAGTAATTTGCGAATTTTCACCAAGTGACCGTGTCCAAAAAAGGTGTTCCAATTTAAGGTAGGACTTGTCATCAACTAGGTCAAGTGGAACTCACAAGGCGAAGGTATGGCATTGCTAAGATTTCCATTTTACCAGTTTCAAGGTGGTTGTTGGGAGACCGGTAGGGTTAGAAATGCCAATAAGCCTGATACTATCGTTTCCTGAAATGGCACCGTTGGAATGAATCAGCTGCATTGGTAATCGTGAGTGCAAAGCTGCAATTCATCTCTATTTTGTCTATACTACACTCATCTCTCTGTGCCTGATCCCTCCTTATTCATTTGAGCAATCAATACCATCAAGCTTGCCTCCTTACTTGTTTGCATGCTTGCTAGGTTAGGGATTGATCATTCGTCCATCAGTTCTTTGTACTGGTTAATTGTCCCCTCAATCACGATTTTCATTAATATTTTGGGCATGTTTGGTAGCCTGCAGCTCTGATGGGGGGATACTTTATAGGTAGGCCCATGGACCCGGAAAGTAGACCCGCCAAGACCAAGAAGGCCAAAGCCGAGTCACGTATCAAGTCACATGGGCTGGGCTGGAGACAAGCCGACCGAGGCCCATGATGAAGAAAGGACTCGTCCGGAAGGAGTCCAAGTACAACCCGGAGCCTTAACTTGGAAGACCAAGACATAGAGTAGGACTCCGTGTTCTAGTGTGACTCGGTGTAACCTGTAAGTCCAGGGACCCGGCAGCCTTTATAAGCGGGGTCCTGGACCTTAGATCGACAGGTTCTAAGCAATTCATAGTCGCCGACTCCCCAGAGAGGAGCCGGAACCCTGTAGTCGATACCAGATCTAGAGCAATAAAGAGAAGCAGGAAGTAGGTCTTTACCTCTACCAAGAGGGGCCGAACCTGGGTAAATCTGTGTCCCTAGGCGAGATTAATCTCTCCTACGCACTTCAAGCATCGATGGCCCCCGAACTCACCTTCCTGGAGGAAGGACTTGCCGTGACAACCCCACGACAGTTGGCGCCCACCGTGGGGCAGGAGACGCGAGGAGTCGAGATCGTGGGAGCTGCTCGCCGGGCCATGGAGAAACTTGCCATCGGGCGAGTCTACACTGATGAGCATGGAGAAACAGAGATCGATGACTCTGGTTGGACTTCGGATATGCATGAAGTCGACGAGGGTTATCAGCTTGTCTTTGGAGGAATCAACGTCTTCGTCGGCATGGTCTGCATGTCGGGTCTTCGCGCGAATTCGGCGGAATCTGTATCAGAGCCAACAGTTGTTGTCGAGTCCGACGGAGAAGAGTCGGTCGGCACATCAGAACTCGGTATCATTGCCGAGTCAGAGAAGCATCTTGCTGTCAACCATGAAAAGGAGTCGCTGGCAGAGCCATGTATGGAGCCAGGTTACGACGCCGATTCAGAGTCTATCTTGCCCTTGTTTGAGGATCGGCTTGGGTACGGAATCGAGGAAGAGGACTACGAGGAGTCGCCAGTTCGCGCTCGCGTCGTCGGAGTCTACATGTCTGGAAATGGCGGAAATCAGTTTGATCCAAGTCTGTTAACAAAGGAGATCAATGCAAGCAATGCAGCTGAGCGGGCGGCCGAGTTAGCCAGTGCGCGTGCTGCGATGGAGAGGCAACTAGCAGAGATCAATGAGGCAAATCGAAGGTTAGCGGAAGAGCGGGCCCGGGTCCAGTCTGAGGCCCAGGTCGTGCGGAGTCGCCAGGAAGAACTCACCTCAATCCAGCATCGCAGAGCCAGGAGTCGCCTGCATGGAGGAGTCAACGTCAATCCTACTGCTTTGTTCACCACACCTACTCGTCCAGGCGCAGGAGCCGGGCTAGGGAGCTCATCAGCTGCAGGAGGCGGCGCAGGTGGAGGAGCAACACCACCACCACCACCACCAGAAGGACCCGGCGGCAATGGTACCAACGGACCGCCACCTGAAGGAGGAGTCGGAGGAGGATCAGCAGGTGGTATGGGACCTCCACCTGGCAGGTTCCGTACTCCAGAGGGGCATTACTCTAACCCAATGGACAACGTTCATGCGGCAACAATGAGATTAGAGAATATCGAGATACCAGAAGGAGCAGCAGGACAGGAGACCCGCCGTGCTATTGAGATGCTGAAGACAGCAATGACTCAGCAAGCTCTTTATCCAGCGTTTCTAGATGCAAGTAGGCTACACTCGACACCGTTCAACTCTGGCACGAGGAGTCGGCATGACGAGTCTCACCCGGCCAACTCTACAAGCGCAAGGCGCCGTGAGCAAGAGAGGAACAGGGTGATTATACCAACTGCGTCACGAGCTCAGTTAGTAGTTGATGAAGCAAGACAGCGACGAGAAAGGGAGGCGGCCAGGGCTCGGGAGGCTGAGAGGGACAGAGCCCTAGCTGGTGTAGATAACCAGCCTCAGCCAACCCGGGTGCACACAGAGGTGACTTTTCCTGGTACCTCTCCCACACTAACAGGACCAGAGTGCCTGTCAGATGCCATCAGATCCGAGTCTTTCCCCAGCGACTTCAAGGAGCCGCGTAAAGTTCCCAATTATGAGCCCAATATGGACCCGACCTCTTGGTTGGGTACATACGAGATGGCAATGAGTATTCGCAATGCCACAGGTAATCTGTGTGCCAAATTCATGTATCTTATGATGGAGGAAGCAGCCAAAGTATGGATGCGTAACTTGCCTCCTAGATCAATCAGTTCTTAGGAGCAGTTGAAGTCGGCCTTTGTACAGAACTTTCAGGGAACATGCAAAAAGCTGAGTACTATAGAGGATTTAGAGAGATGTGTTCAGAGAAAGGGCGAGTCTGCAAGGCACTGGATGAAGCGGGTCTCTGAGATCATCAACTCATCGCAAGGACTCCCAACAATTTCAGTACTAATGGCAATGGAGAGGAACTGCAGCTACAACCCCTTGAGCTAGAAGCTGGGTCGTATGAAGGAGAGCCTGAATCAAGGTATTCCCCTTACGATTGGTGAGATCATGGCAGGTGCTAACAAGCATGCCGCCATAGATAAAACAAAGGACCAGGAGGAAGGAACTAAAGGACATGGTGGCAATGGTCAAAATCAGAACCAGAGTCAAAACCAGAACCCAGGTGGTAACAAACGGCCATATGGAGATAACTCTGACCTAGTGGCTAACACAAACACTGGGGTCAGACGCAAGGACAATAATTCTCGTGGATACCAAGGCCGTACTCCAAGCACAGAGGAGGTCTTGAGGATTCCATGCCCCAAACACGCCAAAAACGGCAGATGTGGTCACATCTTGGGACAGTGCATAGATTTGCAGCGTGCCGGGTTCCAAGGACCAGGAAACAGAGGCAATAGTAATGGTTATAGAGGAAACAATGATGGTGGACGACCCGGCAACCAGGGTGGAGGAGTCGGCAACAACCCTAACCAACCTCAAGGAGGAGGTAATCAGCAGGGCGGGTTCCAGCAGAACCCGAAGCAGCTTCACGATGATAATGGGCATTATTATGTCACAACTCGGCCACAGAAACCGAGTCATGGCAGTTACCATATCTTCACAACAAGCACGTCCAGGCGTTCCAAGAAATTAAAGGTTAGAGCTGTCAATGCAGTGGAGCCGGCACTACCACAATGGCTCAGATGGTCAGAGCAAACCATCACATGGAGTCGGGCAGATCATCCGCCAAGAGTCGACGATCCAGGGCAGCTAGCCTTGGTAGTAGCACCTCAAGTTGGGGGCTATACATTGAACAAAGTGCTCATGGATGGTGGAAGTAGTATCAACATCTTATATTATGACACATTCAAGAGGATGCAGCTGCAAGATAGAAAGTTAATACCCACTGAGACAGTTTTTCATGGAATCGTACCAGGGAAGTCAGCCAAGCCAATCGGTAAGATTTATCTTGAGGTTGCTTTTGGCATAGTGGAGAATTTTCGTTCAGAGATTATGCCTTTTGAAGTAGTGGATCTTAAGAGTCCATACCATGCTCTCTTTGGTTGACCAGCATACTTTAAGTTTATGGCCAGACCATGCTATGTTTACTTGAAGCTCAAGATGCCAGGTCCAGCAGGAGTCATTACAGTTAATGGCAGCAGACAGATGGCATTGGAGTGTGAGCTGGGTGATGCAGCTATGGCTGAGACAGCTTGTGCTCAAGAGGAGCTGAAATTTTACAAGGCAAACGTGGACCCGGAGGACAACTCGGTCCTTAAGAAGCCGGCCACAGAGGAGAAGATGAAATTCAAGTCAGCTCAGGACACAAAGCAAGTCGACTTTACCCCTGGTGATTCTTCCAAGCAGTTCACCATTGGGGCACACCTCTCTGATAAATAGGAAAGCGCGCTCGTCGAGTTCATCCGTGAGAACCGGGACATCTTTGCATGGAAGCCATCTGACATGCCAGGAGTCCCGAGAGAACTCACCGAGCACAGCTTACATGTTAACCCTAATGCAAGACCAGTTAAGCAGGGTCTGCGCAAGTTTCATGATGACAGGAGGAAAGCCATAGGAGAAGAGGTGGCTCGGCTCCTCGCAGCCGAGTTCATCAAGGAAGTCTTTCACCCAGAGTGGGTGGCCAATCCAGTGTTAGTACCAAAGAAAACAGGAGAGTTGCGTATGTGTATCGACTTCACGGGCCTTAACAAGCATTGCCCTAAGGACCCGTTTGCACTGCCTCGTATTGACCAGATCATTGACTCCACAGCGGGGTCAGAGTTGCTTTGTTTCTTGGATGCCTATTCAGGGTACCACCAGATCAGACTCAACATAGAGGATGAACTGAAGACGTCCTTCATTACGCCCTTTGGAGCATTTTGTTACACAACAATGCCCTTTGGACTCAAGAACGCAGGAGCTACATATCAGAGATGTATCCAGAATTGTTTCAAAAAACAGATTGGAAGAAATATTCACGCTTATGTGGATGATGTAGTTGTCAAATCTCAGAAAGCCGACTCTCTGATAGCAGACCTGACAGAAACCTTTGATAACCTACGCAAATACAAGATGAAGCTCAATCCAACCAAGTGTGTTTTTGGAGTCCCTGCGGGCAAACTCCTAGGCTTCATTGTTTCAGAGAGAGGCATTGAAGCAAACCCAGAGAAAATCAAGGCTATTCACAATCTGCAGAATCCGACTTGTCTAAAGGACGTTCAGAAACTCGCTGGTTGTGTAGCAGCTCTTAGCAGATTCATCTCAAGACTCGGAGAGAAGGCGGGTCCTCTCTACCGACTCCTGAAGAAGTCAGACAAATTCATATGGGACAAAGAAGCTGACGATGCTTTCGAAGGCTTGAAGAAAACCCTATCATCAGCACCAGTACTTGCAGCTCCTACAGATAAGGAGCCCATGCTATTGTATGTGGCTGCCAACGAGAGGGTGGTCAGTGCAGTAGTAGTGGTGGAACGATCAGAGGAAGGAAAGGAGTATCCAGTGCAGAGGCCTGTTTACTACATCAGTGAAGTCCTCACAGAGTCAAAGCAAAGGTACCCTCAATGGCAAAAGCTAGTCTATGGAGTTTTTCTCGCTAGTAGGGAGCTCAAACATTATTTTCAAGAGCATCCAATCAAGGTGGTGAGTTCAGCATCGCTAGCAGACATTATACGCAACAGAGATGCAACAGGCCGAGTCGCCAAGTGGGCAATTGAGCTGGGTCCTTATCATATCACATATGAGCCCAGAACAGCAATCAAATCTCAAGCTTTGGTCGACTTTGTCAATGATTGGACCGATTGCACGTCATCACCAAGTTCACCTTGCACCAAGTATTGGACAATGCACTTCGACGGGTCCAGACAGCTGGAGGGCTCAGGAGCTGGCGTGGTTCTAACTTCACCAAAAGGAGATAAGTTGGCATATGTCCTTCAGTTGCATTTTGACTGTACAAACAACATGGCAGAGTATGAGGCTTTGTTGCATGGCCTGCGTTTGGCCAAGGAGATGAACATCAAGCGTATCAGGTGCTTTGGAGACTCGGATCTTGTAGCTCAGCAAGTATCTGGAACCTGGGACTCGAAGGATGCAAACATGGCGGCTTATAGAAGAGCAGTCGAACAGATAGCCGGGTTCTTTTCTGGTTATCAAGTGGAGCATATTGACAGACGCAAGAACGAGGCCGTAGATGCGTTATCACGACTCGGCTCTCGTCGAGAGAAAGTACCACCAAATGTGTTTGTGGACGAGCTTCACCACCCATCAGTCAAGTTGCCCACAGAGGAGGAGTTAGCCTTCCCAGATCCAGAGTCGGCATTTGTGGCAGCAGTACGGGCAATCCCAGCATGGACAGAGCCCTATCTTGCATATCTCCTTAGGGGCGAGCTCCCACAGGATGAAGTCAAGCGAAAGCAACTCATCAGGCGATGCAAGTCCTACACAGTCATTGATGGTGAGTTATATAGAAGGAGTGTCACTGGAGTCTACCAGAGGTGTGTGTCTCCAGAGGAGGGCAAGCAAATACTGCAAGAGATTCATGCAGGTGATTGTGGTCATCATGCATCCACTAGATCCTTGGTGTCAAAAGCTTTCAGACACGGGTTCTTTTGGTTAACAGCACATTTGGACGCAGAAAAGATAGTTCGAGTCTGTGATGGATGTCAAAGGTACGCAAGGCAAGACCACGTGCCAGCCCAAGAGCTCAGAACCATCCCTATCACTTGGCCATTTGCAGTTTGGGGGCTTGACATGGTTGGTCCTTTCTCAAAGTCGCCTTGTCAGAAGACCCATCTGCTAGTAGCAGTTGACAAGTTCACCAAGTGGGTGGAAGTAGAACCCGTCAGCAGAGTCGACGGTGCATCAGCTGTGAGATTCTTCAAGAAAATAGCAACACGCTTTGGATACCCTCATAGCATCATTACAGACAATGGTACCAACTTATCAGTTGGAGAGATGGCCAAGTTCTGCGGTGAGAATAACATCAGACTCGACCTAGCCTCAGTGGCACACCCGCAGTCCAATGGGCAAGCAGAGAGGGCAAATCAGGAGTTGCTGAAGGGAATTAAGCCTCGGCTCCGAGTCCCCTTGCTAAGAGCCACCGGGTGTTGGGTTGAGGAGTTGCCAGCAGTACTTTGGAGTATCAGAACGACTCCTAACAGGTCCACTGGCTTCACACCTTTTTTCATGGTATATGGAGCAGAAGCCGTCCTGCCAAGCGACTTGTTGCATGACTCGCCACAAGTCGCCAATTACGTCGAGACAGAAAATGAACTCGCTCGCCAGGACTCGGTGGATGCACTCGAGGAAGCAAGGGAGTTAGCCCTTGAGAGATCAGCGGTTTATCAGCAAGACTTGCGGCGACACCACGCACGCAGAATCAAGACTCGGACTATCCAGGAAGGAGACTTGGTGCTTCGTCTTATCCAGAACAGGGAAGGGATGCACAAGTTATCTCCACCATGGGAAGGACCATTCTTTATAAGCAAAAACTTGCACAACGGATCGTACTATCTAATGGATGTGCGAGAGCCGGCAAGTGAAAGTAAAGGAGCTGACACAGCTCATACACTAGATCCTTATGCAGAGGCAAAGAGGCCTTGGAACATAGCTCAGTTACGTCCATATTATACTTAAGTTGTAATAGTTTTATGAGTTAAAAGGCAAAGAGCCCAATGAGCCATGCCTAGATGTAATCAAGTTGTTATGATCAAAGGAAATAAAGCCGGCTTCTGTGAACATGAGTCCTTTAGTCGAGTCACCCAGTGAGTGCGCTTTGTTATTTAACTTTGATCATCAGGTTCTTGGGGGCTTGCTTTTCAGTGAAGAAAGTTAAGCTTAGACTCATGAACCCGGCACAGTAGCCAAATTTTTCCTAATTTTCTCGCTGATAAGTTAGATGCATCCTGCACAATATGACTAATCTACAGGCATGATTCGTCTCCGGCTCTTATGAATCCTAAGGGACATGAGTTGTTAGGAGCTTGTCAGCACAAGCTGTAAGAGGAGTCATGCAGGGCCTACTTATTCATCAGTGGATAATTAGACGGGTTATAAGAACCACAGAATGACTTGCATAGAAAGTACACATCAAATATCATAACAAGCAAGTCATCATAAGCCGATTGGCACAATATTAAAACAAGTAATTCAAAAGACCTAACAAGGTTTAAGCACCAGCAGTGCATCATTACAAAGTTTAAATGCTAATAGCACAGCATTACAAAGTGATCAAAAGTCATTCAAGGGATGGTCTTCCAGAAGAGTCGACTTTTCAGCTGGAGTTGGAGAGTTCTTCTTCGCTGGAGACTTGTCTTTTGTTTGAGTAGTGGAGGCTGGAGCCGGCTTCAAAGGAGGCTTGGTGGCGACTCTCTTCGTTTGAAACCCAGTACCTTGGGGACTCTTCATGTGCTTAGCTAGCTCTGCTTGTTTCTGGGCATCTCCAGAGATAGCTCTCGAAGGAGTAGGCCCAGCAGGAGTCTTCAAGGTGGGCTCGGCACTAGGAACAGGAGCCGCCGGTGACGAGGAACTCGGCCCGGTAGAAGAGGATGGGACACCAGCTGGGTCCTGTGATGGGCGGCCAAAGTTTATGATCGCAGGAGTTTCTGGAGCAACTCTTTTGTTCTCCAAATCATAGTGATGAACCCCATACCTCAGGGTCCATCTTATTGGCAATCTCACAAGCATATGGCCGCACCAATTTCTCTTCAGCCTTGAAGTCGTCTTGAGTGAAAGGTTTGCCATCCTCATGTTGCTCTGGCTTCCCCATAGTAAGCATTGCTGGCTCCAACACAGTGGGGTAATAGCTATGGGCTAAGGCCAAGATCCTGATGGAGGCTCTCCTCAATGAAGATTGTTTCCACAGCCGCATGTAACCTGGTGCCCTAGACAACTCATCCACCAGACGTTCAGGCTCTTTGGGGCACTTGCCCTTATGGTTCAAATATTTAACCACTGCACGGGCTCCCTCTTACAGCCCATGACAGTGGTCAAGCATCTCAGACAGTTGCTTGCTGGTTGGCATCTTAAGTTTTGGGGAGTCAGCCCCTGCAGAAAGGAAATCAAAGAGTGATTGTCAGTCTAAAAGCAATTTAGAAAGGTGTAGAAAAGGAAGCACAAGTTATAAACTTACCAAATATGTGTTGGCACATGGCCCCAATGCCTTTGCGGCAAGTGTCGAAGACAACTTTTAGGTCATTGTGTGCCTTTTGGGCAACCTTTTTGGCCTTAGCAGATTCTTTTTTGACTTGCTCCAGTTGAGCAGACAAAGCCTTCAGATTCTTCTCAAGCTGAAGGGAGTGTTCTTTTTCAGCTATGGCAGACCTGGCACTAGCAGCGGCCTGGTCCTCAAGCTCTTTCATATCTCTCTTCATCTTGGAGATAACGCACTGCAATCACAAGTCAGATTTTTGCAAGTCAGAATGGACAAGTCATAGAGCACAAGTAAGCTTCACAAGTCAAGTAGAGAACTCATGAGCTTCAAGTCGTCACAAGTTAACAACTTGGCGCTTGGGGGCTACTCAGGAGTCAGTTTTTCTCTTACAGCTAGCAGGCATGGGTCCTAATCGACAAGTCATCAGCTCCAAGTCGTCACAAGTTAACAACTTGGCGCTTGGGGGCTGCTGGTAGATCAAAAAAAATTCTTCAAGTTAAGCATGAGTAAATTACATATATTTGTAGCTCCAAGTCGTCGCAGGCTGACAACTCGGCGCTTGGGGGCTACTCGTGGAAAAGTTTTTTGGTCTAAGGACCCGACAGACAGCAAACTAGCAGCCCCGGGTCCTAGTAGAGCTAAGGACTCAGTGCTTGGGGGCTACAATGTGCAAATTTTTTCTATAAAGCAGTTGAGTTCAATTTCAAATCAAAGCACCTATCCTAGTCACAAGTCACCACAGACAGGTGCTTGGGGGCTACTGGGATAGGATGATGCCAGAAAAGCATAAAGAAGTAGAAGTCAAAGAACTTACATTGTGAATCATGTGGAGAGATCTAAGAGCCGCTTGCTCATCATCCTTCAGCCTCGCAGATTGATCGTTCAAATCAACCGCTTCAGCATAGGCTTCAGAAAAAGACATGTTATCAGCCACCCGAAGCCGGCTGTAGTCAGTAGATGATTTGGTCTTGATGTTTGGAGAAGTTGCAGGACTCGGCTTCACAGGAGCCGGATGAGTTTGAGGCGCAGTATCAGGAGTCGTAGCCCCAGAAGAGGGCTGGACAATTTGTGGAGTCGCCGCCCGAGTCCTTGAAGGGGACCCGGGGATGGTGGGAGTTGCAGTTGCACCAGCAGACGCAGCAATGGAGGGACCTGTCCTTGTGCTTGTCGTTTCAGAAGCCGAAGGAGGGACAGGTCCACGACCAGAGGTGACATCAGCCATGTCTGGGAGTTTGGTTATTTTGGCATAAGGCCGAGCCCTGAAATATGCAAAGATAGAAGTCAGCAATAAATCTAGCGAAAGGAAAAGGCAGAAGTCATTTGAATACAAGTACAGAAACAAAGAGTTTTACCCAACATTGGTCTCCAGGTCCAAGGAGGCCTGAGAGTCCGAAGAAGGCATTGACATCCCGGAGTGGTAGGAGTCGTCCTTGTGGGGAGGGGAAGTCGACTTCCGTTGGTGCGAGACAGGCAGAGGCTCAGGAGCATCTGCGGGCCCATCGGAGCGCAGTTTCCTCTTCCTGGCGGCGATAACACTCTGCATGTGTTCTTCAGGCTTAGTAGGTGAGCGAGAGGACCCAAGGACTCGTGAGAGTGGTACCTTGGGAACAGCCTCTCGAGATCCATTATTGTTAGAAGCTGGGGAAGAAGAAGAGTGACTCCTGGCTGAGGACTCCTCAGACAATGATGGTTGTGCAACAGCAGAGGTGGTGTGGGCTTGTCTAGTGACGGGAGCCTCTGGAGAGGACTCGTCATCGGCAGTCTCCTCCACAATGGGAGCCTCTTGAGAGGATTCTTCTTCAATAACATTTTCGGTGGGAGCCTCTGGCGAGGACTCCTCATCAGCAGCATCATCTTCAGCAGGAGCCTCCTGGGAGGACTCCTCATCATCGTTATCGGTGTCTTCTGCCACAGTAGTTTGATCTGTGGCAGGAGTCTCCTCTTCAGCCTCAGCCTCGTTTTCAGCTTTATTTTCAGTGCCAGCTCCAAAGGCCGGCTTCCAGAAGGAGTCGGTGAGCTGCAATAGAGTCAGAGGAAATGAGTTAGCAAGTAATTCAAGTAAGAACAAGTTGGAAATAAGGTAAAGTGTGAGGCTTACGTCTGGAGCTAGGTTGGTGGAGCAGAAGGGCTGGAGCCCAAAATGTGCTTGGTCCTTCACCGGTTTCCCAGTCAGCTTTTTGATAAGCCGACCAAGTTCAGGTCCATCAGACAATTGCTCCGTCACCCGGAGATCATCGCCAGCGCAGCGAGTGTATGAGCAGATGAGCCGAGTCCTAGGACTCAGGGGCTGAATTCTCTAGGTGGTCCAGCAGCGGACTAGATCCATGTTTTCCAGGTTGTGGGATAAGAGGGCCCGGATCCGAGTGATCAGAGACTCGACTCTTGGCCGGGCGGCCTCTGAGCATCTAGCTTTCATGAGAGGAGTCGCCTGGAGGCGGTCCTCCGAGAATAGAGGAAGTTTTGGTTCACCTGCAGGGGAGGTATCCTTGCAGTAGAAGAAGGTTTTTTGCCAGTCCTTGATGCGGTTGGGAAAGACTGGCTTTGGAAAGACAGAATGGAGGCGCCGTTGAAGAGCGACGGCGCCACATTGGAGGAGAGGGCCCCCAGAAGTTTCGGGCTGAGGATTGCAGTAGAAAAGTTCAAGCCAGAGATTGAGATCGGGCTTGATTTGGAGGTAATCCTCACACAAGGTTACAAAATTGGATAGAGTGAGAATGGAATTGGGGGCCAGGTCATGAATCCGCAGCTGATAGAGTTCAAGGAGTTGGCGGAAGAAAAGATTACCGGGGGGAGTGAATCCGCGGAACAGATGCTCGGTGAAGATCACCACTTCATCCTTCGCAGGAGCGGGCACTATCTCATTCCCTGGGGCCCGAGCCTTCACGTTGGATGGAATCAGACCGGTGGATCGATGCGTCTTCAATTGCTCCGCCGTGACCGTAGATCCACTCCAATCAGCAGAAATCGATCGCTTGGATGAGGATTTTGCGGCGGCGGCGGCCGCGGCGGCAATGTCCACCGTCCTGCTCGACGAGGAAGCCTTGGCCTTGGGTGCGGTCTTTGCGCGCTTGGGAGCCATGGCGTGCGGGCGGTGTGTGCTGAGCGCGGGAAGAGATGAGCGCGAAGAGAAAGGAGAGAATTTGAGCTGAAGGGGGCAAGTGAGGTTTTGAGACCTAACCCTTTGATATTTATAAAGGGGTAAAAACCCTAGTAAGTTACAGCGCTGGTCCACAGTAATTTGTGGATAACGATTCAGTGATAAGTAATTCAGCGGCTAAAAGCCAGACAGGAAATTATAATAAAGAAAAACCAAAGTCACAGAAGTGGAAGGAGCCGGCTTGTCTCAGAATGACGAGTCCTGTGACAGTGAAAGTCAAGTTATCTAGTCCTTGTTTGCAAGAGTCACAACAGAACTCGGCCTGCTAGTGCAAAGGCAAGAGTGGTGGCTTGAACAAGGGATGAGGATGGACTCATTTTATATGTGTATTATGTTTTTATGCAGGAATTCATCTTGGAGCTAGCAGCAAGCGACTTGGAGCCTGTGGCTCAAATGGAAGGAGTCGACCCAGGAAGTCGAACCAACGAGTTGGAGGAAGCCGCCAAGCTGTGCCCAAGATAAATTCAGGGGCTACTGATGGGGGGATACTTTATAGGTAGGCCCATGGACCCGGAAAGTAGACCCGCCAAGACCAAGAAGGCCAAAGCCGAGTCACGTATCAAGTCACATGGGCTGGGCTGGAGACAAGCCGATCGAGGCCCATGATGAAGAAAGGACTTGTCCGGAAGGAGTCCAAGTACAACCCGGAGCCTTAACTTGGAAGACCAAGACATAGAGTAGGACTCCGTGTTCTAGTGTGACTCGGTGTAACCTGTAAGTCCAGGGACCCGGCAGCCTTTATAAGCGGGGTCCTGGACCTTAGATCGACAGGTTCTAAGCAATTCATAGTTGCCGACTCCCCAGAGAGGAGCCGGAACCCTGTAGTCGATACCAGATCTAGAGCAATAAAGAGAAGCAGGAAGTAGGTCTTTACCTCTACAAAGAGGGGCCGAACCTGGGTAAATCTGTGTCCCTAGGCGAGATTAATCTCTCCTACGCACTTCAAGCATCGATGGCCCCCGAACTCACCTTCCTGGAGGAAGGACTTGCCGTGACAACCCCACGACAAGCTCTTTTGGAGCTCTGCGGGGGTAGGCTACACTGGGCCCTGCTAAGCAAAAAACAAGGTCTTATTCGTGTTGTGTGGTTCGTTTGGTAGCCTGCATGAAAGAACGTGGCATGGGCTGAGCCCACGGTGGTGGGCGTTTGGTTACATCGTTTGCATGCCCTAATGCAGCTACGCAGTGTTTGGTTGAATGCAAAGTTGCAGCTGCGATAACCTCTTCTTCCTTGTGGTGAGGTTACCAGGCACTGCACAAGTAAAGATGTTCTAAAACAAGTACCAGAACCTAGCATAACAGATGGCTAACATAATACACTTAGAAGAATAGCAGACATATTCTTAAACAAGTACCAGAATCCAGATGAACATGTTGCATAAAACAGGTCTGATGTTAACAGATCCACAATCCACTTGCTTAGTCCTCCTCTTTCCTGAAGTTCGATGGGTGATCAGGGCACATCGTCACCAGCTCACAGCCTGAGTTGTCGAAGATGATCACTTTGTAGTCCATTCGGCCGAGCTTCTTGAACATGTGGACGTAACCAATCTGCAAGCAATGAGCTATGGCAAAAGCTGGCCATCCCTTCTGGAGGCATGCTCTCCCATTGATATCAGCCACAGTGATTGTCCAAATACAGCCTGTGTTCGTCCTGAGCGTGATGTTGCCAAGCACATCACCCAAGTAGGGCCTGAAGGCTTCAGGAACTGGGAAGGGCCCTAATCTAGGTGCGAGAAGCACTTTGATGAAGTGGTTAGGGGACACCACATTCCTGATCCACCCATATGTTGCCTTTCTTATTTTGAACACGGTGTCAATCTCAACCATGTCCATAGGGGCCTTCTGCTTCGAATCCTTAGTACATAACAGTGTGTCATACGTCAACAAATGCTATACCAAACATTAACCACAATCAAATGTACTCAAAAGATGATCTCCTAATACCAACTATCATACACAAACAAATGTACTTGTGCACAACAACAGATACTAGAAGACACCTCTTGAATGCAAAAGATGCACCTGCAAGCCTCATATATTGTCAACATAGGGCAAATGGATTGACCTCAGAACTAGGTAGCAATACAACAATTGGTGAAATGTATAAACTACCCGGGTCTGAAGCTAATCCCCTTGCACTGAACATGGCACGGTCAAATCATTGGCTTCAAAATGCAACACAAAATCAATACAACAAGTGCTCGTTTGTCTCAGAACATGTAGAGGCATGCTTGTGCTTACTGACTAGCTAGCAAAAGAATATAACAGTCACATCTCATTGTGGTTGATTCATACTTTTGCTGGCAGTCAGCAGGTGCCAGCTCTAACAGAAATCATCATAGACCTAATGGAGTACGTCAAAGAAATTTGCCTCATAAGAATTAGCAAACAGAGATCTCAGGGAGACGACTCCGTGCAGGACCACGAGGTATGCGCATCAAATGTAAGTGCACATCGCTCAAGGTCCTACGCAAGTCACCTCCCTGCACATATGTTATGCCACATTGTAATCATCGGCTTTGTGCTAAACACACGCAATCTAGAACAACTCATCAGAGGCCTCAGTTTCATAGTATGCAAGTCAGTTCGAACAATAGTATGCACCGCATGACAACTGAAAGGATCGATGAGGTTAACTAGAGTGGGGGGGGTGAATAGGTTAACTACAAATTTTACTTCTTTTTCGTTTTAAATCGGTATTGCTCAAATATAAATTCTCTAGATTATGCAACTAGATGAACAACCCTATATGTTGAGCAATTGACTACTAGCACAAGATATATATATATATATATGAGTAAGCTAGTAGAAACAAGTAAAGGAAAGTTGAGGAATAACCAACAAGATGACGCGGAGATTTATCCCGAAGTTCACTTCCCAATGGAAGCTAATCTCCGTTGGAGCGGCGCGGTGTTCACCAAAGTGAAACACTGAGTAGCCTTGATATGGCACACCGTATCTCCGTTGTGTCTTACCACCAATGTGGCGAGACACTTGTCACTATGTTGCCGTTGAGGTTGACAACTAGAACCTTTACAAGGATGAAGCACACTCCACAAGTTGGAGGGTCTTCACCAAATGCTCCGAGCCTCCAAGACTCGATGCTCAAGGCCGGGGCACACACCACAACTCAATTGGTGGCTCCCGGCAATGTCTTCTTAGCTCCCAAAGCTCCGAAGGACAACAAGCTCTTAGGGTTCCAATGAACACCAAGAGTAACAAGCCCCCTCTCACAAATCAAGGGGGAAAACGAATCGGTTTGGTAGAGATTGTAGATCAAGAGGTTCTCTCCCAACTCACCAAGTATCAAAGAGATTGATTGGCTAGTAGGAGAGATCTATGTGGATTGAGGTGGTCTAAAATGGTAGAGCTTCAACTTCTTGCTTTTTTTGATAGACGAATGACAAAGGTAGAAGAAGAAGCCCTTAAATAGGTGGCCGCAAAAATGCAGCCGTTGGAGCAGGGGCACAAGGCCAGCCGTGGGGCCGGCCATGCCGGGGCAGTGGCCGGGGTAGTGGCCGGCCACCCCTGCGTGAAGGCAGCCTGTAGCCCGGCCATGGCCCGGCCATCATGGCCGGCCGAGTAACAGATCCGGCCCGGCCATGGACCGGCCATGCTGGGGTGGTGGCCGGCCACCCTTCTTCTCCTCCCCTTTAACTCTTGCTCAAACATCCTGATAAAGTCCTTTCGTCGATGTTTCATCGTTTTAACCTAACTACACATCTTGAATAAAGGGGTTTAAATATTATTGTGTTGTCATCAAACATCAAAACATACTTAGGAGATGAGGTGCTCTTTCAATCTCCCCCCTTTTGATGTTTGATGACAAAACAAGAATTTGCATGATATATATATATGAGAGTGACCAATGATGGTTAGTGATTTACAAAAATTAGACGAGCTCCCCCTCAATGTGTGCACAACAACAAGAGACATGAGCTCCCCCTAACTTTTGCAATTCACATATCTTTTATACTAAGAAAAATAGCTCTCAACATCATTGAATACACATATAACTATAACATAATCATCATGTACTCAACTATCACATTAGTAATACGGATAGTGATAAGAATGGCTCACCAATGTCTTGACGTAGAGATAATGGATGGCATCAATTGACTACACATATAACAGGGTCTTGACATAGAGATGATAGCCGAAGATAACATAGTCTTACACATAGAATAGATAGCCAAGTTCACAAGATGAAATCCAAATTAAAGTTCACTTGAAACACACGAGATAGAAGCAAATAGAAGAAGCAATGATGATGCAGAAACCCTTATATGCAAATTCCCGTTGACAACCTAATATTTCTACCCCTTTGGCATCAAGACACCAAAAAGAGAGAGAACGACTCTAAGCGTTACCCGAAGATGGCCATTCGTAGGCCGCCGATCTGAACCAATCAACCATGGTCTCATTCTCAAGGTCAGGAAGCTCGACATCATCACCACCATAGAGATACTGAGTGTTGATCACGGGGGGCGCTGTGCTAGAACTGGGTCCATCTGACTGGTTGACATTGGGCCCAACATTGGGATTAGCAGGGACAGGTGGCAGAAACCAATTTGAGTTTGCAGAAACCCATGTCTCCTCTGGAGTGATCTCACCCTCAGATCCACTGGCAAACTCCATGTTCATGTGCCTTGCCATCAATTTCTGGTTATTACGAATGATCTTGTTGTTCCGATGAGCCTCATAAGTCCGTTTTTGCATATCAATCCCAAAACAATTCATATTTTTGAAGATAGATTTCCATGTTGTCTTGGGTGCACTGGAAGTATGAGCTGAGCTTGTACCTTCATCATGAGGAGAGGGCTTAGAGCGCTTGGCCGGAGGAGGATCATCATCACCATGAAAATTCATATTGAGGGGCTTGTGATCAATCAAAGGATAAACCGAAGACCTAGTGGCGCCACACTTGTTCTCAATGAGAAGCTGAAGATAGGGAGCATAGATGGGAACCCTCTTTTTGAGAACACATAGACGCATCTCACTGAGCATGTAGTGCATCACGTCAAGTTTGACACCCTGTTCTTTCTTGCTCTCCAAGTGAAAGAGAAGATTGATCAACCAGCCACGAACCACATTCCGTTCCCCATACTTGACATGAATTGTTTGGCGGAGAATCCTGTGGAGTGCATAATACTTGGATGACATGAAGGTGAAATTGGGAGCATGACATATACCTTCGGCCTCCGTATCATAACAGTGATAAAGATGAGGCTTGGCTGACAACTGACGTTGACCTGGTTCATGAATGCGGAAGTATCTAGAATCACAGGGATCAATGACAGGGAGATCCAACAAGCGAGCGAAGTCAGCTAGTGTAGCCTGACAGACAATGGTGGCACTCATCCAGGTCATAGTATTGGCAGCATCGGAGTGAAAGTATATTGTGGCAAAGAACTCCTTGATGAGCTCGGGATTGTAGTTCTTCTTAAGACCCATGAGCCTATGAAGATTGTGGAATTCCAGGATTTCCATTGTCTCCGGATAGTGTTGACGAACCCATTCCACATCGAAGAACTGTTGAGGCACATAGGTGTTCTCCTTCCGGCAGATGACAAACTCATACATAACTTGATGCATCTTGCAATAGAACCGGCGATCCGAAGAGGTGCGGTCATAAATATAGGGATTAAAACCTAGACGGTCCCGTTAGAAGTCCTTTTCCGGGAGAGTGTTCCAATCACTGTGCACAGGCTCAAACTTGTTGGTGACAATGCGCTGAGACGAGCCGGCAGTTTTGTTGCCACTGACTTTCTTAGGGCGACGAGCCCGCAGACGCTGATTGATAGGAACATTGTCGGAATCTGTGAAATTAGAGCATAGGGACGAGCATGGTGGATAAGTGCACATAACCACATACGGATGTGAAAGACTGGGCATAGAGATATATACTGAATACAAATTGGTGATAACAAGATTACCTATGAGAGAATTAACATCAAAGCATTTGTTCTAGAATCACTAAGCAATAGAATAAAACATTTTGGAATCGGTGATAACTAAATTTCTTTATGAGAGTGGACACCAAAATATTGAACACTAAGGTCACTACGTGATAAATGAAAATAACATTGCATAGAGATACAACATGAGCACAAATTGGTGATAACTAATTTTCCTATAAGGGAATCGACACCAAAGCATTCATATTAATATCTCTAAGTTAAGACAATGATTATTAGCCACGAAATTAGCATATGCACGTAAGTTGTTGGGAATATGCCCTAGAGGCAATAATCAAATAGTTTATTAAGCATATTCACGTTTATGATAATAGTTTATTATCCATGCTATAATTGTATTAAATGGAAACATAATACATGTGTGGAATATAAACACCCGGAGTCCCTAGTGAGCCTCTACAGGACTAGTTCGTTGATCGAGAGATAGTTAGAGTTTCCTAACTATGGACTTGTCATAGTCACTTGATAACGGAGTCATATCATTAGGAGTAATGGTGTGATGGACATGACCCAAATAAAGAGTTGCAATTAATCGTGTCACAAAAGTTTTGTTGTCAACACTTTTAATATGCCAAATATAGTTTCCTTAGACCATGAGATTATATCACCCTCGTTCACCGGAGGAATACTTTGTGGACATCAAACGTCACTTCGTAACTGGGTGATTATAAAGGTGGCTTTCAGGTATCTCTGATGGTGGGTTGTTGGGTGATATGAATCGAGAGTGGAATTTGTCCCTCCATGTGACGGAGAAGATATCTCCAGGCCTTCTCGGTAACATAGCATCAAAAGTCTGCAGACATGTGATTAGGTTGTAATCACCGGGATCCTATATTATGGACGAGTAAAGAGAACTTGCCGGTAACGAGATTAAACTAGACATGGGGATGTCAACGATTATATCTCGGGCAAGTAAAATATCGTGAGACAAAGGGAATCATATATGAGATTAATTGAATCTCCGGCATCGTGGTTCAATCGAGAAAAGGTTTTCGTTGAGTGTATAGGAATTAATATGGACATCCCGGTCCCGCTATTAATTATTGATATGATCATGTCTATGCATTCTCGAACCCGTAGGGTCACACACTTAACGTTCCGATGAAATTAGGTTTTGCGATGAATTAAATGATGAAGTGAACGAATGGTGATTCGGAGTCTCGGATGGGATCCCAGACGTCACGAGAGGTTCCGGAGGAGTCCGGAGGATAAGATTCATATATGGAAAGTGGTTTCCGGAGGTTTCGGAAAAGTTCCGGAATATTTCATAGGGTATCGGAAAGGTTCCGATATGTTCTAGAAGGGTCTAGAAGTGGGACCGCATATTTTGTATGGGGCCCACATGGACCAAAGGGGTGCTGCCACCACCTAGGTGGGGCGCACCACCTAAGGCCCACATGGGCTGGTGCGGCATAGGAAGGGGGGAACCCACTCCTAGTTGGACTAGGAGTTGGGCCCTCCACCCTTTAGGAAAGGGGCCCAAGGAGGAGTCCTAGTTGGACTCCAACTTGGGGGGCAAGGCAAGAGGGGGCCGGCCGGCCCCTACCCTAGCCCTTGCCGCCGCCTATATAAAGGGGGGGAGGGGTGCGGCACACACCCTGGAGGCTGCCGCCCCACACCTAGCCGCACCCCCCTCTCCCACCTAAACCCTAGCCGCACCCCTCTCCTTCCCCGGAGGGCTGCCGCCGCCTCACCTCCACCAAGAGCTGCCGCACCACCCTAGCCCTAGGGGGCTGCGCCACCTCCTCCTCCTCTCCCTCTCCTCTTGCTTGGCTTGGCGAAGCCCTGCTCGCGGAGATCGTCATCATCACCGGCACTACCGTCGTGCTGCTGAGATCATCAAGGCCACGTCCTCTCGCTTGCGGGATCAAGGAGTCGACGTCTTCATCGAGCTGTACATGTGGACGCCGCGGAGGTGCTGCCCGTTGCTGCACTTCACCGGATTGGATCTTGAGGATAATACATCTCCTCGCGACTAGACGAGTCTAGTTGCGGGGATCGACTAGCCAACCCCTGCACCGACAAAACGCATTTGTTGATCTTCAAGGGTAAGAGATTGGATCTCATCTTCGCTATCTTCATCTCATAGATCTAGATCCTTGGGGTTTATTCCGCTTGCCGCGTAGAAATTTTTTTGTTTTCCATGCTGCGACCCCATCAGTGGTATCAGAGCCTAGATCTATTCGTAGATGTTGGTGCGATTAGAACACAAGGAGTTGTGGGCGTTGATATTTACCTTCTCGCGTACACTTTGCATCTTTGCGGTATTGTGAGATTGAAGCGGCCCGGACCAACCTTACTCGTCCACGCACGAGAGACCGGTTCCACGACTGACATGCAACTTGTTTTGCATAAGTGGCTGGCGGGTGTCTGTTTCTCTTGCTTTAGTGAGGATGCAATTTTCAATGGAAGGCCTTTCAAAAGGATGAGTAAATAAGCAACTATTATATCACCGTTGTGGTTTTTGCGTAGATTAGAACGGTTCTATCTCGTTGACCCAAGCCACGTAAAATTTGCATAAACAAAGTAGAAGGCGTCTAACTTGTTTTTGCAGAGGGGGTCAAGTGATGTGATATGGCCAATGTGATTTGTGATAATGTATGCAATGATCATGTTTGTAATATTTCGCGACTTGCATGTCGGCGAGTACGGCAACTGGCAGGAGCCATATGGTTGTCTTTTATTTTATGTGACCTGCGTGTCAATGAATCACCATGTATTTGCTTTACTTTATTGCTAAGAGTAGCATTAGTTGTAGTTGCAATAGTTGGTGGACAACCATGGTGATGGCGCCAAGATGATGGAGATCATGCCGGAGATGGAGATCTTGCCGGTGCTTTGAAGATGGAGATCTAAGAGCATATGAAGAAAGGCCATATCATATCACAATTATGAATTGCATGTGATGTTAATCCCTTTTATGCACCTTATTGTTATGCTTAGATGTGATCGCGACGGTAGCATGATAAGGTGATCTCTCATGTTAATATCAAGATAATTAAGTGTTCTCCCCTAGTATGCGCCGTTGCGAAAGTTCGTCGTTTCGAAGCATCTCGTGATGATCGGGTGTGATAGATTCAACGTTCACATACAACGGGTGCAAGCCAGTTTGCACATGCGGAAATACTACGGTTGTCTTGACGAGCCTAGCATGTACAGACATGGCCTCGGGAACACGGAACCGAAAGGTTAAACACGAGTCATATGAATGATATGATCAACACTGAGTTGTTCACCATTGAAGCTACATCATCTCACGTGATGATCGGTGGTGGTGTAGTGGATTTGGATCGTGTGTCACTAATCAACCGGAGAGATGTTGAGTTTAGTGGGAGTTCATTAATTTGATTAAGTTGAACTAAAATTATCATAAACAAGTGTCCTAAAGATGTCTTTGCAAAATCCTTGTAGATCATGGGAGACTACAGTAGTATGTTTCTTGCTGAGGAGCTGCGTCTCGATGGGTCAAACTTTGCTGAATGGTACATGCGTCTGAGAGAAGCCCTGTACGCCAATGACGAGCTCTACGTGATAGATGAACCTTTAGAAAAACGCCCTGATGTTACTGTTGACTATGAAGGGTATATGGAGTGGTACGATCAAAAGACCACCTACTTGAGAGTCGAGTGGCTGATATGCACCTTCATGGATTCTAACCTTGGTAGACAATTTGGAAACTTGAGCGCAATGGAGATTGTCGATGAGCTGAAATGAAGGTTCATAGCACAAGTTAGAGTTGCAAGGTTTGAATGCTTGGATGATTTTCTTTCAACTAAGATGGAAGAAAACACTTGCTTGGAACAACACCTAAGTAAGATGCACCGGCTGTATTATACTATGGTGGATGTTTGGAACCATGAAATAACTGACGAGATGGCAATAGATGGGGTGTTGCGCTCGCTTCCCCCCAGCTATAAGGATTATGTCAGGAACTATATCATGGGAAGGGATTCGATCACTTTCTGTGAGTTTATTTCCCAGCTTCGTCAAGTTAAAGTGGAACCCATAGCAGGAGAAGTAGTCAACGAAGAAGGTATATTTTGATATACTAGTTATAAATGTTTAAATGTCCCATTTACACTTGTGGTGAGCTAAGTATTTGATACTTGTGCTGTTTTGTGAAAACAGGGCCTGCCGTTTGAGAAGTGCATGGAGGGACTGAGTGGATTTCGCGGGAAGATGGCAATCAAGGAGTTGATGCTGGCGATGTTCTACTTCTACATTTATCGTTTTAAATTAGAGGATTTGAATGAGTTTTGTAATCGAATTAAGTGTGATCTTAAATTAGTGTGTCTCGGTTTATGAGACGGTCATTCATGTTAAAGACAAGTGGTTGTTCTATTTTCATGAGTAATCCTTTTTTGGAGATCACGTTTCGATTATGAGATTATTGTCCTTTGCTAGATTTAAACGATAATTAGTTAAACACTTATAAAATAAAGACATGCTAAAATATCCAATGCTTAATGATGAGAATTGTTTTAATTGTACTATTAGTGCTGAAGAGCATCTTGATGCGCATCACTAAGTAGTGTGGTTAAAAATGCCATTTTCTGAAAATGCCATGAGTTGCTGAAAATAAACACAAGTGTTGGTTGTATTTTTCAGTAAATAAAAGACATCATTATTTTATCATGAATGAGTAAATAGGAGTATTTATTCATGTCATGATGAGACCTTGGAAGTAAAGGATATTGAGTTAACAAGATAATTGAGTCTTTTCGATTTGATCAAAAGAGACAAAATATTTGAGTTATTGTTTAGTATGGAGACTTGTGACAAGTGTTATCACAAATTACAATATTTAGAGATTATTCAAAAGGTGTTTTGATAAACCTAAAGTATTGTAGTCACATTATATTTGATATTATGTGGTCATAAACAAAGGGTTCTTGGTTTTAAGGTTTTATTTGTATCATTTAGATTTATTACGATAACACTCTATTTAAATAAAGGATCTATTTAATGATTTGCATTTTGCATATGAGTTATGTGAAATAGTGGTTTCAATAATTATGAGATAATTAAAAACCAAAGCAAATGGAGTTTTTGTAGAATGTTCATATGAGATTATGAATAGAGATTCCACAATGTGAGACTAAAAGGGACAAACCAATGTGTTTGGTTGTGTTATGTATTTTAGTGGTTTTATCGTGAAATAGTTTCATGGATAAAAGATTTGTTGGAATAAATTTAGAAAGCTAAAACCTTACATGTTTATGTATCAAGTGGAACATATGTAAAGTGCTGTGTTGGTTAAAACTTGACACATAAAAAGGTTCTAATGATGGTGATCATTGTTTTTGGTTTAGCTTGTCTAAAGAGATGTAGGTTTCAAGAATATGAATTTTGTCAAAGGTTGCAAAATAATATTCATGATTTATTTGTCATGTTTGGGAAACAAGACATACTTACATAACTACAAAAGAAGAAATAGAAACTTTAAATACGAAAGTGACTAAGAGTCATTCTACTATAAGTTTAAATCATAAAGTAATCGTTACTTGATTTTGTGAAAAGAATGTTTCACATATTTATTTTTGCGAAATGTTTGCGTGGAATAAATAAAACTTAGAGCTAGCAAGGTGCTGGCGTTTCGTATATGAGTTCTCGAATCTTAAGAGTTAAGAGTTTTGGAGGAGTCCAAAGTGTCGAGAAAGTGCATAAGAAACTGAGTGAGATCTAATTAAGATATGTGGTGACATATATTAAGTTAGAGCAGAAATTAATTTCCATAATCAGAATATGTGGTGACATATGTTTGAGTGGGAACTAGTTAATCATGGTCAAATATAAAGATAACATATTTCTGAGTGGGAGCCACAGTGTTTTCACAATTTAATATGTGTATGAGGTATATTTGAGTGGGAGTTTACAACATCGTGTTTGAGTGAAATGGAGATTTCATAAATGTTGTAAATGTTGTCATAGACCAATGCATAACTTATGAAGTTAGTTTGAGCGTCAAATATTCATGTAGATGAATGTATCTATGGAGGATAGATAAGTTTGATAAATATTAAAGTCAGGATGTTTTACCTATACAAGTTTTGAAGGAGTTCAAAATGGAAACAAGAGAAGAACGGTTCGTCTCATTGTGGCATATAGGTGGAGCATTGAGTTAGAGAACTCAGTACAAAATTGATGGTTGGAGGATATGTTGGAATTCAATATGAATTGTTCATAGGTCTCAACATATAAGAACCATGTGTTTGTATATGACGATATGTGACCCAAGTCCTTAATTGTAAGAACATGTTGAATGAGGAGTCATTTTTCATGAAATTGAGATGAATTTAGAAAATGGTAGACTTGGTTGAAGTCATAAAGCCAGACTAAATTGGAGATCTCTTAATATCGGAGTAGCACAGCGAAAGCATGATCGGAAATATCAAAGTGACAAGGTTCACTGTTGATTTGTTAAGTCTACAACATATAGGAGTATATGATTAATTCAAGGATTGAAATAAGATATAATATTTTGGTTTGAGAAAGTCGTTTCAAGATTGAGTGAGTTCCAGATGCATATGTTATGAGAAAGTCCATTTGACTAATCATACATATGGGCATAAAAGGATTTGAATATCTCACTCTATAACCAAACATATTATATACATTATATGATAATGGTTTTATCATGGGATGATAAGAAGTTTATCATGAGATGATAAAGTAATGTCAAATTAGGTGACAGTTACAAATTTTTGCAAAGGACATAGACAGCTGTAAAGTACAGAGTACGGACAGAACCTTTTCCACAAGCAAACATGATCAACACTGAGACTTCATGAGTGAGACTCCATGGGTGTTGGATCGAGGAAATGTAAACTAGATTATTGACTCTAGTGCAAGTGGGAGACTGTTGGGAATATGCCCTAGAGGCAATAATAAAATGGTTTATTAAGCATATTCACGTTTATGATAATAGTTTATTACCATGCTATAATTGTATTAAATGGAAACATAATACATGTGTGGAATATAAACACCCGGAGTCCCTAGTGAGCCTCTACAGGACTAGTTCGTTGATCGAGAGATAATTAGAGTTTCCTAACTATGGACTTGTTATAGTCACTTGATAACGGAGTCATATCATTAGGAGTAATGGTGTGATGGACATGACCCAAATAAAGAGTTGCAATTAATCGTGTCACAAAAGTTTTGTTGTCAACACTTTTAATATGCCAAATATAGTTTCCTTAGACCATGAGATTATATCACCCCCGTTCACCGGAGGAATACTTTGTGGACATCAAACGTCACTTCGTAACTGGGTGATTATAAAGGTGGCTTTCAGGTATCTCTGATGGTGGGTTGTTGGGTGATATGAATCGAGAGTGGAATTTGTCCCTCCATGTGACGGAGAAGATATCTCCAGGCCTTCTCGGTAACATAGCATCAAAAGTCTGCAGACATGTGATTAGGTTGTAATCACCGGGATCCTATATTATGGACGAGTAAAGAGAACTTGCCGGTAACGAGATTAAACTAGACATGGGGATGTCAACGATTATATCTCGGGCAAGTAAAATATCGTGAGACAAAGGGAATCATATATGAGATTAATTGAATCTCCGGCATCGTGGTTCAATCGAGAAAAGGTTTTCGTTGAGTGTATATGAATTAATATGGACATCCCGGTCCCGCTATTAATTATTGATATGATCATGTCTATGCATTCTCGAACCCGTAGGGTCACACACTTAATGTTCCGATGAAATTAGGTTTTGCGATGAATTAAATGATGAAGTGAACGAATGGTGATTCGGAGTCTCGGATGGGATCCCAGACGTCACGAGAGGTTCCGGAGGAGTCCGGAGGATAAGATTCATATATGGAAAGTGGTTTCCGGAGGTTTTGGAAAAGTTCCGGAATATTTCATAGGGTATCGGAAAGGTTCCGGTATGTTCTAGAAGGGTCTAGAAGTGGGACCGCATATTTTGTATGGGGCCCACATGGACCAAAGGGGTGCTGCCACCACCTAGGTGGGGCGCACCACCTAAGGACCACATGGGCTGGTGCGGCATAGGAAGGGGGGGAACCCACTCCTAGTTGGACTAGGAGTTGGGCCCTCCACCCTTTAGGAAAGGGGCCCAAGGAGGAGTCCTAGTTGGACTCCAACTTGGGGGGCAAGGCAAGAGGGGGCCGGCCGGCCCCTACCCTAGCCCTTGCCGCCGCCTATATAAAGGGGGGGAGGGGTGCGGCACACACCCTGGAGGCTGCCGCCCCACACCTAGCCGCACCCCCCTCTCCCACCTAAACCCTAGCCGCACCCCTCTCCTTCCCCGGAGGGCTGCCGCCGCCTCACCTCCACCAAGAGCTGCCGCACCACCCTAGCCCTAGGGGGCTGCGCCACCTCCTCCTCTCCCTCTCCTCTTGCTTGGCTTGGCGAAGCCCCGCTCGCGGAGATCGTCATCATCACCGGCACTACCGTCGTGCTGCTGAGATCATCAAGGCCACGTCCTCTCGCTTGCGGGATCAAGGAGTCGACGTCTTCATCGAGCTGTACGTGTGGACGCCGCGGAGGTGCTGCCCGTTGCTGCACTTCACCGGATTGGATCTCGAGGATAATACATCTCCTCGCGACTAGACAAGTCTAGTTGCGGGGATCGACTAGCCAACCCCTGCACTGACAAAACACGTTTGTTGATCTTCAAGGGTAAGAGATTG
Source organism: Puccinellia tenuiflora (assembly GCA_012064385.1). NCBI lineage: Eukaryota > Viridiplantae > Streptophyta > Magnoliopsida > Poales > Poaceae > Puccinellia > Puccinellia tenuiflora. The sequence goes on from QRDG01000816.1 coordinate 865,643, forward strand.
GATCTCATCTTCGCTATCTTCATCTCATAGATCTAGATCCTTGGGGTTTATTCCGCTTGCCGCGTAGAAAATTTTTTGTTTTCCATGCTGCGACCCCATCATAAGTATGTTTATGAGAAAACCTAAGTCAACCAAACCCATAAGGCTAAGAGATATATGATCTATACAAGATGAGGGAGAGGACACAACTATACCCGAGTCGGAAGCCATCCTTGCCCAAGGTGATTCTTGGATGGAGGGGAGAGAGAGGCCTCTCAACACCACCAAGAACTTGGGAGATCTCCAAATCCCCACACCAATGGAGGAAACCACTTGGATGGAGAAGAAGATCGGGCCGAGGGGGTTTGAATTTGGTTAACGGATAGTGAAGGGGATGGCTAATCTTGAGTGGGATGGGTGGAGGTAGAGCTTTGGAGGCCTCTCATGGTGGTTCACATGAGTTGGGGAAGAAGGGAAAGAGAAAGAGAAAGAAAAAAAACTGGTTTTGGAGGAAAGGGAAAGCGGACAGGCCACAGTCTGGCCGGGGGATGTGACCGGGCAGGGGTCGGGCTGGCCGGCCATGATGGCCGAGATGCGACCCGAGAGGGGCCGGCCATGGGGCTGGCCAGGCCGGGACGGATGGCCTGGCAGGACGAGGGGGAGACCAGGTATGCCGGCCATTGAGCCGGCCATGATGGCCGGGGCGCTACCCGAGAGGGGCCGGCCATGGTGCCGGCCAGACCGGGGATGGCCGGGCAGCCTATCCCAGGCGCCCCTGTCCCCCAAATATGTAATAATTTTTTTAATTTTTTTCACAACTTGAATTCGGATATTTGGTTCAAATGCATCTTTTTCACTTTCCCAAGAAGAACATGGTTATGTGCTTGAGATGAAATACGAGAGAGAGGTATAACGATGTATGATATGACAATGGTTATAATGATTTCGTCACACATCCAATGGGAAAATCGAAATCAACAAGTAGCAACATTGGATGTGATATGAAAGTGAAACTTGTGCAATAAAACGAAGGCATCGACTATTCCGAAAAGATTCATTAAACCAACTCCTTATACAAGGAGGTCGGTGGCCGAAGCCACCATGTATGAGTATGCTTGACATGGCACCGCGAAGATATATCTTGGGTCCAAAAATCAAAACTCATCTTTTAAGCATATTTTGTCACATAAGTAACTATATTGCAAGATTTGTCTATTTGCGCATAATAGGAGTAGTGTTGACACATGAATTGTGCTACACTCCCCCTATGTCCATGCCAACATTTAGAATCCAAATAAGAGTCTAGTAGAGGTGTGTATGCAAGATTTTTAATCAACTAAAATTGCTTGCACATACGACATTTATTTGCCCCCTCAATTCCTTGAATCTTTTCTCATCAAGTGGCTTTGTGAATATATCGGCGAGTTGATCTTTGGTATTGATATACGAGAGTGAGATATCTCCATTGGCCACATGATCACGGATAAAATGATACCGTATTTCAATATGCTTTGTCTTGCCATGGAGCACGGGATTGTGAGCAATTCTTATAGCACTTTCATTATCACATAAAAGAGGCAATGTCTTTTTCTTAATTCCGAAATCCTCAAGACATTGTCTCATCCATAATAATTGAGAGCAACAACTTGCGGCGGCAATATATTTGGCTTCCGTGGAGGAAGTGGATATGCAATTTTGTTTCTTCGAAGACCAACACACAAGTGACCTACCAAGAAATTGGCAAGCACCCGAGGTTGATTTCCTAGTCACTTTGTCACCGGCCCAATCCGCATCCGAATACCCCACGAGATCAAAGCTTGTATTTGAAGGATACCAAAGGCCATGATGAGAGGTATCAACCAAGTACCTAAGAATTCTTTTGACAGCAATCATATGGCTTTCTTTGGGGTTAGATTGAAATCTTGCACACAAACGTACACTAAACATGATATCCTGTCTAGATGCACAAAGATAAAGTAAAGAACCAATCATAGAGCGATAAAGCTTTTGGTCAACCGGAATACCTTCGTGATCTAGTGTTAGATTCACGTTTGTTGCCATTGGAAATCTCAGTGGGCTTGCATTTGTCATATCAAATTTCTTGAGCATGTCATGAATATATTTAGCTTGGCAAATAAAGGTTCCTTCTTCATATTGCTCAATTTCAAAACCAAGGAAAAACTTTAATTCGCCCATCACAGACATCTCAAATTCACTTGTCATTAGCTTAGCAAATTGGTCTACAAAAGAGACATTAGTAGAACCAAATATAATATCATCAACATATACTTGGCATACAAAGAATTCTCCATTTACACTCTTAGTGAAGAGTGTGGGATCGATTACCCCAAGTGCAAAACCACGGTCTACTAGGAACTCCTTTACGTGATCGCACCAAGCACGTGGGGCTTGTTTGAGGCCATACAAAGCCTTGTGGAGTAAGTAGACATGGTTAGGACACTTGGGATCTTCGAACCCCGGAGGTTGTTTAACATATACCATCTCATTAAGTGGACCATTTAGAAATGCACTTTTAACATCCATTTGATATAAAGTGAATTTATAACTAAAAGCAAATGCAAGTAATATACGAATGGATTCAAGTCTAGGTACGGGAGCGAAAGTTTCACCGTAGTCAAGTCCTTCGACTTGAGAGTAGCCTTGAGCAACCAAACGAGCTTTGTTGCGAATCACTTGTCCATGATTATCTTGCTTGTTCTTGAACACCCATTTGGTTCCAATCACATTATGATTCTTGGGTCTTTCTACTAGGGACCATACTTTGTTTCTCTCAAAGTTATGGAGCTCTTCGTGCATAGCATGGACCCAATCTTCATCTTCAAGAGCTTCATACACCTTGGTGGGTTCAAAATGTGATATATGGGCATGAATGCCACAAAAGAGTAATAGTTGCCTCCGAGTGGACACACTCCTTCCAAGGCCACCAATGATGTTCTTTTGATAGAGAGATTTTTGATGTAATGCCATGGCATTGCTAGCCATTCAACGAGCAAGGGCATCTGAGGGTCTCTCATTAGGAGGTCCATCTTCATCATCTCCTTCATCTTGATTTTGATTAATCCGAGAGTGGGTTGGAGTTCTTGGTGAAGAATCACAAAAATCTTGACCACCATTATCATTGGGTGGATCTTGATCATTATCTTGATGGTTGGTATTATCTTGTAGATCTTGATCTTGTTCTTGGTTTGCCGCTTGATCGATGGTTGATGTAGAGGGCTCCACTTGCGTCGAGCTTGAGTCCAACTCCGTTGCCACAAGGGGTTCCTCAACGGGTATAAGAGGACCTATACCCATTCTTCCTATGGCTATGGAGGAGGGCTCATCACCTACATCATAAAGATCAATTTGCCCCACTTGGGAGCCATTATCCTCATGGAACACCACATTCATAGATTCTTCAACACACCCGGTGGATATGTTGTAGACTCTATAAGTGTGGGAATCCTTGGCGTAACCAACAAATATGCCTTCAAAAGTTTTAGGCTCGAATTTAGGCAGTTTAGAACCTTTAATGTAAACTTGACATTTGCAACCAAAAACTTTAATATAAGAGAGGTTCGGCTTTTTACCACCAAGAAGTTCATAAGGAGTCTTGTTAGTGAACGGGCGGAGATAGAGCCGGTTGGATAGATGACAAGCAGTGTTGATGGCTTCGGCCCAAAAATTATATGGAGACTTGAATTCGGCCATCATAGTTCTAGCCATATCAATAAGTGTACGGTTCTTTCTTTCCGCAACACCATTTTGTTGAGGGGTATACGCAGCGGAATATTGGTGTTTAATACCCTCATCACTCAAGAATTCATCCATGGTGTAATTCTTGAACTCGGTTCCATTGTCACTTCTTATGGCCAAGATGGTTGTATCATATTGGCGTTGTACTTGAGTAGCCCAATCAATGAATTCCTTTTGAGTTTCACTCTTCTTCTTGATATAGAAGGTCCAAGTGTATCTTGTATAATCATAAAAAATCACCAAGCAATATTTCTTGCCACCAAGGCTTTCACAAGTAAGAGGCCCAAACAAATCCATATGAATGAGTTGGAAGGGCCTCGTTGTATTGATTATTGTCACTTTGGGATGGTTCTTCTCATGCATCTTTCCGGCAACACAAGAGCTACAAGGACGATCTTTGGAAAAATTCACTTTTGTTAGTCCTTCCACATGCTCACCCTTCACAAGTGTTTGCAAGTTTCTCATACCGACGTGGCCCAACCGGTGATGCCAAAGCCAACCCACGTCGGATTTAGCCATTAGACTTGTGGCAATATGTGTAGTTTCTTTTGAGAAATCCACTACATACATACGGTTTTCCACAAATCCAACAAAGGCTACTTTAAGAGAAATTGTGTGAAGGATAAGCACATGATACCGTACAAAGACAACAGTAAAGTTGCACTCGCAAAGTTGTAAAACGGAAAGTAAATTATAACCAAGGGACTCAACAAGGACTTTCTCAATGGATGTATCCGGAGAAATGACCACCTTGCCATGTCCCAATACCTTGAGTTCGGAACCATCACCAATCGTGACATGAGATACCTTGAGAAGTTGATACATTAAGTCACTTAACACTTCTTTGCTTCCGGTCATATGTGCGGAGCAACCACTATCAATAAGCCATGACGATCCTCCGGAAGCACATACCTACAAAGAATTAAGTCCTTGATTTAGGTACCCATGTTTTGATGGGTCCTTTCTTGTTAGTCACAAGGGTCTTGGGAACCCAAATAGAAACATGATAATCACTACCATATGAAGTTCCAACATATTTTGCATAAACATGTCCATCATTAGATTTCAAAAGCACATATGATGGATTATATTTTCCCGCAAAATTGTTGTGATAAGATGTGTTCTTAGGAGCAATGCTTTTAGCAAGGATATCAAATTCATCTTCATCGTTAGCCAACTCCCCCTCCTTCACAAAAACAATAGCATTAGTGGAGGGAGTTGATTTCTTCTTCTCATTGGTCTTCTTGGATGAGACTGCAAATCCAAGTCCTTCCTTACCCACAACTCTCCTTTGATTTCTCAAAAGATTATTGAGGTTCTTTTCTCCTTGGATGCAAGAGACTAGTCCTTTCTCAAGTTGAGCCTTCAACCTATTGTTCTCCAATATGAGAGATGCTTTGACACACAAGGGGTTAGTGGCACAAGCATTTTCATTTATATCTTTATCTTGAGAGATGTCATGTGACTCCTTAAGAACCTTGAGTTCTCTTGAGAGTGCCATGTGAGCTTTCTCAAGATGCTCAAAATCCTTAAGTAGTTCATTGTGACCATTCATAATGTTATCATTTTCATCCATAAATTCCTTAAGCTTACATAGTGCATGATCACGGTCACCCATCATTTTAGATAGATCTAAAGTGGAGGTTTCCTCAATAGAATCTTTAAGGCATAGTGCATTATCTAGAGCTTCCTCAAGCTCCGCTATCCTATTAGCATCATCACGAGCGAAACCCTCAAGTTCACATATTCTTTCTTCATGTTCTTCAATGAGACCATATGCATTACCAAGTTGAGTCATGAAGGCATCAAATGCAATTTTATTTTCACTTTCAAGTGATCTCATGACTTTTGAAAGATTATTAGCATTCTTATCATCAAGTTCCTCAACACAATTCAACAATGATGGAGTAGAGGAAATTGAGGGTTTTAGTGAGTGGGTTACCTTTGGAGATGTACCCTTGGCCGTAAGGCACTTGTGTTCGGTTGGACCTTTCTTGTCATTCGGAGTTGAAAAGAGAGAATCCAAAGAAGAAGGAATGACCCCAATTGCCATGGCCGCCATACCGACTTGTTCTTCTTCATCTTCACTTTCTTCACCTCCGCATATGTATTCTTGCTCATTTGTCACCATTGCCCTTTTAGGTACCTTCTTCATGAAGTTCTTGCTCTTGGGAACAAAGTTGGTTTTCTTGATGAGCTTTCCTCCATTCTCAATTCTACTCTTGTAAGGACAATCCACAACGAAGTGCTCACTATCTCCACAATTGAATCAAGTTCTTGCTTTCTTCATACTTGAGCCTTCTTTTACCTTGTTCTTCGTTGCATTTGATCTAAAATCCCCTTTCTTCCACCAATTATGGTTGGCAAGCGCCAAACACTCATTGTGTGATACCCTCTTTTCCTTCTCGGATGGCACATAGGTGGATCCACCTTGATCACTTGATTCTTCCTCATCATAAGATGTTGCCTTCAAAGCAAGAGATACTCTCTTCATTCCATTCACACGAGCTAGAACATCTTCCGAGGATTTCTTCATCATGTTCATGGTGACAAATGTACCCAAAACATCATTGGGAGTTAGTTCCATGTAGTCCGCTCTTGATTGAACATTCATTACCATGTTCTCGTTGTATGGAATCAAGATTTGAAGAAATTTTCCCTTGAACCAATCATCATCGCAATCCTTGAATCCAACATCCTTCATGTCCACAACGAGAGCCTTGAGTCTTCAATATACATCTTCCGGAACTTCTCCATCCTTCACGATGAAGTGATCAACTTGCTGTTGAAGAAGTAATTTCTTCGAGCGTTGCATGCTCACATTGCCATCATACATTGCAAGTAGATAATCCCAAGCTTCCTTGGCATTTCGGAGAGACAGGATGTGCTCAACACCTTCATTGACCATTGCCTTCTCGAGCATGTGCATAGCATGTGCATTGAGTTGTTCGTCAATGATCTCACTTGAGGTCAAATTATTGACATCCTTAGGATAGTATCCCCTCTCAATGATTCTCCATATTTGCATTGAAGAGCTACACACATAAGACTTCATAGAAGCTTTCCAATTAGTAAAACGGGTCCTATCTACTAAAGGTGGATTACCAAGATTGTTCACATGTGGGTGTTGGACATTAGGAGCAATGTTATAAACATGTCCAAATTGATTTGGTTCCCTAGATTTGATAGATTCTACTTCACTTTCTTTAGATGGATTTCTAGGGTTACCATTTTCATCTAGAGAAATATTTTCATTTTCATTTGCATTGCTAGATGCGGATGCAAGTTTAGTTAGTAACTCCTCCAACCTATCCATCCTCTTATCGGATTTCTCGGCCATGTCATGTATTTGACTTTTAATCAAATTCATCTCGGTGGGTTCCCCCATCCTCCTCTTTAGGCGGTGAAGCCTTTAATAAAGAGACGAGGCTCTGATACCAATTGAAAGGATCAATGAGGTTAACTACAGGGGGGTGAATAGGTTAACTACAAATTTTACTTCTTTTTCGTTTTAAATCGGTATTGCTCAAATATAAATTCTCTAGATTATGCAACTAGATGAACAACCCTATATGTTGAGCAATTGACTACTAGCACAAGATATATATATATATAGACACCCTATTCAGCACCCAGGGTGCATAATACTTATTTTGCACCTTAAGTTTCTTTTACTTTCTTTTATTTAGAATTTATGTTTGATATACAAATAATTACATTCATATTGACCCACAATGAAAATTGACATAAAAATGCAATTTTATGAGTCATAACAGTGTAAAAACCATTAAAAAATGCATATTTTATGGCATATTTTTTTACGTCACGTAAAAAAAAGTTTTACGTCATGTCGATATTTTATTACGTTCTCCTTAACTTACGAGGTAATACAAAATTTACGTGACATAATAATCATTTACGGTTTAGAAGATATGGGGTGGGTGTAGAATAACTTATTCTACTCCCTGGGTGTCAAATAGCGCGTCCCTATATATGAGTAAGCTAGTAGAAACAAGTAAAGGAAAGTTGAGGAATAACCAACAAGATGACGCGGAGATTTATCCCGAAGTTCACTTCCCAATGGAAGCTAATCTCTCTTGGAGCGGCGCGGTGTTCACCAAAGTGAAACACCGAGTAGCCTTGATATAGCACACCATATCTCCGTTGTGTCTTACCACCAATGTGGCGAGACACTTGTCACTATGTTGCCGTTGAGGTTGACAACTAGAACCTTTACAAGGATGAAGCACACTCCACAAGTTGGAGGGTTGTCACCAAATGCTCCGAACCTCCAAGACTCGATGCTCAAGGCCGGGGCACACACCACAACTCAATTGGTGGCTCCCGGCAATGTCTTCTTAGCTCCCAAAGCTCTGAAGGACAACAAGCTCTTAGGGTTACAATGAACACCAAGAGTAACAAGCCCCCTCTCACAAATCAAGGGGGAAAACGAATCGGTTTGGTAGAGATTGTAGATCAAGAGGTTCTCTCCCAACTCACCAAGTATCAAAGAGATTGATTGGCTAGTAGGAGAGATCTATGTGGATTGAGGTGGTCTAAAATGGTAGAGCTTCAACTTCTTGCTTTTTTTGATAGACGAATGACAAAGGTAGAAGAAGAAGCCCTTAAATAGGTGGCCGCAAAAATGCAGCCGTTGGAGCAGGGGCACAAGGCCAGCCGTGGGGCCGGCCATGCCGGGGCAGTGGCCGGGGTAGTGGCCGGCCACCCCTGCGTGAAGGCAGCCTGTAGCCCAGCCATGGCCCGGCCGAGTAACAGATCCGGCCCGGCCATGGACCGGCCATGCTGGGGTGGTGGCCGGCCACCCTTCTTCTCCTCCCCTTTAACTCTTGCTCAAACATCCTGATAAAGTCCTTTCGTCGATGTTTCATCGTTTTAACCTAACTACACATCTTGAATAAAGGGGGTTAAATATTATTGTGTTGTCATCAAGCACCAAAACATACTTAGGAGATGAGGTGTTCTTTCAACAACCAACAAAACCAAGTAGAAGACACGAGTAAAGTTGTGCATGCTACTTAATTTTGGTGGCTGCCTTGTGGTTACACTGCCACCTCTGACTCACAAATCTAAAACCCTTCATCATTGGCCCAAAATAATCAATCAAGCAAACAAGATTTAGCACATACACAAATAATCAATCAAGCAACCAAGATCTATACCGAAACGAGGGCATCGCACAAGCGCGTATACAAGTTCGGTATAGTTGCCCAAGGACTACGAGAAGTGTTCATCACAGGCCAGAACAGGTGACCAAACTCCAGATCCAATAGATCGAAGATTTCAGTCACATCGAACCCTAGATCTACCGTGCATGTCAATGTAAGCAGACGAACATCAATGGATCTAGGACGGTTACGAGCCATACAAGGGCTATGGATGCTCTTACCGCCATTGACGAAGTCCTTGAGGAGGAGGTGACGCAGTGCTGCCGACGTGGGGATGAAGCTCCTCCGCAAGGAACAATGGGGAGTTCGCGGCCCTGCGTCTGGTGTCGAAGATGCTCGCGGCGGTGCTGGATGAGCCGCCGCAAATGGAGCCGCCCACGGAGAGAGAAGAGGAGAGGAGAGAGCGGTGAGGGGAAGTGAATAGGTGGGGGGGAGTGAGCGGTGAGGGGAATAAGTGGCGCGTGTTCCAGAAGGGACGCGACGTCTCCCGCGAGTTCGCTCGCGTGCCTCCCTTGCGCTGAGCTCGGCCTGGCCCCAGAAAAACGGCCGATTCGGCCGTTCCTGTAGGGCATGGCCCGAGAGTGCTTTGAGGAGCGCGCTACCCAGGCCAAACGGCTCATATAGGCAACCAATCACAGCGGGCTCGCAGCTGGCGGGCCTTATCTGCAGCCTACCAAACACGCCCTTTTTTACCCCATTTCAGAACTCAACATACTAACCCAAATCTGTTGGCCATGTGTTTCTTTTAGAGGCTCTCATTTGAGCTCTCCCAACCCATAAGTAAAGGTCAGAGCCAATGATAGAGCAATTTCACTTATTTTGCACTCCTTTTTTTATCTCCTACGTTGTTCATTGTCTATGGTCTGTTTTGTATGTGTTTGACTGGCATAAAATTGCAGAAATCATGGGTGATATTTTTGTCTTCACCTCCAGGGGACTCTCCTTCTCCTATGTTGTCTTATATGTAGGAGCATCATCGACCTTCCAGATAGGCTAATCATTAGTTTCCATGTATTAGTTTGTTGAGCGCAATGCAACTCAACTTTGGACTATGATAACTGACTGCTGATATCTTATATATGAGAGTTTACTTGTCAAACAAATGATTTCCTTAAACAAACATCTGATATTTAAGCTCTCTAACACAATGTTGCAACACAAATAATAATTATTGAACACTTAATGTAAACAAGGAGCACAATATACAGATGTCTTACATTTTACATTGGCATGCATTTTAGCTTATTTTCTCTGTTGTTTATATTTCCAAATTATTACATGAATGGCTGTAAAATTACAAGCTTTTGGTATCATATTGCCTATGCATATTCCTCGTTGAGTAAGAAAGCATCTGCCTCCTCCAGTGAGTAGCTTTGCATCGTTCTAAATTCCATACAGAAGTATCCTGTGACTACCTGAGGGGAAGCGAAGCTCGGGGTGGGGAAAGGGTAGCAGTTCGGGTGGTGAGTTCGAGGAAGGGGCGGTAATTCCAGTACTGTATACAACAATGGATGTGGCGGTTGCTACCTTCGTCGTGGTGCAGTTGCCAAAACTAGCAACTACCGTTCGTGGAAACATGGGGATTTATCTCATATTAATCTGGCGGTTAATATTTCTAACAAATTCCACACTATCGTGCCAAGAAGCACCAAAGGAACAGGATAATCGGCATACTAACACCAAGGTCGCATTGATTCTCAATTCCCTGGGAGCATGGAACTTACATGCGATAATTAACTGCAAATGGTGTGACTAGAAGTTCAAATAGTGCTTCAGAACTTGACCATTCTATCTTGAAGATGGTTAGCTACCTTTCTCAACAAAAATACTACCTGTCTTTACTATTTGTGATACAAAAGCACCAACTGCTGGTACAATCAACAAAAGAATCTACTGCTGGCAATTTTTGTTTCAGGTCTACAGGATGTTGATCTTATTCGACTAGGTTTTGGAAAGAGCCAAAGACTTTCCAGTATAATGTTATCGACAACACTATGCACTATGATGCATCCAGCAGACAGGGAAGAGATGGTGCAAACTGCAAATTTTAAACAGAGAAAATGTAATAGAATACCATAGTTTGACACACAGAGCTGAGAAATATCTCATTTAACAAGAGAGAAAATATCCAGAATGCATACTCCACCATATCCAATTCATAATAAAGAGCAATTCAAATTACGGAAGCTGCACTTCGTAAGTACATGATCGCCTACAGACCACCTAAACGCTTTAGCTACCCAGCATGCTTACTGCCTACTCCCTCCATTCCAAAATATAAGATGTTTTAGACATTTCAATTTAGACTACATGCATATCTAAATGAGTGAACAAACACACCAAAACGCGTTTATATACATTCGAAACTGAAAAAAGCTAGAACATCTTATACTGTGGAACGGAGGGAGTACTACAGTACTACAGCAGAACAGCAAGGAGGGTACCTAACACTTAGGTGGCTCCACAGGTACCACTTTTTAGAACACCAATCCACTATGTGGAACTTGGTCTGGTTCATATCCATTAACCTCAACACAAATATATATTGCAACAACATTGAGCACAGATGTATTTAACGAAGTGCTGCAAATATACAAAATGACACACTGCCATTTTCCATGAATACTGAGTGTTAGATTGCCAATAGTCAAGAGCCATGATAATAGCTCAAGGTTGAGGCACCTGATGAGTAACATAGCTTGAGTCTGAGCTAACTCAACACCAAACAAGCTACTTAAAATTCCATCTCCAAATTGTATTGTAGCTTAATGGTTGACCAAATGGTGACACTTCCAGACATGCTAAACCATTTCTTATAAGTTGGTTAATCCATCCATCTCTAAACATTGTGCCTAATAACAGCCTAAGTAAATAACTCTGCATAAACTACACTTCTGCTAAGGCGTCTAGGGCGATTCTGGAAATTAGCATTACAGTCAATCAGAACATTCCTGAATGCCATAGTGACAATATGCAGGTTAGCCGGACTAAACAGACAGGAAAAGGATAACAACTGATGTATCTCAACAACATCATACTCTATGTACAAAGAAAACACTGTCATAAACTTGCTGGTGGTAGACACTGAACAAAGGAAAATTTAAGCTGAAAAAAGAAGAGCAGATTTTTAATGGCATGACATGAAAATGATCATATAACAGACATTCACCACACTATCAATTTGTCGGTATCAAATGATTGAAGTTCCTTTACGAGTTGCAATAAATATCAGCAATAGCTCAATTCAGGCAATTGAAACAACAGGGGGGATAACACGGTTAACCTGTTGCTGTATTAAGAATCAAAACATGAGTATATCTAACAACAAACAACATAGTCACCGGACTCGGAAAAAGGTTTTCACCTTTGTGGCCACCTCTCATACAGCCGATGGCTCCTCCTCCCTGCCACGTCCGTTGCCACGGCCTCCCCCACCTTGGCGAGGCGGGTCAACGTCGCTGACGCCCTCGGGCATGAGCGAGGCTGGACGGCTCTCAATGACCTCGTCTATAAGCCCCCACGCGAGCGCCTCCTCAGGGTCCATGAAGAGGTCACGCTCCATGCACTCCTCGATTTTCTCGATCTTCTGCCCCGTGTGCTTGAGGTAGATCTTGTTGAGGCGGTCCCGCAGCTTAAGGATCTCCTTGGCCTGAATGGCGATGTCGGTGGCCTGGCCCTGCGCCCCGCCCGAGGGCTGGTGGATCATGATCCTGGCGTTGGGCAGCGCCCGCCTCTCCCCGCGCGCGCCGGCGGCCAGCAGGAGGGACCCCATGGATGCGGCCTGGCCGATGCAGATGGTGTTGACGGGGCTTCGGATGTACTGCATGGTGTCGTAGATGGCGAGGCCCGCGGTGACGACCCCGCCCGGGGAGTTGATGTAGAGGCTGATGGGCTTGAGCGGGTTCTCGGACTCGAGGAAGAGCAGCTGCGCCACGACGAGCGACGCCGTGCCGTCGTCGATGGGCCCGTTCATGCAGATGATCCGCTCCTTGAGCAGGCGCGAGAAGATGTCGTAGGACCGCTCCCCGCGGGAGGTGGTCTCGACGACCATGGGCACCAGCCCGGCCTGGGTGGACGAGTATCCCGCCAGCTCCGGCATCTGCGGCTGGTACGGCTCCCTGGAGAAGAAGGCCCGAGGGGGCGGCGCGACGGCGAGCCGGCGCGGGGCGGCGGGCCCAGTCGGGCCCGGGCTCACCGAATTGGGCCTGGACCTGGGCCTCGGCGCGAAGGTGGGCAGCGGGGAGGCGCCGGCTAGGTTGGCGAGCGCGGAGGTCGCCATGGCTGCTCTGGGTTCCGATTGGGTTACGAACTGGCGTAGTGGTGGAACTGACTTCGCGGATGTGAGGTGGAAATAGAAGGGGAGGACTTATACAGAGGAAGGAAGGAAGGAAGGGGAAAGATGCAGGTGAGGAGAGTGTGAGAAGGTAACGGATAGGGCGAGCCCGAGCGGAGACGAGGCCTGGCGGAGGAGGCGAGACGTCGAGTCGAGACGGTGCGGGCGTGTCGATCCGGATCGGATCTTTTCTCCCCGGTGGAGCGGGGGATCGGTGTTCCTCTCTGCCTTGCTTCTCCGTTTGGGCTTTCACTTGTTTCGCAAGAAAGAATTTAGCCCGCAGGAATAGTCGCTCCGCTCTGCACACGAGTCCTACTTGGGTTTCCTACCTCGCTAGAGTTTTTGTTGCGTTGATGAAAGCAGGTTCAGTAATTGAAATCCATTTGTGCATGTACTCGGTATTTAAAAAACAAGTTTCACGTCTCAAAATTGTGGATATATCTTCGCATTCTATGTATTTTCAATTTTGTTTTGTCAAAAATCGACATTTTTGGTTGCACATGTAAAAAAGACAAAAAAAATTGTTTCGTGAAAAGGTTTATTTTACTTGCATTTTCGTAAAAAAAAAGGGTCAATGGTGGACGCATGTCCTCACTGTGCCGAGAAAGAGCACACTGCCTTGTGTTGCTGCAATGCGGATCGTCGGCGGAGGGGGTCGAGGAATAGAGTCGTCGATGTGGGCGAGATGAAAGGAGCGGTTATGCTATCAGATTACATTGGGGGTGGGAATGTGTTGGAGTTATGCCCTATCGGTAATAATATGTTATTATTTAATTCTGATTCATTATTAATATTTATATCTTTATCCTATAACTATTGTGATATTTGAATATGAGATTCAAAGTAAAACTCACATGTAAACAAGCAAGTATTCCTAATCTATCATCTAAGATTAGCTCAATGTTGTCTGATGATCACGTTTCCAGATCATGGACTATGGTAAGTTAAATAACTGCGATAGTACATTGTTGGCATAACAATTGTATTGAACATATCTTGCTATAAGATATTATTGCCAATGTTAATAACAATATTGTTGTGATGTTATTTTAAGCATAAATCTTTAGACCGTGAGAATATCTAGTGACCACATACTTGACATATATATTTTGATTGTCATCTAACGTCATTCTGTAATTGGTGATAATAATGATGACTCTTGGGTATATCCTAAAGTGTGCAAGGAATTTGGATAGTTCAAGATTGGGGTCTTGCTCCTCCTAACAGAGATACACTCCGGACCCTCTCAACTATTACGATATCATCTAATCGTCTGGCCTAACACAGTGTAAAATTAGTCACGAAGCATATAGGAATACGAGATGAGAAAAAGAGAGTGATATTGTATGAGGTTAACAGGTATAATAATAAAAAAGGTTTGATTATAGGATATCGACATCTCACCTCGGATATCAATAGTATCTGTGACGCAGGGATTATTGACATGAGTAACAAGAGGTTCCAGCTCCGTTGTTGGTTATTGTGTACAAGGTGTTCCACACATGTTTGTGTATTACTGAACCTACCGGGTCACACGCTTAAGGTACTTCAATCTATCATTGAGAGATACATGTATGGTAGGTACATATGAGAAACATCAGAAACTTTTCGAATGATTTTATAGAATACATGAGATGTCGAAAAAATTATCGGAAGAGTTTCTGAGAATTAATATTGCGGACATATGATGTTCCAGTGTCATTGAAATAGGTTCCGAGAATCTATAATTTCCGAATTGTTCTGAGATTTTATATAGGAGGTATCGAAATTGTGGCGGGAAAATAGATGGAAATGGTCCCATGGGCTACCCAATGGCCTAAGGCCCTCGGAGTCAAATGTGCCAAAGGCCCATAGTGGGCCGGCCGGCCAAAGGCCACTAGGGCAGCCGCTGATGACTGCAAGTGCACTGTTGGAGATATGCCCAAGAGGCAATAATAATGATTATTGTTTATCATATTTCTCCGTTCATGATATGTTTAATTCCATGCTAGAATTGTATTAACCGGAAACGAATACATGTGTGGAATATAAACGGTAATGTGTCCCTAGTCTTTCCTCTTGTGACTAGTTCGTTTGATTAAGTGATGGTTAGTTGTTTCCTAACCATGGATTTATGAATCGCTTAATAAACAAAGTTTGTATCATGGGAGATGATATAATGGACAAGACTCAAATTAAATAGATGTCAAATATAGTTTCCTTAGACCATGAGATTATGTCACTCCCGCTTATCGGAGGAGAGCTTTGTGGACATCAAACGTCACTTCGTAACTGGGTGATTATAAAGGTGGCTTTCAGGTTCTCCGATGATAGGTTGTTGGGTGACATGTTTCAAGACTGGGATTTGTTCATCCAACAGTTGGATAGATATCTCTGGGCCCTCTCGGTAGTATAGCATCCAAACGCTTGCAAGCATATGACTAAGTGGCTAGTCATAAGGGATCCTATTCTATGGGAACGAGTAAAGAGAACTTGTCGGTAACGAGATTAATCAGATATGGAGATATCGGTGGATTGAATCTCGGACAAGTAATATATCGTGAAACAAAAGGAATCGTATATGGATTAATTGAATCCCAGACATTGTGGTTCGACTAGTAAAGTACTTCGTCGAATATGTAGGAATTAATATGGACATCCCGGTCCCGCTATTAATATGACATATTCGCGAACCCGCAGAGTCACACACTTAACGTTCGATGTAGTTAGGGTTCGAGATAAATGATGGTGAGAACGAATATTGATTTGGAGTCCCGGATTGGATCCCGGACGTCACGAGGAGTTCCGGAGTGGTCCGGAGAATAAGATTCATATAAGGAAAGTTGTTTCCGGAGGTTAAGAAAGGTTCGGGAATTTATCGGTAAAGTACCGGAATGTTCTAGAAGGTTCTAGAGGGGTCTAGAAGTGGGGCCCATAGGAGTATGGGGCCCACATGGAAAAAGGGGGCAGTGGGCTGGTCTAATGGGCCAGCCGCACCATCACCCCATAGGCCCACCCGGGCCATGCTTCTAGAAGCAAGGGGTGGCCGGCCAAAACCCTAGTGGTGGCTTGGGGGCCAAGCCACCCCCCCTTGCGCCGGCCCTAGGAGAGGGAGGGGCGCACCCCCCTTGGCCTCCTATATAAGGAGGGGCAAGGGGAGGGGTGCCGCACCCTTTGGCTCCTCCCCAAGGTGCCTAGCCGCCGGCCCCCTCCTCTCCCTAGCCGCACCCCTCCTCCTCCTCTCTCCCGACACCGCTTGGCGAAGCCCTGTCCAATCTCCACCATACACACCACGCCACCGTCGTCGTGCTGTTGATCTCGAGCCTCTCCACCACCTCTTGCGGGATCAAGAACGTGGAGTCTTCATCGAGCCGAACGTGTGGATCTCTCGGAGGCGTTGCTCGTGCGGCGCTTGGATAACACATCTCCTCGCGACTAGACAAGTCTAGTTGCGGGGATCGACTAGCCAACCCCTGCCTCGACAAAACGCTTACGGTTTTCTTCGAGGGTGAGATTCGATCTCCTTCTTGCTACCAACCTCTCGTAGATCGGATCTAGATGTTGGGTTTATTCCGCTATCTTTGCGTAGGAAATTTTTTGTTTTCTATGCTGCGACCCTTCATGCACATGTCACTATAGCTAGTTTCGAAGTAAGAGTATCAAACCACGGTGGAGCTGAGGAAAAGATCTCGTGTTTTTTGTCGCTTATCTCGATTGTACCTGAAAGTTATCTTTAAATCTAGTAGCAAATGAATGTGGAAAATGGTATTGGTGTTGGATTGCGAAATGACTAAACTTTAAAGTAAAATAAACTGAAATAAAAATGAGAAGAGAACGATGAATGGAAAATGCATTGGAACTGCAACAGGGATGAAAGCGTTCTTGGGAAGGTATGGTTCTACCACTAGCATGTCTTTATAAATTGAATAAGCATGATATATGTTCAACTCTTGTATGTCTTATGAGGGCGAAGCTCCGTATATTAGTGTGCCCTGAGTTCATCTAGGAAACACACTACTCACAACCACCACTAGCCCAGATCATAAACAATGCGCCTCACTGGTCTAGTAATTAAGGGTTTCCCCACAGATGTGGTATTGGAACTTTGAATCTCCGTTATCCCCACACTAATGATTGGCAAGGAGGAGAGGCAACCTTCTACCACTGTATACCCCAGTGCAACCTCCTGCCTCACACTAGCATTAACAACTGATTCATGACCCGTAGGCAAATACTTGGTGTCGTTGACTTCACACAAGTATCATGAGGATTGTTACCATAAGACAGCCAGTAGTAAACATTGCATCTTTATCTTAATTCATAATATTGCTAGGGTTTTCCCATCTCCCCGAGAACTAATGAAACTACTCACACATGAAGGCAATAAACATCATAGTAATTGTATTGCAAATGATAGATTGATGTATGAGTGAATACTCGTGCAAATCCACAACTAGATGTTCTATAATTACAACGAGATGAATGAGAGATTCTATCACGTCGATGAAGATGATGATGGTGGTGATGGAGATCGATGCAGAGGCCTTCACGATGATGTAGTCGATGGAGATGGATTCCCGACAGCGAATTCCCCCTCCGGACACCTTCCAGAGGCTAGGGTTTGGTATTGTTTCGTTTCTGGCGGCTGTTCTGGTTCTCTCCTCCGAAATCCGTAGGCACAGGGTGAAAGTACTCAACGAGGCGAATCCAATGGACCACGGTATGGTGGCTGGTACTGTCACTTGCCATCGTACCGGTGGTCGTTACGAGTGGCGGTGACGAAACTTGGAATCTTCCGCTCCCGTACTGAGTTGGGTGCTTGGTACAGTGGCTGGTACGGTCACCAGCGACCGTACCGCCAGTTGTTAAACTCTCTGCCAATTGGGTTTTGACCTTCTTATTGATTCCAGCAAATTGTGTATCTTTGGTATTGACTTTAAATGTATTTAATCATCATAATTGCTCCTTTATTTGGCCTTTATTTCCTAGTACGAGATTGGTCCTTGGTATTTGCATTCCCTGCATACACAGACATGAATGGTGCCTTTTTGCACGATAAAATGATAGAATCCCTACCTCTACATAATAATTCAATAAGTAAAAACACTATAGAAAATGGACGCATCAGCCACCCAAGGAAACTTGGGGTGCAAGCCATCCTGGGGCTAGGGACGGTGGCAACCAAGGGTGGACCGACCCACCCGATCCCCTCTCGGGTTGGGGGAGGTCAGCTTGGGGATCCTTCCCAAGTCGGCTAGCCTTGGCCATCCTCTTCCTCCTATATATAACCCCCACCCCCTCCTTTGGAGGACACACAATTGACACATGATTTCTCCGTAGTCAATTTCTCTCTATCTCCTCTTTAATATCATGTCTTGAGAAAACTTTCTCCTCTCCTATAGATCTAATCTAGTAGATTTGATCTACATCTACACCTGCGCCGTGAAGCTGTTCTCTTATCGCTAGCGTTGAGTCCTGGGCGACGGAGTGCTGACAGATTGAAGTGTTGGACGTGTGCAATGTGCTGGAGGGATCACAGTATTGATCTATTACGTGGGAGCGAGAACGAACATGGAATATGCGACATTCTCACCACCAGGCCTGACCGTGAGAATCTTCTATAGGCATCACCAACATCGACTTCCGCTACAGGTGTTTGTGAGTACTAGATCCAATCTCGTAGTTGCATCTTCATGGTTTGATCTTGGGTGGTATGTAGTAAGGCGATTTCTTTTTTGTTTTTTTATACACGTAACCCTTCAGAAGGTGGGTGGTATGAGCCTTGACTTCTGGTGGAATTTGTTTGCAAGGTATCGTTTTGCAAGCCAGAATTACCAAAGCAAATGTGGATGGGGAAAACATGATGTCTCGATGGAGCTGAGTTGGTAATGACGATGAAGATGATTTCCTAGAGAAGAATAGAGCTGGCCGCAGCTTCATTTCACGGAAAGATGTGTCGTCTGGTGTATAGGATTTTTGTGTTGAGAGTAAAAAAATAGGCCGCAGGGGGTAGAGAGGCGGCGGCCGAGGTGGTTGCGCGAGCCCAAGACACAACCAGGGGCGTGATACGTCCCAGACGTATCTATAATTTTTGATGTTCCATTTTTGATTATATATCAGTGCCACAAGTTTTTATAATGTTTTTATATCATTTTGACATGATTTATGGAACTAACGTATTAACAAGATGCTCAGTGCCAGTTCCTGTTTTTTGCTATCTTTTTGTTTCAGAAAAGTTGTTCGGGAAGTTTCTCAGAATTAGCTGAAAATTTACGTGAATTATTTTCTGTCGGCACAGTGGAAACCAGGGTACCACGGGCCGGCCCGCCAGGGCCCAAGGAACTCTTCGGCCTGATTTTCGCTAAGGGCCAGGCTTCGGCCTGTAGAGGCCCTCCAAGCCTGTCGAGTCTCGACAGGCGATTTCTCCACAAGAAGGCGCCCCAGGGCGCCACCAGGAATTCGACTAAGGACTATGCCGTGAAGCTTGCCGAGGCTTTTCGCTGCGGCAAGGCTTCCTTCCTCTCGAAGCCAGCTCTGCCTCCGCGGCAGAGCGCACATGGGCTCTGCGCCTCCCGCAGAGTCACTGGCGCGCCAAAGCGCGATGACGCCAGCGCCCCAGTTGCCGTTCTGATGAATAAAGGGGTCAATAAAGCAGCGCCAAGTAAAGCGGACAACGAGACTTGCCGCTTTGGTGATAAGGAGACCGCCTGCAGCTACGCTCCAACGGCGACGTCACCGCGGGACCCGTTCCACGCCAGCTGCGCCAGCCCACCGTCCTGGCTGGACGGTGCCTCTTTTCAGCTTTGGTGACGCTGCTCCCCTGCCGTGGACCGCGTCCATGGGCTCTACCTTTATGGTGGACTTCACCTTTATGGTGCACCGTGTCCCCTCCTTCGTCGGGATGTGGCAACCCTTCCCGCCCAAATGTTTGGGCGGAAGAGGACCAAGGCGACTATAAAAGGAGGGAGGGCACTCCCGTGCCAAGGGTTCGACCCAAGTTCACCAGTTAGGGTTTGTAGCCATTGTAGCCACCTTGAGCTCCACAAGCTCTCCCTGTACTGAAAAACCTCCACAAGCAATACAGCCAAGCAGGACGTAGGGGTTTTACCTCCACAAGAGGGCCCTGAACCTGGGTAATACCGCGCGTTTCCTCTCTGCAGTGTTTTCCTCCATCGAGCCCGACGAGCACCGTCGCCGTGGAACGTTGGAGGTTGTTTGACTCCGTGTTCAGCCCCTTGCTCGATTCCTTACCCCGTGAGATACGCCTAGTTCCTGGGCCTGTTCTCCGACATTTGGCGCGCCAGGTAGGGGGCTGAGGCGCGTCTTCAACCTCGACACCACCATGGCTGGCTCTCGCGCTGAGCGTCTCGCTCGCCGGACGGCTAGCGCTGCCACTGCCCCTCCCGCCGGCAGGCAGCGCGGCCGCCCTCGTGGAAGCACTGCTCCGGAGCGCCACGTCGACCCCGAGCCCCGCGTCGAGCACCCAGCGGACGACGACGACGTCCACTCCGAGGACGACCTCGGCGAAGAGGAGGCCTCCTCCCTTCACCCGTCGCGCGACGGTGCTGCCTCTTCGCTGGGCCGCCCTGCGCCCAGCCCGAACTGCGCTCCTCATGGCGCAGGAGCTGCTGCGGTACCGTCCCAACCCGGAGGCTCACGAAGCCTGGCTTCATCGCCTCTCCGAGCTCATCGGCGCCGCCCGCGTCGCCGCTCCCGCGCCGTCTCGCTCGCTGGTTCCCTCTGGTCGTGCGGGAGACGTAGCGCCAGGCGCTCCTCCTGCACCACCTCGTCAACCCGCGCCTGCTCCAGCTCCACCGCAACCTGCTCCGGCGGGGGCTCCTCCCCGCGACAACCGCGCTGCTTCACACGCCTCGTCGCCGCACGACTGCCAAATCGTGCAGCGAGCTCCCGAGGACGCCCGCGTAAACATCGAGCGCGGCCAACAACGCCACAACCGCGCCGTCCAGGAAGTCGCCGCCGCCGGGCGTCACCTCCGCGCCACTCTCGCCGACGGCGTGGTCACCTACAGCACCACGGTTGCGTTCACCCGCAGCCTTCGCCGCGTCGTCTGGCCGACCAAGTTCAGGCCGGACCTCCCTCCACGCTACGACGGCAAGAACAACCCGTTGGAGTTCCTGCAGCTCTACACCCTGGCTATCCAGGCCGCCGGGGGCGACGACAAGGTCATGGCGAACTGGTTCCCCATGGCTCTCAAGGACTCTGCGTCCTCGTGGCTCACCAACCTCCCCGCCGAGTCCATCGGCTCCTGGGAGGACCTCTGCAAGTGCTTCATCGCCAACTTCAAGGGCACGTACGAGCGCGGCCTCACGTACAACGATCTCCGCGGCGTGCGCCAGAAGCCTGGCGAAACCCTCCGCAAGTACATCCAGCGCTTCAGCCAGGTGCGGAACAAGATTCCCAACGCCACAGACGCACAGGTCATCTCGGCTTTCCATTCTGGAGTCACGGACGTGCGGATGCTCGAGAAGCTTGGCATCCACGACAACATCACCACCGTCGTCAAGCTCTTCGACTTGGCGGACAAGTGCGCCAAGGCTGAAGAGGGCCGCCTGTTCGTCAAGAACGAGCCTGAGGACCCCACTGAGAGCTCCAAGAAGAAGAAGAAATCCTCCGAGAAGCGCAAGACCACCGCGGTCCTCGCGGCCGAACCCGACGCCAAGCAGCCTCGCGCTGCCACTCCAGCCGCGGGCACCGAGAAGAAGGATGACCGCCCTTTCTGCATCTACCACAACAGGCACTCCCACGCCACCGAGGACTGCTTCGACATCAAGAGGCTTCGCGAGGCTCGCGAGGCTCGCGAGGCAAATGGAGGCCGCGGTGGCCGCGGCGGCGGCCGCGGTGGCCGCGGGGGGCGGCGCTGGAACAACAACTACGACAACAACTACCAGCAGAACCCCCAGGCCAACGCCGCTGAGCCGGCGAACGATAACCTCCCTGCCGAGACTCCTGAGGGCTACCAGGTGCCTCGCGGCGCTGCTTGCATCCTCGGCGGGGCCCAGGCCCCCAGTTCCAACCGTCACTTCAAGCAACTCGCTCGCGAGGTCGCGGCAGCGCTTCCCGGGGTTGAGGCCTCCAGGCCCCTCAAGTGGTCCCAGTACCCCATCACTTTCGACTCCGGCGACCACCCCAAGTCCACCTCAGCTGTTGGCACCGTCCCGCTGGTTTGCACCCCCACCATCAACAACATCGCCGTCTCCAAGACGCTCATCGATGGGGGTGCAGGCCTCAACGTCATCTCTGTCGAGACCTTCGAGAAGCTTCAGGTGCCTTACGAGCGGCTCATGCCCACCAGGCCCTTCTCAGGGGTGACAGAGGGCCTCACGACCCCTCTGGGGCAAGTGAGGCTTGCAGTCACTTTTGGCACACAGGCCAACTACCGCACCGAGCTGATCGACTTCGACGTCGCGCACATCGGCTTGCCCTACAACGCCATCCTCGGCTACCCCGCCCTCGCCAAGTTTATGGCTGTCACCCACCACGCCTACAACCTCGTCAAGCTCCCAGGATCGGGCGGCACCATCGTCATCCGCGGCGTGGTCTCTGACGCCCTGTACGCTGCGCAAGCGGCCTACAAGGCTGCCGCGGTGGCGTCCCCTGCTGACGAGGACGAAGAACCCCTCCCGAGGCCCCCCGCGAAGAAGAAGCAGCTGTTCTCTCAGGAGAAGGCCGCGACAAAGCAGGTGTCTCTAGAGGCAAGCGGCTCGGGGGCTAGCGTCACCATCGGCGCCAACCTGCCTCCCAAATAGGAAAGCGCGCTCGTCGCCTTCCTCAGGGCAAACTCTGACATGTTCGCATGGACACCGTCAGATATGTCCGGCGTACCGAGGGAGGTGATCGAGCACCACTTAGCCGTGTGTCCAAACGCACGCCCCGTGAAGCAAAAGGCGCGACGTCAAGCGCCAGAAAAGCAAGATTTCATCGTCAAGGAAGTAGAAAAGCTGAAGAAAGCAAGCATCATCAAGGAAGTTGTCCATCCCACTTGGCTCGCCAACGGTGTTGTCGTTCCCAAGCACACCGGAGGAAGCCGCCTCTGCATCGACTTCACCGACCTCAACAAGGCCTGCCCCAAGGACCCCTATCCCCTCCCGAGGATCGACCAGATCGTGGACTCCACCGCCGGCTGCGCACTCCTCTGTTTTCTGGATGCCTTCTCTGGTTACCACCAGATCAAGATGGCAAAGGAAGACGAGGAGAAGACAGCATTCCTCACCCCTTGTGGTGTGTTTTGCTACGTCTGCATGCCCTTCGGCTTGAAGAATGCCGGCGCCACTTTCCAGCGTCTCATGAGGATCGCCTTGGGGGCTCAAATGGGAAGGAATGCAGAGGCCTACGTCGACGACATCGTGGTCAAGACTCGCGAGGAAGACACGCTCATCAAGGACCTCGAGGAGACCTTTGCCAACCTGCGCAAGGTGAACATCAAGCTGAACCCCGCCAAGTGCGTCTTCGGGGTCCCTTCAGGCAAGCTCCTCGGGTTCCTGGTGTCCCATCGCGGCATCGAAGCAAACCCCGACAAGATCAAGGCCATAGAAGAAATGCAGCCTCCTCGTCGCCTCAAGGACATGCAACGCTTGGCGGGATGTATGGCCAGCCTCGGCCGGTTCATCTCCAAGTTCGGCGAGAGGGCGCTGCCATTTTTCAAGATTATGAAGCGGTCTGGTCCTTTCAAGTGGACCCCTGAAGCGGCAAAGGCCTTCGAGGATCTGAAGAAATATCTGGCGAGCCCACCTATCATGGTTGCCCCACGCCCTCGCGAGCCTCTGAAGCTGTATCTTGCAGCCACTCCTCAGACGGCAAGCGCGGTCCTGGTGGCTGAAAGGGAAGAGCCAGTCCTCGTCAAGCAGAGCCACGCCTCGACAAGCCCAGAACCCCACGACAAGGAAGCAGCCTCGACAAGCACCCAGCCTCTACAAGCAGGGCCTCAAGAGACCCTCAACAAGGACTCCACCGGGCCTCGAGAGGAGCCCACTGCTGCCACGCCTACAACTACCCTCGTCGAGCATCCCGTGTACTTCGTCAGCACAGTGCTACGAGATGCTCGCGAGCGCTACTCCATGCAGCAAAAGCTCCTCTTCTCGCTCCTCAGCGCCTCCAGAAAGCTGCGCCACTACTTCCAGGGTCACCCCATCAAGGTGGTCACCTCATATCCCCTGGAGCAAGTCCTGCGCAACCCAAACGCGACAGATCGCGTCGCGAGCTGGGGCATCGAGCTGCAACCCTTCGAGCTGGAATTTGACACCACAAGGGTCATCAAGGGCAGGGCGCTAGCTGATTTCATGGCTGAATGGACGGACACACGCGTAGAAGAGCCTCAAGAAGAACAAGCTACAACCTCAGGACAGACAGAGCCCGGCTTCTGGACCATGCACTTCGACGGCGCCTTCGCGGCCCGGAGTGCAGGGGCTGGGGCTGTCCTCACCTCACCAACAGGCGACAAGCTATATTACGCCGTCCAGTTGTGCTTCAAGGACCACGACAAGGTCTCCAACAACATCGCCGAATACGAGGGCCTCCTCGCTGGGCTCAGAGCCGCCATCGCCCTCGGCATCAAGCGCATCCTCATCAAGGGCGACTCTCAGCTCCTCGTCAACTTCTCCAACAAAAGCTACACGCCTAAGGACACCTACATGGTGGCCTATCTTGAAGAGGTACGCAAGCTCGAGAAGCACTTCAGGGGCATGGAACTCAAGCATATTCCGCGAGGAGAGAACCAAGAAGCCGATGACCTCGCCAAGCGAGCAGCAAAGAGAGAAGCCCAGCAGCCTGGAGTGTTTGAGGAGAGACTCGCCAAGGCCTCCGTCAAGCAACCAGTGGTCAACACAAGCGTTCAAGAGGAGCTCCCACCAGCCCCGCCAAGTGGAGCACCAAACTGTGGGTTGCCCTCAGGCGATCGCCTGTTGATGACTTTGGTACGCCAAGACACTGGTTGGATCGACGAGATCAAGCGCTACCTGCAAGACCGAGCCCTTCCCGAAGAAGATGCAGAAGCTGAGAGAATTGCTCGCCAGGCCAAGTCCTACTGCCTCCACGACGGAGACCTGTACCGTAAGCGCCCCAATGGGGTTGCGTTGCGGTGCGTCCCTGCCGAGGAAGGCCGCCAGCTCATCAACGACATCCACAGCGGAGAGTGCGGCCATCACTCGTCCTCGCGCACCTTGGCAGGCAAGGTTTTCCGAAGCGGCTTCTACTGGCCCTCTGTCCTTCAAGATGCAGCTGAAATTGTCCAGTCCTGCGACGCCTGCCAATTCCACGCCAAGCAGATCCACCAGCCCGCACAAGGACTCCAGACGATCCCGCTCTCCTGGCCGTTCGCGGTCTGGGGGCTGGACCTGCTGGGACCTTTCCCGCGAGCGCTCGGGGGCTACCGCTACCTCTACGTCGCCATCGACAAGTTCACCAAGTGGNCCAGCCCGCACAAGACTCCAGACGATCCCGCTCTCCTGGCCGTTCGCGGTCTGGGGGCTGGACCTGCTGGGACCTTTCCCGCGAGCGCTCGGGGGCTACCGCTACCTCTACGTCGCCATCGACAAGTTCACCAAGTGGCCCGAGGTGGAACCCGGTGCGCACCATTCCGGCGAAATCAGCGGTGAAATTCATCAGGAGCTTGGTCTGCCGCTTCGGCGTGCCCAATCGCATTATCACCGACAACGGCTCACAGTTCACCAGCGGCGCTTTCAAGTCCTACTGCGGCAGCCTCGGCGCCCAAATCTGCTACGCCTCGGTGGCTCACCCACGCAGCAATGGACAAGCCGAGCGAGCAAATGCTGAGGTGCTCAAGGGCCTCAAGACGAGAAGCTTCAACCGCCTCAAGGCCAGCGGCAAGAACTGGATCGACGAGCTCCCCTCGGTGCTCTGGTCCATCCGCACCACGCCAACAAAGCCAACTGGCGAGACGCCATTCTCCCTCGTCTACGGCGCCGAAGCCGTCCTCCCCAGCGAGATCACCCACGGCTCTCCGCAAGTCTTGGCCTTCAAGGAGGCCGAGCTGGATGAGCTCCGCAACGACGACCTGCTGCTGCTTGAAGGGCTCCGCCGCAATGCGGCCCTGAGAGCGGCAAGGTACCAGCAAGATCTCCGCCGCTACCACAGCCGTCACATCCGCCCGCGCACTCTCGAAGCAGGGGACCTTGTCCTGAGGAGAATCCTCTCCAGGGAAGGTCTCCACAAGCTCTCACCAATGTGGGAAGGGCCCTACAGAGTCGTGCACATCGCCAGCCTGGCTCTGCGCGGCTCGAGACGGAGGACGGCGTCCCCATCGCCAACCCCTGGAACATCCAGCACCTGCGCAAGTTCTACCCCTGATCGTCCTCGACGAGCAACTTTTTGCAAGCAACTTTTTGCGCCAAGGGAGAATTCAGCACCAACATCCTCCACGAGGAAAAAATTTCGGGCTCCCCTCTCTACTATACGTTGCCGCGGGCCGTTCGAGAAGACTCCCAAGCCACCAAGCCTCGGCAAGGTGACTTCTTCAAGCACCATGCCTCGGCGACGTGGACCCCATGCCCAGACATGGTGGGACGCAGGCTCTACAAGCCACCCCCGCATAGGGGCCCCCTGAGCTCTCTCTACATGCGTCTGCCACGGGCACGCCCCCTCGAGAGTCTCAGCCACAGAATGTGGACCCCATGCCAAGAGCATGGCGGATTTTTTGTAATTCTGGCCACGCCAGTGTAATGAACCTCTGTTCAGGTCAACTTGAACCTTTTGCGCTTCGCGCCTGCAGTTTGATTTCTGCTTTGGTAAGCATTTATGATATTTACATCTTGTCCTTGCTCGTATGATCCTACATGTGCATCTCGCGAGCGGGGGCTAGCATGGTGCCTGTGCCTCGGGAGCATCCCAGCAGCACCTTAAACCCAAGGGATCCGAGCTCTGAACTCGCGGGTCAGCTCTCATGCATGTCAACTCCCAGGGAGCTCTGAACTCATGGGTCAGCTCCCGTGCACGTCAACTCACCAAGGATCACCAAAACCTTGGTGCCTGTTCTCCTCGCAAGACACACATGAAGGAACCTACGAGCGCGCATAAGTTACCTAGCTATGTATTGCTTATGGGTGCACCTATCTGTCCAAACGCAGGAAAGCAGGCCCAAGCAAGCCTCAGGCAACCACTCGAGAAGAAAATGCCTCGACAGGGAACTAAACACCCTCTACAAGGCCAAAACGCCTCTCCAGGGAACCAACACCCCCTTCAAGGCAGACAATGCCTCGCAAAGCTAAGTCCAAGCACTTGGTCAATTTTTCCTTCGCTGGTTTTTGTCCCTCGAACCTCTTTTCTCTCTCCTATGCCTCATGGGCTGCTTGCGCGTTAAAGGGGAACCCCAGGCATCGCGCCTCGCGGGATCTTACTTCTCGAGGCCTCACGCACCCCCCGGCCTTGTGGAGCCCTGACTCTCACATACCGAAGCGGCGGTGGTGTAGCGCTAAGAGAGGGTCCTAAAACGTAGAGCAAAAAAGACATGAAAGGGAAGACAAAAGCCTCTCGAGGGGCACACGCCAAGCACATCTAATTAAAGCATCAATAAGTCTTTACAAAAGTTTATACAAGCAAAAGGCTAAGACACTTGGGCGCCTTGTATACGTCCAGCTGCAGGAAGAAGCTCAGGCTTGTGCGCCCCCTGAGGTGCTCGCGCCGCCCGCGGTGCGCTCCTCTTCCTCTTCGGCGCCCTCCTCGCTGCCGCCATCGCCTTCAAAGACCACGGCCTGGTCAAATTTCTTGGCGTACGCCTCCGCAGCCTCCTGTACCGCTTTCGTGCGGAAGCTGGGGTCGCTGAGCCCTGTCACAGCCGCGAGGTCGATGGAGGCGTCGAGCCGCTTGAGGTTGCTGAAGATGTTGGCGGTGGCGACGACGAGGAGGTCGCGGCTCTCCGCCACGACGCGCGCGTCAAACTCTTTCGCAGTCTCTTCGATCCCCCGAGGAACTGCTCGAAGAAGGAGTTGTACGCCGCGGAGTCATCGCCCCCTCTTGCATCAAACGCAGGAAGTTCAATCCTGAAGTTGTCCGCGATGGCGCGCGCACGCTGCACCAGGCTTTCGAACATAAGCCGGCGCTGACGCTTCATGGCCCGGCCGTGGCTCTCCTTGTCCCGCGCCTGCTCAACAAGGTTGGCAACCGGCCCCACCTGCTGTTGGAGCTCGAGCAGGTCCTCCTCCAGGGCCGTGGCCTTGGATTCGGCGCAGGCTTGGGCCTCCTGGGCGCTCTGGAGGAGAGGAGCCGTCTCCTGCACCTTCTTCTCGAGGACTTCGATGCGGTCCAGGAGCTCCTGGCGCTTGATCATGAAGCGCTCCTCTTGCTTCGCGAGGTTGGCCCTGTATTCTGCGGAGATTTCTTCCCGGGCGAGCTTAACCTTGGCAGCGGCATCGTCCTCCGCCTTCTTCTGCTTCTTGGCGAGGTCGGCGTTGGCTTTATCCATGCGCTCCGAGTAGGTGGCCTCGCCTCGGGCCAACTTGCTCTCGCGGGCCTTGAGCTGCTCCTCACGGATGGCCTGGTCCTTCTCGAGCATTTGGACCTGCTCCTCGCGCCGCTGCAGCTCTCCTCCGCGCTGCGTCAGCTCCGCCTCGCGCACTGCCAGATGGCCCTCGCGAGCCTCCAGCAGCTCGCGCTGCTCCTTCAGGCTGGCCCGTGTGTCCTCGGACTCGGCAGCAAATTGCTGCCGCGCGGCCGCCAGCTCCTGGTGCACGGAGGCAGCCTCCGCCTCGAGCGCCTCCCGGTCGGCGTCCAGTTGGTCCATGACCTCCTGCGCCTCCCGCTTGACGCTGTCGCGGGTCTCCTTGGCGAAACGGAGGGCCTCCTGGCGCTCTGCCTGGGCCGCCGCGTCCTGGCGGCGGCAGGACTCCACCCTCTCTTGGAGGAGGGACCAGGCCTCGCCCAGCCTCGCTCGCTCCGCCGCGATGGCGGCCTCCTCCCTGATGAGCTCGTCCTCCACCTCGCCAAGGGCTTGCAGTGCCCGATTGACGACGACTCGGCGGCGAGCCGCTCGCGGCTCCCGCCGCACCAATGTTCCCGCACCATTGCCAGGTGCGGAGGCCTCGATCCTTGTCGAGGCGCCCGAGGCCTCCTGCCTTGGGCTCACCGCCGCTTCTGGAGCGGCCAGGGGGCTTGCAGGGGCGCCTCCCCTGTCGCCCGCTTCAAGGGCTCTCTGGGGGCTGGGCGTTCTCTCGCCCCCAGTTCCGGCGCTTGTGGGCTCCGGAGGCCCCTCTGCCTCCTGCTCCTCAGGGGCGCCGCCTGCCCCTTCCGCGGCGGCCGCGTCCGCCGCGGCCTCGGTCGCGCCGGCCCCTCTCGAGGGAGCCTCCTCCTCCTCCTCTGGAGGCCGCTCCAGGACGATCTCCTCATCCGCCCTCTCCTCCTCCGTCTCCTGCTGGACGGGAGGAGTGGCCGCCCTGGTTGGTGGCGGCGGCGCCGCTTCTTCAGCCTCCTCAACCACGTGGTGCGCCACCACGGGAAGAGTCACCACCCGAGACGACGATGGCGCCGTCTCCTCAGCCACCTCCTCTGTGCGCTCCTCCGCCACGGGAGGAGCTGTTGCCTGGCCTGACGGCGGCGCTGCCTCCTCCATCACCACCTCCGCGCGGCGCCCGTCCGCGGGAGGAACAGATGCTTGCTGCAGCTCGCCCGCCGCAGGCGTCTCCACAGAGGCGCTGGTGGTCTCTCCAACCTTGTGGAGCCTCCGCCTCTTTGGCGCCGCAGGTTCCCTGAAAGAAAGACAAGTCTGAGATCCTTCAAGGAGACCTTCGAGAAGTGAAGCAGCAAAGAAAAAGAGGAATCGAGACTTACTCGCCGGCCATCACCCACACCCTCTTCTTCACCCTGGGTGGCTGGGTGTTGCTTGCTCCGGCCTCCTCTGGAGGCACCCTTGCCTCCTCGCGAGAAGCGCTCCTCGCTGTCGCGGCGCTTCTGTCGTGGACAGCCTTGGAGCGGGGCTCGCTACGCCCACCCCCGCTGCCGCTCGTCTCCTTCTCCCCCTCAACTCGCTTGGAGCGAGCGACGTAGAAGGCACCCTCCTCATCGCTGGAGGAGAGTACCTGGAGGTCCACGTCGGCGGGAATGCTCCTCGAGGAGCTGACGGAGCCTCTCGAGGGGTTGGCGCCCCGCGCCACTTCATCCTCGCCGACAGGGCTGGCGCCTGTCGACGCCTCGTCTCCGCCCGCAGAGCTGGCGCCCCTCGAGGCCTCGCCCTCGGTGGGCGCGTCCTCGGCTCCCGAGTCCTCTCCAGCCTCTTCAGCCTCCGCATCCATGTTCTCCGGTTCCGCCGCCAACGGGTTGGGGCGGGGCCCGCGGTGGCCCGCGGGCACTATCCCCCACTCGTCGAACACCGGCATGCCCCGGCGATGCTCCGAGATGCTCTCCTCGGCGAAGGCGATGAGCGGCCGTGCGTCGTCCACGGCAGGCAGCGGGATCGTTGTCTTGGAGACGAAGAGGACCCCCAAGACTTGGCTCAGCACCTCAGGCTGGAGGCTGTCTCGGCTCAGCCTCATCGCGTCCATCTTGTCCTTGTAGCTCCACATCGGCTCGGAGTGCCATTGGAGGGGGGCAATCCGGCGCCTCAAGAAATCTCTGGCCACCATCTGGCCGGTGACCCCAGCCTCGCGGACGCGCTGGATGTAGGTGTACACCGCGTCGAGGTTTCGGCCGGTGAACTCTGCGCTTCCCCAGCGCGCCCACTTCGCCGGGGGCCCCTCAGGCACCTCTAGGAGAGGGTTCCTCATCTTGGCGTCGACGAAGAGCCACCGCTCGCGGAAGCCATCCACCTTCTTCGTCACCATGGTGATGGCGTTCTCACCTTGCCAGGCGATGGGGATGTAGTTCTCGCTCCTGGCGGCGGCAATGCGGAAGGAGACGCAGCCGAGGTGCTCGCCGGCGGCGCTGCTCCGGAGGGAGTAGAAGCTGCGGAAGAGCTCTACCGAAGGGCGAATGCCGATGTAGGCCTCGCAAAAGTAGGCGAAGATGGAGAGAATGAGAATGGAGTTGGGGTGAAGATGGAGCAAGTGGATCTGGTATGTCTCCAGAATCGCCAGAAGGAAGTCGGAAAATGGCGGCACGAGGCCAGCGTAGAGAGTGTGGAGGAAGACGGGGTAGAACTCGTCGGCGAGCCTGCTGCCGCTTGGCCTCATCTCGGTGGCCCCATGCTCGTTGGAGCCCGCCGCCACCATGTGGCGCACCTTGGCTATCGCCGCCGCGGAGACGCGGGTCGGCGGCATCGCCGCCGTGAGGGCCGCACCGCGCAACGCCGCCGCCGACGCGCCGGCCGACGAGCCGGCCTGCACTGTGGCCTTGCCCTTCGCGTCGGCGCCTGCTTTCTTGGGTGCCATCGCTCGCCGGAAGGGAAGAAGACAACCGTGGAGAAGGAGTGCTCTGGGAAGAAGGATTCGTTTGGAAGAAGTGGGCGGCGGAGCAATGGGAGAAGTGACGGGCGCAGTCTGCGCGCCCAGACTTTATTGACCGGGCGCTCGGTCGTGGCGGGTCCCACCACGACGCCCGTTGAAGCCGAGGAGATCGTGGCCGCGAGCGCAACCGTCGCGCTCCACGTGTCGCGGCCCTGGCAGGCTCTGTAGCTACGCTCCAACGGCGACGTCACCGCGGGACCCGTTCCACGCCAGCTGCGCCAGCCCACCGTCCTGGCTGGACGGTGCCTCTTTTCAGCTTTGGTGACGCTGCTCCCCTGCCGTGGACCGCGTCCATGGGCTCTACCTTTATGGTGGACTTCACCTTTATGGTGCACCGTGTCTCCTCCTTCGTCGGGATGTGGCAACCCTTCCCGCCCAAATGTTTGGGCGGAAGAGGACCAAGACGACTATAAAAGGAGGGAGGGCACTCCCGTGCCAAGGGTTCGACTGGGGTTCAATCTTCCTTTGGCTAGGACAGATCTAGGGTTTTAGCCATTGGCAGCCATCTCGAGCTCCACAAGCTCACCCTGTACCAAAAACCTCCACAAGCAATACAGCCTAGCAGGACGTAGGGGTTTTACCTCCACAAGAGGGCCCTGAACCTGGGTAATACCGCGCGTTCCTCTCTGCAGTGTTCTCCTCCATCGAGCCCGACGAGCACCGTCGCCGTGGAACGTTGGAGGTTGTTTGACTCCGTGTTCAGCCCCTTGCTCGATTCTTACCTCGTGAGATACGCCCTGTTCCTGGGCCTATTCTCCGACAAGTGCCGGTTTGTGCCAAACCGGGATAAAAGGAGGACCTTTAGTCCTGATTTGCCTGTCCCGGTTGGCAAACCGGGACTAGAGGGCCTCTAAAACCAGTACTAGTGCCCCGTTTTCTACCGGTGTCAGCAGTCAGCACACACGCTAGCTAGCTCGTCTTGTTTCAAACGGAGCACGCTCGTCCCTATCTACATAGTAGGTTTGGAACTCATCTAAGAGCATCTCTAGCAGATACGCCAAACCGCAAACCGTAAACACGCGGATGCAGGCCGAGAAAAACGCGATTTGCAGGCCGAAAAAAGCTCCGGCGGAGCAGATATGGTGTTATGCAGTTTGCGCATGCGGGATCTGCTCCGCCGGGGAGGCAGCAAACCTGTAAACTAAACTGCAAATCAATGTTTTTGCACATTTCAACAAGTCGTTGCCGAGCTTGCGGTTGCGCGGAATGCAAAGGCGGCCGACCGTGGATCCTTGCCGCCGCTTCCTCCGCCCGTCCGTGAGCTCCTTCGCGGTGATAAACACCACCATCTCCTCTATGTCGCCGTCGAGCAGCTCGTCCAAGTCGGAGTCGGAGGAATCCGACGAATCCTCCAACAAAGACAGCGCGGCGGCGCTGAGCGGCATCTACACAGGCGGCGGGCGAATGAGGGAGGAAAAACGCTGGCGACATACCAAGATTTTAGCGAGCGGCGGCGGCATACCTTGCGACGACGGCGGCGCCCGATTCGGGGCAAAATCCGGCCGATTGGGTCGCCGACGGCCTGCAGCAAGTGGGGAATCGGTGCGGCGAGTCGGTGCCAGTGTTCTTACGCGACGAGGAGGTCGGATGTGGCCGGGATCTGGGGTAGCGCGCGGCGGCGGCGATGCGCGCGGAAGGGGCAAGCTCTGAAATTTCCGACGCGCGTGATTTTTCGCTGCCCGCGGAGGCCTCGCACGCGATGCAGATCGACCTGCATACAGCCGCGAAACCTACATATATATGTAGGTTTGGCAACCGCGGATGCCGACGCCTACAAAAATATTTGCAGGTTTGGCCGATATGCCGTATCTGTTGGGGCGTTTTTTTCGACCAAAACTGTATACGAGCGGTTATTATGCAGTTTCGGCAAATATGTTGTATCTGCTAGAGATGCTCTAAAAAAAATTACTCCAGTTCTTACACGTCAGCTGATAAGATCAAGCCGGTGGAGAGAACTTCTAGCTCAGTGTGGCCTCTGCATTTTGGCTATTGATATCAAGCTGCGGCCGTCGAACCGAACATAACTGCATAGCAGCACCAGTGTGGTTGGCGCTCCGACAAACACGTACTGGAGCTTGCACGGATCTAGCTCGTGAGATCATGTACAGAGATCGGGCAAGTGTGAAACGATCGATGACGGACACAGTTGCAACTGCATCGGTTCACACTATAGGCAGGCAGGTTCCGAGTTAATTAGTACTCCCTCCGATCCGAAATTATTGTCGTGAGCTGTGTGTATGAACTTGTACTAGGCTAGTATTATTTTCACGACACGTAGAGGTAGTATTATTTTTTCAAATATGAGAAGCCGGTCGGCAAGTCCTAGTATGGAACACTATGGTTTCTCGACAGGTCAGCAAATGACAGAACAATAATGTGGATGGAATGCTTGGCGGGTGACTAAAACGGACTGCGACCTCGGCCTAAAAAGGGACAGACTTGTGCTTAGAGCGTTGAAATCAAATCGTTCGGTTTGTGTGGCCGACCCAACTCAAAGTGGCAAGTGAGTGTGGACCAAACATTAGGCCGTATGAAACTGTGCAACATTTTTCAGAGTCTCGTTTATTTCCCACATGGTACTGCGCGCTTTCACCATTTCCCGTAGATCTTAGATTTTGCTAAGGTGGCAACTGGCAAAGGATATATCATCGTTGGCACCGGCCGATTTATTTTTGTTACTTGCAGACGAAGATATGTCTTGATCGCATCACGGATGGTCCACTATCGATCGGTCCTACTTCTCCTGGCCCTTCACGTGAACACACTCATCAATCTCTTCTTCTTATACGCATATATCTATGTGCCTAGTACTAGGTTAGTAGGTTGGCAACTTGGCATCGTTAGCATTGTTCTGAAAACGCCCCTAGCATATGCCTCATTTCACAATGCGGTCCTTAACAGATATGGGTCCTTTGTGGACTGTGGTATCAGTCACTTGAAAAGAAAAACACATATGCACGTGTAAAGTTCACAACTGTAGCTAGAAGTTGGATTTGGAACCTGGTGTCGACTGTCAACTTGTTAATGCCCAATGATCTGTTTAGAGCATGGTTTTAAATAGCACGCCCGTTATAGCGGCATTTTGAGAAGGTGTTGTATTGCTTGCTATAGTGCGCTATAACTCTGCTATAGCGGCGAAATAGCAGATTTTGAGGGTTGCCGCTATTTGTTATAGCACGGTTTTTTTTTCATTGGTTTAGAGTTGAAAGGCGTGACTCCGGTGGTTTCTGTTTCTAAGTTGATCACTCTTTTTTTCTCACCCAACTATCAAGTTAATTTGTTTCTTGCACATTTTATATGCTTTCATGAGCAACTTTAGATTAGAGTGCCAATGCGGTAGCTGTGGCAAAGTGCTAAAAACCCCGCTTAGGTCCACCTCATATATTGAAAACAAAATGTTACATAAAAACACAACATATGGACAATTATAATTCTAGAATCCTGCGATTGACCAGCGCACACTTCGATCATGTTACGCATTATAAACCTTACCGTTGTATGTTCATAGTTGTGTAACTTAATCGATTTAGAAATAATACTTTGCTCACTAGTTAGAAATAGAATTTCGATTAACACTAAATATATCAACAGCAATCACACCAACATTCTTGACACATTTAATCCATACAAAACTGTCCCTCCTGCAAATAATTAAGTTGGTCTGGCCTCCCGCGTCGCTCCACGCGACTCCAGAGGCGTCGCCGTCGCCACTTTCAGAGGCCCTCCCGTGCCGCCCCAAACACCTCGCCGCCGCCGGAGGAGGCCGGCAGACCGGCGGACGGCGACGGCGGGCATCTCCGTCTGTTTTATTTCTTTCCCCACCCGGTGTCCTCCTCATCCACGATGCCGAGCCGTCTCCCGATCTGACCGCAGTCGCTGGCGTTACGATCTGAGTCACCGGCCATGCATGTTGCCGCTTTGGATCGATCGTGTTGGGGCAGATGGACTTGAAGTCCACGTCCTTTGCATCGCGTGAGAACAGGGCTGAGGCTTGCCCGCAGGGTTGGATGCATATCCTGATATCCATCAACCTGCAGGTGTGTGTGGTGTGCCTAGCGGTGCAAATGCAGTGCGCCCAAGATTGGCGGCCGACGAGTATGCCGACACACCGCGATGCCTCCGACTGGCCACTGGTGCACGAAGCCCCCACCCGGCGCGGCGCCGCGCCGTCCCTCCGGTCGTGGCCGTCCAAAATCTCCAACAAAACCCCCTATGTGGCAGGAGCGGACTCGCCTGTGGCAGGTAGTGATGCGCTGCCACGTCTTGGCCATGGGACTTGTTGCTCCGCGTCTGGCCTGATGCATTCCGCTGCCAGCGCGCAATTGCAATCGTCCTACTCCATAGGCCTCGGGTGTGGCGCCAACGTTGCTACTGATGGCTGAGAGCTATTGGTGAAACCAAGATCCACTTTTGCTGGCACCTTAGGAAACGTCGATTACGGCAACATCATAGCCGCGATTTCCATGGTGCTGTAGAGGTGGGTACGTCAAGGTGGTTCGAAGGTCAGAGAATCTCCAAGCTCATGTTGAGTTCGAGATGCCACGTGCTAGCTCTGGATGGATCACAATGGATGGGGTGATGACGATGCTACACATCACCTCATGTGAATACGGTTTCGCTTGCGTAGCTTTGTCCACATCAAAACCGTTCCCATGAAGTATGTGTGCCTGGTGATCAACACTTTGTAGCTGCGTGTTCGGCAAGTGGGGGCGGCAACACAGGATGACTTCAATTTTGGTGGTGATCTTCGAAAATCGAGTCTTAATCTACAGTGAAAACCCCTAGGTCTGGCCTTCATTGGTTGTAGTTGATATTTTATTGATATTAATATATATTTTTATCGAAAAAAATAAAAAACATTCTAGAACTTTAGTCTCTTTCGCATGCAAGATCCAAGCTTAAAAGAATATTAGTAGTAAAAAAAAGAACGTCTGCAATTTTAAGTGGCACCTTCAATTTGGATGACAATGCATATTTCTACACCTAAAATTACACATAGTTTTTATGTAATTGAAGCTTTTAAGATTTAGCAATTTGATCGACCTAGAAATAATAGTTTCTCAAACAGCTAAGAAAATGAAAATTCCACTAGATAAATATGTAAGGAAGAAATAACCACAACAAAGTGAGAGTGGCGTTTTGGTGCCCGGGCTCATATGAGCCCGGTTTTGTTTTCGATTTTTGTAAAATACTAAAATGCTTCGAAAAATTCTGAAAAAAATTGGACATGAACATATTGAAGTATTCAACACTCGTGTAAAATTTCGACAGAAAATATCAAATTTTGCGCCCTGTGTAAAAAAAGACAAATCTGTCTTTTTGAATAGTGGACTGTTCAGCTATTTTGTCTGTCAGATTTTTGTCTTTTTTGCACAGGGCGCAAAATTTGATATTTTCTGTCGAAAATTTACACGAGTGTTGCATACATGAATATGTTTCCGCATAAATTTTTTCAGAATTTTTCGAAGCGTTTTAAAATTTTAAAAAAATCGGAAAGGCAGCTGGGCTCATATGAGCCCGGGCACCGAATTGCATTTCCGCAACAAAGTGGTTCACATATTTGATTCATACCAACTTTAGGACCTTTCTGGAACTTTCTTCGTCCTTTAAAGTTGTGTCAGCCAGCCATGCAAGGTCCAAACTGAAAAAAGAATCTACACAAAATTATTGGTTTTCCTCTTTATATAAAGACACACATGTTGGTCATTACAAAACAAACCAACCAAGCGAGCAACCAACCCAGAACCAGTGAGCCAGCCAACCCACACCACTGTGTCTGTCCTGCCACAAGAGACGAGCTCAATAATGCCTCGCTCCGGCGTTGTTCCCTTCCTCGCCGCGCTGCTCCTCACCTTCGCGGCCGCGGCCGCGGCCGTGGCCTCAGCCTCCTCGCCGGCGGCGAGGGGCGCTCCGGCCGCCACCGACTTCATCCGCAGGTCGTGCCGCGAGACGCAGTACCCGTCGGTGTGCGTGCAGAGCCTGTCCTCGTACGGCGGCGGCCCGCCGCCGCGGAGCCCGCAGGAGCTGGCGCGCGCGGCGCTGTCCGTGAGCGCGGACCGCGCGCGGTCGGCGTCGGCGTACGTGGGGCGGCTGTCCGGCGGAGGCTCGGGCGGCCTGCGCGGCGGCGGCGGCGGGAAGAGCAGGAGCCCGGTGCGGGACTGCCTGGAGAACATGGCGGACAGCGTGGGCCACCTGCGGGACGCGGCGAAGGAGCTGGGCGGGGGCATGGGGCGGGCCGGGTCGGCGGCGTTCCGGTGGCACCTGAGCAACGTGCAGACGTGGTGCAGCGCGGCGCTGACCGACGAGAACACCTGCCTCGACGGGCTCTCCCGCGGCGTGGACGCCGCCACGCGCGCCGCCATCCGGAGCAAGGTGGTGGACGTGGCGCAGGTCACCAGCAACGCCCTCGCCCTCGTCAACCGGGTCGGGTCGCCCGGGCACTAGCCCGGCCCAGGCCCAGGCCCAGGCCCATCCATATGGTTTGCTAGCTACTCGTGTATGGCGCTATATCTGTGGTCTTGTGTGAACTATTTCTGCTGCATATGCTTGTGTGAACTATTTTCAAGTTGGATGTGTTCTTTGTTCATTTCTAGATGTGTTCTTGACGTGCCTGTAAAAAAAATGTACTGTCTAAAGCAGTTAATTAAGAGTGTAATTACTGTTAAGTATAGGACGCATCTGCCTTTTTTGCTGGATTCAGTTCAGAGTCTTGTTTCTGGTTGAATGAATTAAGTCTAGCCAGGACTGCATGTGCGTTGCTCAGTGAAGGAATGAAATGCCGGCGTGCCCCCACTTCATAATCGGCCAGATTCAGGAAGACGGTAGCACTAGCTCATCTGTGTTCGTATCAAAGCCACTGAGTTCTATGATGGAGTCTCGTGGTCTCGCAGTTTTCATTCCCTGTCAACGTTTGTTTCATCCGCCCGGCCGGACCGTGACGGTTGTCGGACACTACGTGCGAGCCTGGATCTAATTGGTGACGTGGACTCTTCACGGCACTATCTCTATCGTATGTAATGGAGTAGTTAGCGGACGACGAGTGTCCTGTTTAAACTACTGTACGTAATACTAGAGATGGCACCCGCCGGGTTTGGGGTTTGGGGCCGGGTTTGGCAACCTCATACCCGTGCCTCCGACCCTTCTCCGCCCCCGCCACCCAGCTCCGAACCCGTCGCCGGGTACAAAAATCCCCTAGACCCGCCACCCGCCGGTTCACGAGACCCGATGGGTCGGTCTCGGGCTCCATGGCTGCGCGGCGGCGCTGGACTGCAGGAGCGACGACGTCGGAGCGGGGGCGGAGGCGCAGGAGTAGGCACGCAGGAGCGGCGGCGGCGGCGGCGACGCACAAGCAGCGGTCGGCGGTGCAGGACTGCAGGAGCAGCGGCCGGCACCGTAGGAGCAGGGGCGCAGCAGCGACCGACAGCAAAGGAGTGGCCGTCGGGTCTCGGCCTCGCCTGGACTCGGAGACAGGGAAGGAATCGTGGGGAATCGCGGTTCTCGGCCACGCGTGGGGCTGGGGATAGGGTTTCTTTTTAGAGAATTATTGGTAGGGTCCACCTGTCATGCCGGGTCTGCGGGTTAAAGGGCACGAGTTTGGCACCCCCCCCCCCCGGCGTACACGCCTCCGGTAGATCCGACGGGTTTTATTTTTCCATGATAAGCAGTCCCGCTGATTTTTTTCTAAGCCAAACCGTCCCCATTCGAGACGGGTACCCGTCGGGTTATCAGGTGTCGGGTATCCATTGCCATCCGGATGTCTTAATACATGTAGGGCGTGTTCGGATGTCCTCCCGCTTCTAGCTTCTCGAAAATCCGCCGTGGAGCAGTGACGAACGTCCCAAATCCGTGGAGCTCGATCTGGGAAGCTGGCCCAATTTGCTATGCAAAACGCGGAGCACCATTTTCGGGGATTCACGAATCAGCAAACGGTGGAGCAGCCCGAAATTACGAAGGCATGCCACCGCCGAGTGAAGAAAACGTTTCGTCTCGTCCTCCTAGTTCGCTTATCCGTTCCCGTCCTCCTCTTTCGTCCAGTAGTTCTTCGCCGGCGGCGTCCCCGACCGGAGCCAGGCGCTGCCCCGACCTAGGAACCTGCACGCGCGAGTGCCCGGTCGTGCCGCGACGCCCACGCCGCCGGAATCCAGTCGCCGCCGCGCTCCGCTCCTCCGGCCGCTGCCATCTACGCGTCCCCTGCAGCCATCCGCCCGCACGCGCACGTGCTCCGCCGCCATGACCCCGACCGTGCACCGCGACCC
The DNA here is from genome assembly GCA_012064385.1 of Puccinellia tenuiflora. Classification (NCBI taxonomy): domain Eukaryota; kingdom Viridiplantae; phylum Streptophyta; class Magnoliopsida; order Poales; family Poaceae; genus Puccinellia; species Puccinellia tenuiflora. Next base: position 905,535 of record QRDG01000816.1, read on the forward strand.
CCCACGCCGCCGGCATCCAGCCGCTGCCGCACTCCGCTCCTCCGGCCGCCCCCATCTACGCGTCCCCTGCAGCCAGCCGTTCCCGTACTCCTCCAACAGCCCCGACTGTCGCCTCCCTGACCTCCAAATCGAGCAGAAGCTCTGCCCGACGCCTTCGGCATGACGTCGTTTTGTTGATCTCAGGGCGGAGCTCTCGAGGATGCGGCAGGAGGTCGCCAAGAAGCGGTCGATGCCCCAGATCCCGAACTGCTGCTAGCATCCTGGGGAAGACGAAGCTAAAAAAGTGGTCTGCACCGAACTGCACATATGGGCCGTATTCTCCGCCGTCCAATGGGCCTAAAACAGACTATTCGGCTCCCAGCCCATTCAGAAAATACGGAGCAGCGCCGAACATTTATCGCTCCGGCCGGGAATCAGGAATCGCGATTTGGAAACCGGATCGACGGAGTTCGGGAAGCCAGAGGACTTCCGAACACGCCCGTAATCGCATGTTTCTACCTGGAGAGCGTTTGGAGAGAGGAACATTTATTGGCAGCTTAAATTGCACGACATGGCAGGCAGGTCTTTGGTGGCCATGTGGAAATGGGCCCTCCCGGCCAGAGTCATAGCGATGGTAGTGTTTGTGGTTCATTTTTTTTTAGAAATGAGGCAAAAGCTTTTCTTTTATATTGATAAAGTAGAAGCAAACATGTGGGACAAGACCCAAAAAGAAAAAAAAAACAACTCGATCCACGCCGGCCCCGAGGCCGCGCTCCACACGGGTCGACGACCAAGACGCCCTAGCGACATAAGCCGACACCAAACAACCTCGACGTAACATGGCGGAGGCGACCTCGACGCATCACAGCGGACGCGAAGCATCCGGAGCCGCCGCTCCGGCATCCACGCCAGCCCCAAGGCTGCGCTCCAAAACGAGCCGACGACCATGACGTCCACATGACCAAAGTCGGCGCTCCACGGCCTCAACGCAACACGGCGGAGGCGAAAACCGGAGCCGCCGCTCCGGCATCCACGCCGGCCCCAGGGCCGCGCACCCCCAAGCCAAAGACGAGAACTCGCCGCCGCCAACCAACCACTATCCACAGGTCCCACTGGCCGGCGTAGGAGAGTGCCGCCCTCGCCCGATCCCATGAGGGATCTAGGGTTTCCCCCGGAGAACCCGACATGGGGACGCGACACCACCACCTCGACGACGCCTTCAAGAAGGAAGCGGCGTCCGAGGACGTCGCCATCGTCGGCCCAGCCGACAACCAGGGCGGGACTTTCGTCCGGCGATGGGTCACAGACCCGCAAGCCGCCCGTCGAGGACCGTCCAGACCATCCACACACGAGCCGCAAACCGCCGTAGCACCTCACGCCACGGCCGGCGGCACGCCAACGTCGACCCAGTCGAGCCGCAGGTCCGGGGCCGCCGCCCCGGCTTTCCTCCTCCCTGTCCACGACCCTGCCGAAGCCAGGGCCGAGGCGCCGTGGACGCCTCCGCAACCGCAGCGCCGTCACAGCCGCGCCGAGCGCCGGCCCGCGTGACCCAGATGGGGCCCGCACGGGCCCAGCCAGACGGGCGCCGCCGCCGTTGCACGCCCCCAGCCACGTCCCGCGCGAGCCGCCGCAGGAGCACGCGGCGCCCGACCAGGCGCCGAAGCCCGCGCCGACGCGACGCCGACGACCTCGACCCGCCGCCCTCACAGCCAGGCCAGGGCCGCCCCCGCCAGATCCGGACGCGAGGGCTCCGGATCCTCCTCCCCGCCGTAATCCTACGGGCCCGGAGCCGCCGCTCCGGCCTGCCAGCGCCGGCGTCCGCCACCACGCAGCCGCAGCCACGGCAGCAGCACCGCCCCGCATGCGGGAGCCCTTTCCCAAGCCGTCGTCGAACCACACCACGCCACCGAGAGAGAGGGGCCGCGCCGCACCCCGCGTCCACCGCGAGCCCTCCCCGCACCGCCTTTGGATGGCCGGGGCCGCCGCCACCGCGGTGAGACCAGCGGCAGCGGCGGAGGGGAGCTACCGGAGGAGATCGAGCCGGCGGCGCGCTGAGGGTTCCCCCGTGTCGCTCGGCTGAGCGAGGCGAGGGGAGCTCGGTTCACTAGATATTGTTTGTGGTTCATAGCTTGGGGAACCGGTCACCTAGTACAGCTAGAACCTCAGATATGTGTCCGCTTGGCCAACGTGATCTTGCATTCTTTCTACTACTACCTCAGTTCGTAAATATAAGATATTTTTTGTTTTTTTTTTCTTCTGATTTTGATGTATCTAGACAAGTTTTACTGTGTTGGTTCACTCGTTTCTTTTCGTATGTAGTCTGAATTACAATATGTAAAACATTTTATAGTTAGGACGAAGGTATTAGCTGGCAAGGAGCTTGACAATCACAAAACTAATCGTTGCCAAGTAATCCAAGCTGACAAACAGGTTTCGAACTCGCTTCATATGCAAGTTCGCATAAGCAACGACGGGTCGGCCGACCACCGCTACCTCGAGTAGTCAGGTGGCCCTTCTGTTTTTCGAAAAAGAGTCAAGAATCACAAGCTCCGATATGGAGAAACGGCTTTGTGGGCTAGCCCATCGGAATTGGATTCAACGTAGCTCTGTCCGACTAGACTCAATGTTGATATGTTCAACAAAAAATCGATTTTTAAAATTTCTACAGATGATTTATGGAATTGGAAGTTAGCAAATAGGTGGTACTTCATTGGTAATAGAAGGGTCCGATTTTTCCATGAGATATACCCAAGTGAAATCTAGTTTTAAAACACCCGATGATAAGGTGAAACAGGTTACGAATCGTGCATACAGAATCCAGTCACAAAATGTTTTTGAATTGAGAATTTAGCTTTTCATTGGAGACATCACCCTTGGTGTCCTTCCATGTGTCGGTAGACTTTTCAAATCACATCCATGCACACATATGGATCACCTTTGGTTCGGAAAAATGATTCCTCCCGACATCATCACATTCTTCTCGATAATGACAACATCATCACATGGCTAGCGTCTATGTTATGTCGTGTTGAATAGCAAGGGAGCGTATGTTCAGTCCTTGTTCTGTCGTTACTAGTTTTACCACGGTCATGGCAATATCCAATTCCCACGTCGGCACTCTTTTTGTTAGTTTTTATTCTTTCATATTTAGTCCTTTTCTTTAGATTTTTTTTAGAACTCTTGACTAGATTAAATGGCAATAGTTAGCGTATACAAACGCCCTCAAGCGGGTAAGCTGGTCAACAGGGTGTGTCACGTCCCCAACTTCTTCTGCAGGAGCCAGCAGCAGCGGAAAAACCTCCATGGACCTCCACCGTCCAGATCTTTGGTTCCATCTCCGCTTGCCGCCCCGACGGTAGGAGGGAGAGCGGACCTCATCCCTCCGTTCTGGTTAAGTAGTTAGGTTTTGGGTCTGTATGTTGTGGTGCGTTGTTAGGATGGTGGGAGCAGCGTCCGGGCAAATAAATCTATCACACCGACGGTGACCTTCACGACGGCGTCTTGGAGTTGATGGCAGCGTGTGCTGCTTGATCCTTCAGATCGGTAGCTTGGTTTTCTCGCCGTTCTTCAGATCTAGTGAGACCAATTTCTCAATGTGTCACTAGCGTTCATTGTTATCCACGACGTCCCTGGCGGCCGGGGCGAGGTGGTTCTTCTGGAGTGAGGATGTTGGTCCGGAGGTGCTAGATCTGTCGTTCTTCTCCGACTTCTTCGATGGGAGGCTACAGATCTTGATTCAAGACAACACGAGGACATCCCTCGGTCGACGTGCCACGGCGACATGTGCCTCGCTGCATGCAGCAGGCATGTTCACGACTCACAAAGTTTCGTTGGCGATGGTGCTTTCTCGAATCTTGCAATGGTGGAGGCTCGACGTTTGTCTCGGCGGCGCTTGAGTTGGGCGACAGGCGGTTGCTACAATGGTTGCTGGAAACACGCTCTAGGAATCGTCTCGATCTCTTAGCTTTTTATCTGCAAATTCAGGATAATTATTTTATCTCGATCTGTATTTTAGTTTTTACTAGCAAACATGCCCGTGCGTTGCAACGGGAGAAAAATATCCCGCACTCTATCCCACTAAAAAACACAATGATAAACAAGAAGCGATAATTAGGCTCTGCTTTACCGACCGTCTTGGCCTCTTCTTCTATGAAATGTGATACACCTATGAGGGTGTATCTTTGAAAAAGGTGGATGCACCATGTTAAAATTACAACATGTGTAATAATATAGAAGAGTGCTCAATGGTACAAGAAGTTTACGATTTTCTACCTTTTCAGATTAACATCGGAATATTCTAATCAGTTTGTACATGGATAAGTCAAAAAGTAAACAGGGAGAGTGCAACTAAATCTAATTATATTTTTTAATAATAATAAACGTAACCAGACTATTGCATAGACACACAAAAAAAGCATTGTTAATATAATAAATCTACGTGAAAGACAATAGTGAACTATTTCATTTAACAATGAAACTCCTTCTCCTTTAGCCAACTTATAATGGCATGTCATCACTCGTGAAATCTTTGTTTGAACCATACTAATGATTACGATTTAATACTGAACATTGAACAATTCTAGCGTGTGGATATGAAAAATCAATGAGAAAAAGCATATAGTTTTTTTCTTCCATTGTTCAAGGTAGACATATAACATAGTACATATGGTAATTGAGGGGGGGGGGGGGGGGGGGGGTAATATCACACAAAATAAAACATAGGCATCAACAGATACCATGAGGAATGTATCTTCCCCACACATGGTCTACGACTTGATATTTTGTACAGTATCTCATTTAATACTGTACCCATGGTCGATTTAACCATAGCACCCATGGGCAAGCACTGCTTGAACCATAGCACCAATGGTCGATTTAATACTTAAATGAAGCTTGAACTGTTGTTTGAACATTGTAACCATGAAAACAACCGACAAACTACTTGAGCATCATGCCAGGAAACAAAACCGAAGTGCAATACCATTCTATTTTGCGTAACGGGAAAGAAAATGATCTCTCGTGACTTGTGAGGACTGCAAGACCAGTAGTAAAACCATTTTCTCTGTTGTGCAATTGTGAGTACTGCAAGAACCCAAAGTGCAAGCACACAAACCATTCTGTTGTGCACTGTAGTGAATTTATTTGCTGGCATGTGCCCTTTTTGACTTTTTGTTCTAGAATTCCTCGGGTTTGGTCAAACACAATACCAGGATCACCATTGTTACTTAAAACTGCCCGTGTCATAGGTAAATGCAAGTAGTTCTGAAAATATCACAATATCACAATTGACAGATTATGATATGTATTAAGCTTCTCTATGAGCTTGCAAAGAAATTTTCAGCTTTGATTTTTTTTTTCTTTTTGAGGCTTTGCTTCGATTTTTTTAAAATCTTCTCTTAATACATTGAAGCAGCGCTGCTGCCTTCGTCCAAATGAAAGTGTAAGCATACCCGATGCAGGTCATGAGGGCATTGGCTGACGGCCTGACGGGTTGACGCCTCAGGGATGTGTGGCGACGGATACCTCGGTCGCGACAGCATGAAGATTTGAGCAAATCGGAAAGCTATAGCTTGAAGATTAGTAGGCAAGTTCTTCAGAAATTGAATGATTGTCTGCATGTACTATTCACAAATTCTGAAGATTGCACAAAATCTTTGAATGACTGCAAATACCATAGCAAATCAGACCAGCATCATAGATAGCATACATCGGAAGCGACCAGAAATAGCACCAAGTAGCAGTGGCAGGAGAGAATATGTAGCTTACAAAGATAAGAACGATTCTGCAGCAGGGACATCACACACAGCAAGCCCATCCGAAACATTCAGTGACTATTCTAAATCACGAAAAGATTCTCAGCTAGTTACCACGCGGTTCGTGCAGAAGAGTCAATCCCATGGCGATGCGGGGGCGCGATAGAACCATGCCGACTCGGAAGCATCGTCGCCGTACAGAAGGGAGGAGCTGGGGGCAGCGGGCAGCGGCCGGCCTTGGGGAGAAGTGTGTAGGGGTGGAGAGCAGTGCTGGAGAGAGAGCCCTCTGTCCCTGTCTGATCGCTGGATTGTAGGAGCGGAGTTAGATGGTGTTCTGCGTGAAGACTGGGCCATCCTGTGCGCCGACTCCGACGAACCCATCCACAACGCAAGCAAGCTCCCCGCTAGGCCAGCACAACCGCTTTGCTTCCTCTTCGTCGGGGCCAAGCTCTCTGCCGAGCCCGCGGACCAATATATCCCTTGCCCGGACGAAAGCTCCGGTGAGCGCGACGACACCTCAGCCTCGGCCCGCAAATCTTGAAGACAGCCACGGCGAGGGAGGACGGAGGAGTAGAAGTAGGATGAGACAGCAGCAGCATCTGAGACTACCTCGCCAACATCTGTCCCAGGTGGCGCATCAAGGACATACTTATTTGTCGGGTGAGGCCGCGGACACGGGTGCTGCCGTGTGGTGCGCCGGCAGTTGGACGCGGCCTCCCCGCACCAAGGCGGCCATGCCCTCGCGAGGAGCCGGGCGGAGGGCCACGACCATGGCAACCACCATCCCAGGAGAAGCAGAGCCAGAGTCGGGGTCACATATGTGCCCATGGGGCAAGGCAGAGTCTCGCTATAGCGGGCGTCACATCGCCGGTGAGGGCCTCGCGAGCAGGTGGAGGTGCTGATGGGGACCAGAAGTGTCGAGTGAAGAGACGGACAAAAGAGAAACCACGGACGAAACGAAACGTTTTTCAACTTAAGCGGTGGCAGTTTTCGTAATTATGTTTGAAAATAAGGGTAATAATAAGTTGGACGAAAATTTTGGGAGAAGCAACTCTTCCTTTATTATTAGGTAAAGAAATATGTTGCTCATTTATTGTAACTTGATTTTCGATTAATAAAATATGTGGTTGTCTAAAAAAAACGGTCAGACATAGTCATCCTAGGCCCTCCAGCGGTCTGGATACTGCAGTACAGTTCCCATGGCTCCTTCATAATCACAAAGGCCGAGAGCTTCGATCGGCGCCAGACGCGCCACGGGCCACAGCACCTTGCATTCCACGGATTACGCTGGAGCCCAGGATACACTAGAGCCTGTATGCAAACAAATACAGCGAGCCCATATAAACCCAGCTCCCAAGTAACTGCGTCGTCTTTCGCCGGGCCGTCCTCCCAGCCTGGGCCTGCATAAGGAGCCGTCTTCATTATCAGACTGATGTTTTTTTTTTCCTTGAGATTACTGTGAATCTACATGCATCTAATAAAAGGAAGAAAAAAAACTTCAGGTATAAACAACGGAATGCAAATTTGTTTCGACCTACTGTTTGTTTAGATGCAACTGCAGCACTTGTGGTTCATGCAGGTTTATCCATATGTCGTCACTCTTAGGCTGATGAAGCTGTGGACTTGTCGACGGCTACCTAATTCTTCAGGTTTATCCACTGGCCGTATGTTAAATCTGTTGACTAAATTAGGTTTTGCTAATTTTAAGTTGACTGAAAATTAACTAAATCTCAGTCGCCTTCTTAACCATCAGATTTTGTGTCGTGATTCGTGCTGATTTGTGAGTTGCACATGGTTTTCAATCGTGTGCAACTGACTGAGAATTAGTTAAATCTCAGTCGCCTCATTGACCGTTTGATTTGTGTCGTGATTTGTGCTGGTCTATGAGTTGCACATGATTTGCAACTGTGTGCAAGTAAAGATTTAGTTAAATCTAAGTCGACTGAGAATTAGACACTCCTGACTAAATTATACTGATCGAACAATGTCTACACATACTCGATAGTTAATCAATTAATTAGGTACAAGATGACCGCTTCTCCATTGTCCAAACTAATGAGGTGGTTACGGCCTAGCCCTAGCCGTGCGACTTGGACACAGACGATAAGGACGGGGGCAGAGAGAAAAGTTCAATTTTGTCCACTATATGGTACGTGTTCATCGTATGATGCACGTAGCCGACTAGCCGTATATCAGTCAGGCTGCGCCTATGGGGATACGTATTTCCTGTCCGACTTCAACACGCACCAAAATATATACAATGGTCAGGCCGGCAGCTGATGGATCCCGTTGAATATACAAGGATTTCATTGTCTTATGTGATACCATACCATTCGTTGAGCATGCATTAGGCTATAGATCTTACTCCCATATTTTATAACGTACAACATGTATGGGTTGAAGACCGTTTCTGCAACAACTCGTATATATCTAGGCTTTAGCATCTCGGTGCATATTCCAGTATTGGCATATGAAGACGATTATACATACGCTTCAGAAAAATTGTCACCAACTAGTATATTTTTCGCCTCCGATCGAGTAGGCTGCGAGTTGCTTAAAGTAGTATAGTGGACAAAGCTACATTTGGTACAACCCTGCACGTACTCCTGCTACTCCAACAGATGCCATGGTCCCAAGATCTGGACGGATCCTTCTTCGGTTCATCTTCGGTTCATCTGCTCCTTACTAATTTCCGCTTTAAGAAATGAGGGATCTTGTTGTCCGTAGCATTTGTATATTATTACTCCCAAGGAAAAAAGACGCTCCACCCACGTACGTCGCCTTGAATCTTGATGTCTGGAGCTCAAATGTCACAGCAGGAAAAGAATGGCATATAGAAGAAAAAAAAAAGGAAATGTTCCTGACAAAGATTTCAGGATGAACACAGCTTTGCTAGTATCGAACGACCCAGAAGACGAATCATCTCCCGGGAGCGATCCAGGATCCTTTATTCGTCTATAATACTCCAGCTCACAATTTCTGAAACTGCAAAAAAAAAAAAAACCCTCAATCTCACAATTTCTGAAAATAAGTACTGTACTACTACTTCCAGATTCTGCCCTGTTCAAACACGCGAAAAGAGCGCAAGACTTATTCCAAGTCTATGGTTCTAGTTTACACAACACGTACTAATATTCATTCATTCAAAGACAAAGGAGTGATCCAGCTTTGCCGCTGCTGCTGCTGACCAACAGAACACGCGGCTAGTAAATTAAAATCGATCGAGCGGATTCGATCGTGAGACTCATGGGGACTGCATCCTGCCAGCGCAATCTTCATGGAGACGGATACGGTGCACCCTGGGTGCACAGATCGAGATCTTCTTCTGGTACACATACATCTTGTTCCCGTAGGTAGGTAGGAGGAGGGGGATCCAATGTCCATGCCCCCATGTTCCGATCATATCCGGTCAATCAAGGCGAAAAGGCAAACGCTGGACTGTTATGCTATCAACCGCTCACACTACAAGACCTCCCTCTGTTTTTAAAATACAGTAAGATATTTTAGATGTCTCAACATAGTCTTCATACGAATCAAAATGAGATACATCCGTATCTCTCTTCGTTTCTAAAAGTTAAAACATTTTATATTTAGAAACGGAGAGAGTATTTAATTAAGCAGCAAATCGGACAGCGGTACTATTGTCATGACCTTTTCATCTAACCTCACATTTTTTTTTTGGCGCGTGGACACATCTGCCGACATGCATGTTCGTACGTTTCCGTGGAGGATAGGCATAAACAAACTAAAACGTTGTACTCCCTCATACCATAATATATAGATATTTTAGCTATTTGCATATGGACTACATATAGATGAATCTAGACGTAACTAGTGTATATATTCACTTATTTTGCTATGTATTTAGTCTGCATGCAAATATCTATAAATTCTTATATTATGATATGGAGGGAGTACTTCTTAATGAGTGTGCCGTGATGAACAAACAACCTTCGCAACCTTCGTGGGCAAAATAATGATGGTCGTTGTACAGATAAGTAGCACCCACAAGGCTACCCATCTTCCATAAAAGGGTGTTGATTGATGGAAAATACATATATGAACCTAGGGGCATATGTCCCGTTTTCAAAAATGTATTTATAAATGCCAAAAAAATGATATAAAATTTCGGGTATACATACACACATTCTATGTGCGCGCCGAAAGTATCACGGAAAAATATATATTATTTGGGTCAGTGTAAAAAAGACAAAGTAATTGTCTCTAAAATGTTTTTTTTAACCCCAGAATTTTTCTTTTTTGTGGAGACAAACAAAAAAGTTATTTTTCTGCAAAACTTTGTGCCACGCGTATATATTACCGAGATATACACGTACAATTTTGGTTCAGAATTTTTGGACATATTCATATCGTGTTTAAAATGTAATTTTTAAAAAATGTGGTAGATGCCCCTAGGTGCAGACCATGCACTCTCGTTGATTTATGCACTCACCTATTTTCGAAATAGAAATAAAACATACAGATCGGAAACTGGGAGGAGTGATCAATGTATTCGAGATCATCAATTGGATTTTTTGGCAATTTCGGAAACTGGGAGGAGAGATCTGCTAGTTAGTGTTCTTAATCGCCTGTCTGGTGGTTTGGATTTCACCTGACATTCCCATCCACCTCGTGATATATTTGGGGGAATTTTGCTCGCTGTAAAATCAGATTTCATGGATGTTTTGATTGTTTCGGGGGGGGGGGGGGGGGGGGGTGATTTTCATATTAAATTTCACATCCGTAACAAACCCATGATGTATTATTTTGTAAGAACATAATTTTAATAAAGCAATAAAAGGTTGCATGCATCAATCGATGCAGAGGCCGGGGACACCCCTTTTCAGAAGAAAAAAAGTTTTTCAAATTTCATTGAAACCTGTAAAATTCCTAAATTTTGAATGAAATATATCAAATTTATGAAAAAATTTGTTTTATGAATTTATCTATTTACGCCGCGAGGGGGAATGACGGCGTCAATAGCCCGATGCTCGTCTGGATGGTGTCAATGGCTTCCGTCCGGACGTCCATCCCAACAATTTATTGGCGTCGGTGACTGGGATGCTCTAACTAAGAACAAACGAGTGATCCAGCTTTGCTGCTGTTGCTGACCAACAGAACACGAGGCTATTAATTTAAGTCCAGCTGATTCGATCGTGAGACGGGGACTGAATCCTGCCAGCTCAATTTTCATGGAGACGGCCGGAGTGCCCGGATACGGTGCACAGATCGATCTTCTGGTATCCATCCATCTTGTAGTTGTAGCAGCCAGCAGGGGATCCCATGGCCATGCCCGTGTTCTCAGCATCCGATCAATCAAGGCGAAAAGGTGATTGCTGGACTATTGTGCTATCAACCGCTACTAGTTACTCCCTCTGTTTCATAATATAAGATTTTTTAGTAAGCTAGTTTAGCTTATTAAAAATGTTCTCAAATGCTTTAAAGCGCAGCTGCGCTATTTGGGCGAGCTGAGCGCTCAGCCACGTCAACGTCGTGAGGAAGGAGCGAACCGAGCGGAACAGGTCGTGGGTGGGGCCGTGGGAGGTCGTGTGACGTGCTTATCCACGCGGTGTGTCCTGTAGGGCGAGTGCAAATCCCCAACCTCACCCATTTTCGAGCGGAGCGAGAGAGGTGGAGAGAGCTTGTCGCGACGGAGAAATCGCCGGCCGTCGCCAGCTCTCAGAGGAGAAAGGAGGAGGAGCATCGGGACGGGCGCGCCGTCCTCGACAACTTCCCCGACCTGCAGCAGCGCGGGATCGTGGTGCAGAGCTGGGCCGAAGCGGAGGGGAGAATCGCCGGTGATCTACCATCCGGCCACGACTTCCGGGCCGCCGTCGTCGACAACCCATGCGACTTTCAGGGTGCTGCCGTCCACGACTTCCGGGCCGCCATCGTCGACAACTTCCCCCGACCTACAGCATCGCGGGAGCGTGGTGCGGAGCGGGGGCCGCAGTGGAGGAGAGAATCGCCGGTGATCTACCATCCGTCCATGACTTCCGGGCCGCCGTCGTAGACAACCCACGCGACTTCCAGGGCGTTGCCGTCCACGACTTCCGGCTGCCGTCGTCGACAACTTCCCCCGACCTACAGCGGCGGGCGTAGCAGGGGAGAAATCGCCGGCAAGTCGAGATTCGAAGCGAACGTCACCACAATCGTACGATCTGCGACGAGCGCGGCTTGTAAGTCCCGATTTACACTCATTTGGGGGTACGATTTTTTATGTCTACGATTCAGCTGTTCCTCTGCTTCGGGGTATGTAGGATTACACGGCTAGTCGGCAGTTTTTTCCCTTGGAGATGAAGCATGTGGAGAGGGGGTGAACCAAGTTATCTAACAGTCGATGCAACTATTTTGATATCGGGGCAACAACTAATGTTGTCCAAAAAGCAACTTATCATGGAAAACATTAGCCCTCATTTTTTGTAGCATGCTCATTTGTACTATCCTGCAACTTACATGTATATCCAGGACAACTATCATACTAATTTGGAGCAAATTAGTACATAGTTGAGAAGCAACTAGCGTAGTAACAGATGATAGCGTAGAATTTGCTACATGTTTCTGGTACATTTTTCCCCGCATGAATAGTTGTTCCACCATACAACAATTGTTGCCTTAAATGATAGCGTGAGTTTCTCCACATCTATGATCTCTGTGCAGCAACTAATCTTGCTTGAGTAGTAACTTAACTTGAATTTTTGGGAGATCAGATTCTACGCTAGTTTGGTAGTAGGATTATAATAATGGAAGCATTTGATGCAACTCTTTGAAAGAACAAACGATGTCCCGATGTCGCCTAGAGGGGCGGGGGGGTGAATAGGCGATTAACACTTTTTCTATTTAGGGGCTTGATAATTGCAGAATAAAACTAGGTGTTTAAATTAACAATACAACAACCTAAAATTCTAGGTTTACCTAAAGTGCACCAACAACTTATTCTAAACAAGGCAAGCAACAAGGTGATAGCTAGATATAAACTTTAAGCACGAAGGCTATCACAATGTAAATTGCATAAGTAAAAGCTCGGGTATAGAGATAACCGAGGCACGCGGAGACGAGGATGTATTCCCGAGTTCCTCCTTGTTAAGGGAGTACGTCTCGTTGGAGGGGTGTGAGCTCGCCACAAAAGGCCTACTCAAGATGCCACAAAAGCCTCACCCTATTCTCCGATGAACCGCACCCAAAGGTTTGGTTCACCTTCCACTATCGGAATCCTTCGAGGCGGAATCCGGAGTCTTTACACCACTAAGCTTGGGGAAGGCATCCACAACTGAATTGGAGGCTCCCAAGAATTACCACAACACCGTCTAGGGTCCAATGACCCAAGAGTAACAAGCTCCCAACCTTCAATCCCACGAATCACCGTGGGGAGCACAACCCGATGCACCTAATGCAAAAGGGGAAGATCACACCAAGTGGTCAAATCCTTCTCCCCAAAATCCAACCAAAGCAACTAATGCTATGGAGGGATTTAGGAGGAAGAACGAAGGAGAAATACCAAGAACTCCAAAATCTAGATCCAACGAGTTCCCCTCACTTAGAGGAGATTTTGTTTGGTGGAGTAGTGGATCTACATCTCCTCTCTTGTTTCCCTAAATTTGGGCAAGAATCATCGGAGGGATTAGGAGGAATCGAGCTCTCAAGTTTTGCAACAATGGAGGAGAGAGAGGGGGGAAAACACTAGTTGAAACAATGGGGAAGAAGCCCCTTTTATATGGGGCCTCAAAATGTGGCCGTTGGGGGCAGAAAAGCTCCCAGCACCGACAGCCCGGCCTAGGGCCGGCCTGGGGCCGGCCTGGCTGGGCAGAAACCCGAAGCGGCCGGCCTTGGACCGGCCTGAGCCCGGCCTGGGCTGGCCAAACTGCAGAAAAACATCCAACACGAAAACAAACATATTTTGATCATCCGAACTCCGTTTTAGATGTTCTTGGTCTCGTTGGAATCGCAATGAAAAGATCTACAAGAATATACAGAGAAACATCATAGTACAACAAGGGAGAATTAAACCAAATGTGAAAAGGTAAAACCTTCTCTCGCAAACCGGAAATGCTATATCTTTTGCAAATGAAGTCCGAATGAAGTGAAACCAATTTTGTTGGAAAGAGGATGACAAATGCTACCCTTGGAAATAGCAAACAAGTAATGGAGATTTTGCAAAGAAATGGAAGAGATAAACCTTCCGCACGGATGAACCGGCAAAATCACCAATACCGAAACCGCAATAGAAGACGCATATGAAAACCGTTTTCGGTGACATTGGCCTTGTCATGACGAGCACGACAAGCACCAAGACCACACCACGATAAGATCCAAATAAGAACCAATAAAGATGATTGCATGGATGCAAAGGTTTGTGCTCTCTACGGCGATACGATCACGATATTCGGTCGAGAGCCCCTCTTGATAGTACGGTTATCTATCCTATAATCCGGTCTCTCACTAAACAATATGAGACCGGTAAAATAGAAACCCTATCAAGATCATACCTTTGCCTTGCGCATAAACCACTTAAGGTCGATGAAGACGATCTTCAACTCCTCAAGACGCATCACCTTTCTTCATTGCGCTTTGCTTGGTGAAGATTCACTTGATGCTCCCCCATACACCAAGATGGGGAAAGCACTCTTCGGCATATCTTCACTTGGAAATGAGTGTTGATCAACCCGCACTTAGTCTTGATCAACACAAACTCTTCTTCTTTTTATTCCCTTAGCCTTGATTCCAACATATGGAGATCAAGCAACGCAAATGGACACACCTACAAATATAGCTCAATGCAAATATTAGTCCATAGAGATTGTCATTAATTACCAAAACCACACATGGGGGCAACCATGCACTTTCAATCTCCCCCATTTTGGTAATTGATGACAATCCCTTTTTTAAGAGGGTTTATATAATGAATAAAGCATCCTTGCAAGACAAACAAGCAAGGATGCAAAGCGCATTAAAGGCAAATGCAACAAAAGCATAAAACCCAAATTCCCTTAAACCCTCTAAACTTCTCCCCCATTGGCATCGATTGCCGAAATGGGAAGAAAAATTTAGAAGGCCAATATAATAAGAGTTCCTCCAAAAGGTGTGCATTGCTCAAGATATGAGTGTGTAAATAAATGCACATATCCATTGACGAATAATTAGAGGAAATCAAACTATATTGAGGATCCAAAGATTGCAAAAGGATGAAATCATTCTAAACATCTCCACAAAGGAGAAAAGCAATCGAGAGATCCAAAACGAGAGTTCTAAATAAAATTGGAGAAGCTCCCCAATGTTCATGCACTATTGAGGAGTGCACAAATATGGCATCCTCGCTCCCCCAAAATCATCGAGAACACTCAACAAGTGCAAGAGTGCATAATGCTGTCGGAGAACTGTCCCAGGAACTGGGGGTGTCTCCAAGGTATCGTGTAAGGGGCTGAACACGGAGTCAAACAATCCACAACGTGCTCCGGCGACGGTGCTCGTCAGGCTCGCTGCGGACGACACTGCAGAGATTGACACAAGGTCTTACCCAGGTTCAGGGCCCTCTTGTGGAGGTAAAACCCCTACGTCCTGCTTTGGTGTATTGCACTGCTTGGAGAGTTTACAGTACAAGGAGAGCTTGTCGAGCTCGAGGTGGCTAACAATGGCTACTAGCTACTCTTCAGATCTAGGGTTTGGGCTCAGGATTCTTGGACCGAACCTAGTCAAGAGTCGAACCTGTTGCTTGGGCGTGCTCCTCCCCCTTTTATAGGCGTCCTGGACCTCTTCTGCCCAAACATTTGGGCGGGAAGGGTTACCACATGGCGACGAAGGGGGAGGCGCGGTGCACCGTAAAGGTGAAGTCCACCATAAAGGTAAAGTTCATGGACGCGGTCCACGGCAGGGGGCGGCGTCACCAAAGCTGAAAAGGGGCACCGACCAGCTGGACAGTGGGCTGGCACTTGCCGAGGTGGGAGGTGACCCACGGTGACGTCGTCTTTGGAGCGTAGCTGCAGACTGTTCCCTTGTCACCAAAGAGGCAATACTCGTTGTCCGCTTTGCTTGGCTCCGCTTTATTGACTGCTTTATACATGGAAACGGCAACTGCGGCGTCGTCGTCATCGCGCGTAGGCACACGCGTCACTCTGCACATGGCGCAGAGCCCATGTGCGCTCTACCGCGGGGGCAGAGATTGCTTCACGAGGAAGGCGCTTCGCGAGGCGAAAAACCTCGCCGAGCCCTTCCACTTGGTCCTTAGCAGAATTGCGGGCGGCGTCGGAGACGCCTTGTCGAGAGGCGATCCCTCGCCAAGGGAGAGCATCCTTGGCGAGGAGAAAACCCTTCGCGGGGGGAGAAATCCTCGCGAAGCTCGCCAGGCTTGGAGAGCCTGGTCCTTAGTGAAAATCATCCAAAGGATCTTGTGGGCCCTGGCAGGCCGGCCCGTGGTACCCTGGTTTCCACTGTGCCGACAGTAGCCCCCGGGCCCGCGACGGGCACGCCGAGGCCCATGACGAAGGCGAAGCGTCGAGGGGCCAAAGATGCCTGACAGGGCCGCGACACGTGGCACGCAGCGGTTGCACCCGCGGCCACGACCTCCTCGGCTCCAACGGGCGACGTGGCGGGGCCCGCCACGACTCGGGTGCTGGTCAATAAAGCCTGGGCGCGCAGGCGGCGCCCGTCACTTCTCCCATTACTCCTGCGCAAACTTCTCCAAAAAACCTCTTCTTCCTCCCAGAGCTCGCCGCCTCCGAGGTCTCCGCCTTCGAGTTTTTCTTCCGGCGGCCATGGCTCCCAAGAGGGCAACCGACGGCCAGAAGGGCAAGGCCGCGATGCAGACCGGCACGTCTGCGGCGGCGGTGTGGGGCGCCGCGCCCCAGGGGACGATGCCGGAATCCCTCGTCGGTGCAGCGGCGGTTTCCAGGGTACAACACCTGGTAGCCGCCAACACCCGCGAGCTCGGCGCCACCAGCATAGCGCCCGGCGGCAGCAAGGTCGGCGTGGGGTACTACCCCGTCTTCCTTCACACACTCTACGCCGGCCTCGTCCCTCCCTTCTCCAGCTTCCTCCTGGCGATCCTTGAAGCGTACCGGATCCAGCTCCTTCATCTCCACCCCAACTCCGTGCTCATTCTAGCCATCTTTGCCTACCTCTGCGAGGCATACGTCGGTGTCCACCCCTCGGTGGCCCTCTTCCGCAGCTTCTACTCCCTTCGGAGCACCAAGTCAAACGAGAAGTGAGGAATACATTCCCATCGCGTGGCAGGGCGAGAAGGCCATCACCGAGGTGACGAAGAAGGTGGAGAAGTTCCGTGAGAAGTGGCTCTTCGTTCTCACCAAGTCGTCGAACCGCAACCTGGAGGTACCCGCGGCGCCGCCGAGGAAGTGGGCGCATTGGGCGAGTGGTGACTTCGAGGGCCCTAAGCTCATGGCAGTATATGAGCGTATTCAGGTGCTCCGTGAGGCCGGGCTCACCGGCCGGATGGTGGCGAATGATTTCGTTGCACGCCGCATTGCTCCTCTTCAATGGCATTCGGCGCCGATGTGGACCTATTCAGGCCCGGATGACAGGATGCGCCTCAGCCCCGATGATCTCTCCCCGGAAGAGCTGAAGCAGATCATTAGGGCCCTCTTTGCCACGACGTCCATTTCGCCCCCAAGCGACGACGACGCCTTGCCGCTGTTCGTATATATGGATGAGAACGTGCGCGAGGCCCGTAGGCTCCTACCCCTCTTTGACGAGTGGGGCATCAGGCCCGCGAGGCTCGTCGGGTCCCGCCGCAACCCGTGGGCGGCGGAGCAGGAACAGGCGGGCGACGCGCTGGAGCCGGACGAGGATGAAGAGTCCGGCGAGGATGAGGCTTCCCGAGGCGCCAACCCCTCGGGCGAGGAGGAAGCTTCCGAGGTGCCAACCCCTCTGGCGAGGATGCAGGTTCAAGGAACGTGCCGCCCGGCGCGGACCTCCAGGAGGTTTCCTCTAGCGGCGACGAGGACGCCTTCCGCGTGGTCCGTTCCCATCGCCCTACGGAGGAGGGCAGCAGCAGGAGAGGGCGTCACGAGCCCCGCAGTAAGGCCCTCCACGACAAGGATGCCGGGGCCGCCTCAAGGGATGCTCCTCCCGAGGAGGCAGCGGCGCCTCCCGAAGGGGCCGGAGCGAGCGCCCTCCAGCCGCCCAGGGGGAAGAAAAGGGTTGTGGAGAGCGGCCAACGAGTAAGTTTGGTCCTTTCTTTTCTTTCAGCATTTGCTCCAGAGAAACTCCTCCTGAGGGGTCTATGCTTTGCTTGTGTTTCTTCAGGGTACCCGCGGCGCCGAGGAAATGGCGCCTCCGCAGGCTTGGGGAGATCGCCATCGCCGCCGAGGAGGCGCCTATGGCCGACGAGCCGCAGCAGGCGGCCGTCGAGCCGCGGCAAGCGGCTGGCGAGCCGAGGCTGGTGACCGACGAGCCGCAGCAAGCGGCTGTGGAGTCGCAGCAGGAGACAGTCCCTCCCGCGGGTGAGCACCGCGCGGAGGTGGTGGTGGTCGAGGAGGCGACGACGTCTCCATCTAGGGGAGCTTCTCCCCCCGTGGTTGAACACCGCGAGGAGGAGGTGATTGAGCTGGCGACGCCTCCGCCAACTCGGGCTGCTACTCCTCCTGCGGCCGAGCACCGCGAGGAAGAGGAAGCGGTCGACGAGGAGATCGTCCTGGAGCCACCCCCAGAGACGGAGGAGGCCCCAACAAGAGGGGCGGACGCGCCCGAGGCCACGGCAGGCGCGGCCACCGTTGAAGGGGCGGGGAGCGCCCCTGAAGAGCGAGAGGCGGTGGTGCCTCTGGAGCCCCCAAGCGGCGGGGCCGGGAGCGAGAGGACGCCCAGCCCCCTGAGGGCTCTCGACGCGGGCGGCGAGGAGGGCGCCCCCACGAGCCCCCAAGCCGCGACGGGGGCCGCTACAAGCTCGGGGCAAGGTGCCCTGGGCGCCTCGACGAGCATCGAGGCCTCTATGCCCCACGACGACGCAGGGGCCCTGGCGCTGGGTGAGCCGCGCCCTCGCGCGGTTCGCCGCGACGTTGTCTTCCGCCAATCGCGGTAGGCGCTTGACGAGCTGGCGGCACAGCTCGCCAAGGAAGATCTCGCCAGGGAGAAGGAGCGGGCGAGGCTTGCCGACGCCTGGGCCCTTCTCCACGAGCGGGTGGAAATGTGTCGCCGGCAGGACGCGGCGGCAAGAGTGGCGCGCGAAGAGGCGATGCGCTTCGCGAAGGAGACCCGCGACAGCGTCAAGCGGGAGGCGGCTGAGGTCATGGACCAGCTGGACGCCGCCCGGGAGGTGCTGGAGACGGAGACCACCGCCAAGCACCAGGAGCTGGCGGCGCGAAGAGAAGTTTGCCAACGAGTCCGAGGCCACGAGGACCAGCTTGAAGGAGTTGCACGAGCAACTGGACGCCCGCGAGGGGCAGCTAGCGCTCCGCGAGGCGAAGCTGGAGCGGCGCGAAGAGGAGCTCTCCCTCCGGGAGAAAGAGCTGCTCAGGCGCGAGGAGCAGGTCCAGCTGCTCGAGAAGGACCAGGCCACCCGCGAGGGGCAGCTGGAGGAGCGTGAGGGTCGGGTGGCCGCCGACGAGGCCAATCTCGCGGCGGAGCAGAAGAGGCTCCAAGAAGAGGCTGACCTCAAGGTCAAACTTGTCCGCGAAAGCCTCTCCAAAGAGTATGACGAGAAGGTCGCGAAGCACGAGGACCGCCTCAAGACCAAACGCAAGGAGCTCGAGAAGCGCATCAAGGAGCTCGAGCAGGAGGAGAAGCGGTTGACCTCTTGCCTCGAGGTCTCTCGGGAGGCCCAGGCCCGCGCTGAGGGAAACGCCTTTGCCCTGGAGAGGGACCTGGACGAGCTCCGGCAGCAGGTGGGGCCGGCCGCGGCCCGCGCGGAGCAGGCACGAGACCAGCGCCAGGTTGACCGGTTCATGACGCGCCAGCGCCAAAGCATTCTCCAGAGCTTGGTGAGCCGCGTGCGCGCGGTCGGGAGAGATCTGAGGATCGACGTCCCCTCCTCCGCGGCGACCGACGACGAAACCTCGTATTCGCACTTCTTCGAGCAGTTCCTCGGAAAGCTTGAAGGGGTCGCGAAGAGCTTTGACAAGCGTGTCGTGGAGGAGAGTCGCGACCTCCTTGTCGTCGCCGTCACCAACGTCTTCAGCAACCTCGTGAGGCTCCAGCCCTCACTTGATCTTGAGGACGTGATGGCGCCGCCGCGCGCCATCAGCGACAAGGCGCGGGAGACCGCCACGCAGGCCGCCGACGCGTTCGCCAAGAAATTTGACCAAGTGGTGATCGAAGGCGACGACGAGGATGCCCTGGAAGAGGCGGAAACCGCCGCGGACCAGGCAGGCACCTCAGGAGGCGCGACGGCTTGAGCTCCTTGCCTGCAGCTGGGCGTGCAGAGGGCACACTTATCTTAGTCATTTTGATTGTAAACTTTGTAAAAACTTGTCAAGTTATTATTGGAGTGTGCTTGTGAATGTCCCTCGGGAAGCCTTTGTCTTTCCCCCTCATGTCTTTTTCGCTCTACGTCTTAGGACCCTCTCTTAGCGCTACACCACCGCCGCTTCGGTATGTGCGAGTCAGTGCTCCACAAGTCCGGGGGGTGCGTGAGGCCTCAAGAAGTAAGAGCTCCGCGAAGCACGATGCTTGGGGCTCCCCTTTGACGTGCAAGCAGCCCATGAGGCGTAGGAGAGAGAAAAGAGACTCGTGGGGCAAAAAACCAGCAAGAGGAAATTTCGACCAAGTCTTTGTACTTAGCTTAGCGAGGCATTCTGCCTTGAAGAGGGTGTTGGTTCCCTGGCGAGATGTTTTCGCTTTGACGTTGCCTGAGGCTTGGAGAGCCTGTTTTCCTGCACTTGGAGAGATAGGCATACCCACAAGCAATAGATAGCTAAAAAATCTTATGGTGCTCGTAGGTTCCTTCATGTGTGTCTCGCGAGGAGAAACAGGCACCAAGGTTTTGGTGATCCTTGGTGAGTTGACGTGCGCGGGAGCTGACCCATGAGTTCAGAGCTCCTTGGGAGTTGACATACATGAGAGCTGACCCGCAAGTTCAGAGCTCGGATCCCTTGGGTTTTAGGCGCTGCCGGGATGCTCCCGTGGCATGGCACCATGCTAGCCCCCGCTCGCGAGATACGCATGAGGGATCATACGAGCGAGAGAGAAAAGCAAACAACGGCAGAGCTTGCCGAAGTAACAAAATACGCTTGGCGCGATGCGCAAAGGTTCAGAATGACCTGAAATAGAGGTTCGTTACACTGGCGTGGCCAGAGGTTTTTCCCTTTTGACGATGAAGTCTTGCTTCTCTGGACAAATCTGACGGTGTTCAGGCGAACATGTCAGAATTTGCCCTGAGGAGGGCGACGAGCGCGCCTTCCTACTTGGGAGGCAGGTTGGCGCCGATGGCGACGCAAGCCCCCGAGCCGCTTGCCTCCAGAGACACTTGCTTTGTCGCGGCCTTCTCCTGAGAGAAAAGCTGCTTCTTCTTTGCAGGGGGCCTCGGGAGGGGTTCCTCGTCCTCGTCAGCGGGTGACGCCACCGCGGCAGCCTTGTAGGCCGCTTGCGCAGCGTACAGGGCGTCCGAGACCACACCGCGGATGACAATGGTGCCACCCGAGCCAGGGAGCTTGACGAGGTTGTAGGCGTGGTGGGTCACCGCCATGAATTTGGCGAGGGCGGGGTAGCCGAGTATGGCGTTGTAGGGCAGGCCGATGTGCGCGACGTCGAAGTCGATCAGCTCGGTGCGGTAGTTGGCCTGGGTGCCGAAAGTGACGGGGAGCCTCACCTGCCCCAAAGGGGTGGTAAGACCCTCTGTCACTCCCGAGAATGTCTCGACGGAGATGATGTTGAGGCCGGCACCCCCATCAATGAGCGTCTTAGAGACGGCGATGTTGTTGATGCTGGGGGTGCAGACCAGTGGATGGTGCCAACAGTTGAAGTAGACTTGGGGTGGTCGCCGGAGTCGAATATAATGGGGCACTGGGACCACTTGAGGGGCCTGGAGGCCTCGACTCCAGGGAGGGCTGCTGCGACCTCGCGAGCGAGTTGCTTGAAGTGGCGGTTGGAGCGAGGGGCCTGAGCCCCGCCGAGGATGCAAGCGGCTCCACGAGGCACCTGGTAGCCCTCGTCAGCCTCGGTAGGCAGGTTGTCGTTCGCGGGCTGGGCAGCGTTGGCCTGAGGGTTCTGCTGGTAGTTGTCGTTGTAGTTGTTGTTCCAGCGTCGCCCCCCGCGGCCGCTGCGGCCTCCGCCGCGGCCTCCGCGGCCTCCGTTTGCCTCGCGAGCCTCGCGAGCCTCGCGAAG
Source organism: Puccinellia tenuiflora (assembly GCA_012064385.1). Lineage (NCBI taxonomy): Eukaryota > Viridiplantae > Streptophyta > Magnoliopsida > Poales > Poaceae > Puccinellia > Puccinellia tenuiflora. The sequence continues at coordinate 927,533 of QRDG01000816.1, forward strand.
CCTCTTGATGTCGAAGCAGTCCTCGGTGGCGTGAGAGTGCCTGTTGTGGTAGATGCAGAAGGGACGATCATCCTTCTTCTCAGGTCCTGCGGCTGGAGTGGCAGCTTGGCGAGGCTGCTTGGCGTCGGGCTCTGCCGCGAGGACCGCAGTAGTCTTGCGTTTCTCGGAGGATTTCTTCTTCTTGGACCCCTCGGTGGGGTCCCCTGGCTCGTTCTTGACGAACAAGCGGCCCTCTTCAGCCTTAGCGCACTTGTCCGCCAAGTCGAAAAGCTTGACGACGGTGGTGATGTTGTCGTGGATGCCAAGCTTCTCGAGCATCCGCACATCTGTGACCCCAGCCTGGAAGGCCGAAATGACCTGCGCGTCGGTGGCGTTGGGGATCTTGTTGCGCACTTGGCTGAAGCGCTGGATGTACTTGCGGAGGGTCTCGCCGGGCTTCTGACGCACGGCGCGGAGGTCGTTGTAGGTGAGGCCGCGCTCGTACGTGCCCTTGAAGTTGGCGACGAAGCACCGGCAGAGCTCCTCCCAGGTGTTGATGGACTCGGCGGGGAGGTTGGTGAGCCGTGAGGACGCGGAGTCCTTGAGGGCCATGGGGAACCAGTTCGCCATGACCTTGTCGTCGCCCCCGGTGGCCTGGATGGCCAGAGAGTAGAGCTGCAGGAACTCCAGGGGGTTGTTCTTGCCGTCGTAGCGTGGAGGGAGGTCCGGCCTGAACTTGACCGGCCAGACGACGCGACGGAGGCTGCGAGTGAACGCGGCCGTCGTGCCGTAGGTGACCGTGCCGTTGGCGAGGGTGGCACGGAGGTGGCGCCCGGCGGTGGCGACGTCCTGGACGGCGCGGTTGCGGCGTTCTTGCCCGCGCTCGATGCTCACGCGTGCGTCCTCAGGGGCTCGCTGCACGATCTGGCAGTCATGCGGCGACGACGCGTGCGATGCAGCGCGGCCGTCGCGAGGAGGAGCCCCCGCTGGAGCAGGTTGCGGTGCGACCGGTGGAGCTGGAGCGGGTGCGGGCTGATGAGGAGGCGCGGGAGGTGCGCCGTGCGCCACGTCCCCCACGAGTGCAGAAGGAACCAGGGAGCGAGACGGCGCGGGTGCCGCGGCGCGAGCGGCGCCGATGAGCTCGGCAACGCGGTTGAGCCAGGCCTCCTGAGCCGCCGGCGTGGGGCGGTACTGCAGCAGCTCCTGCGCCATGAGAAGCGCAGTCGCCGGGCTGGGCGCCGGGCGGCCCAGCGAGGAGGCAGCACGGTCCCGCGACGGGTGCAGGGAGGAGGCCTCCTCTTCGCCGAGGTCGTCCTCAGCGTGGTCGACGTCGTCGTCGTCCGGGTGCTCGACGCGGGGCTCGGGGTCGACACGGCGCTCCGGAGCAGAGCTCCCACGCGGGCGGCCGCGCGGGCGGCCTGCGGGAGCGGTGGCGGCGCTAGCCGTCCGGCGAGCGAGACGTTCGGCACGAGAACCGGCCATGGCTGTGTCGAGGATGAAGACGCGACTCAGCCCCCTACCTGGCGCGCCAAATGTCGGAGAACTGTCCCAGGAACTGGGGGTGTCTCCAAGGTATCGTGTAAGGGGCTGAACACGGAGTCAAACAATCCACAACGTGCTCCGGCGACGGTGCTCGTCAGGCTCGCTGCGGACGACACTGCAGAGATTGACACAAGGTCTTACCCAGGTTCAGGGCCCTCTTGTGGAGGTAAAACCCCTACGTCCTGCTTTGGTGTATTGCACTGCTTGGAGAGTTTACAGTACAAGGAGAGCTTGTCGAGCTCGAGGTGGCTAACAATGGCTACTTGCTACTCTTCAGATCTAGGGTTTGGGCTCANGCGCACGGGCTCACCTCAGGCCACTTGGTGAATTTGTCGATGGCGACATAGAGGTAGCGGTAACCCCGAGCGCTCGCGGGAAGGTCCCAGCAGGTCCAGCCCCAGACCGCGAACGGCCAGGAGAGCGGGATCGTCTGGAGTCCTTGCGCGGGCTGGTGGATTTGCTTGGCGTGGAATTGGCATGCGTCACAGGACTGGACGATTTCGGCAGCATCTTTGAAGCACTGAGGCCAGTAGAAGCCACTCCGGAAGACCTTGCCTGCAATGGTGCGCGAGGAAGAGTGGGTGGCCGCACTCGCCGCTGTGTATGTCATTGATGAGCTGGCGGCCTTCCTCGGCGGGGACACATCGCAGCGCAACCCCATGGGTCGCTTGCGGTACAGGTCTCCGTCGTGGAGGCAATAGGACTTGGCCTGGCGAGCGATCTCTCGGCCTCTGCATCGTCCTCGGGGAGGGCTTGGTTCTGCAGGTAGTTCTTGATCTCGTCGATCCAACCAGAGTCCTGTCGTACCAGAGTCAGCAGCAAGCGATCGCCCGAGGGCAACCCACAATTTGGTGCTCCGCTTGGTGGGGCAGGTGGGAGCTCCTCGTCGATGCTGATGTTGACCACAGGTTGCTTGACCGAGGCCTTGGTGAGCCTCTCCTCGAATACTCCAGGCTTCTGGGCTTCTCTTCTTGCTGTTCGCCGAGCAATTTCATCTGCCTCTTGGTTTTCTGCCCGCGGGATGTGCTTGAGCTCCATGCCCCTGAAGTGTTTCTCCAGCTTGCGTACCTCTTCAAGGTAGGCCACCATGTAGGTGTCCTTAGGCGTGTAGCTTTTGTTGGAGAAGTTGACAAGGAGCTGGGAGTCACCCTTGATGAGGATGTACTTGATGCCGAGGGCGATGGCGGCTCTGAGCCCGGCGAGGAGGCCTTCATACTCGGCGATGTTGTTGGAGACCTTGTCGTTGTCCTTGAAGCACAGCTGGACGGCGTAGTAGAGCTTGTCGCCTGTCGGTGAGGTGAGGACGGCACCAGCCCCTGCACTCCTGGCCGCAAAGGCGCCGTCGAAGTGCATGGTCCAGTGGCTTGGTGTCGTTCCTCCTGAGGCTGTAGCCTCCTCCTCTGGAAGCTCTTCTTCTTTGCGCGTGTCCGTCCATTCGGCCATGAAATCAGCCAGCACTCTGCCCTTGATGACCCTGGTGGTGTCAAACTCCAGCTCGAAAGGTTGTAGCTCAATGCCCCAGCCTGCGACGCGATCTGTCGCGTTTGGGTTGCGCAGGACCTGCTCCAGGGGATATGAGGTGACCACCTTGATGGGGTGACCCTGGAAGTAGTGGCGCAGCTTCCTGGAGGCGATGAGGAGCGAGAAGAGGAGCTTTTGCTGCATGGGGTAGCGCTCGCGAGCATCCCGCAGCACTGTGCTGACGAAGTACACGGGGTGCTCGACGAGGGTAGTCGTTGGTGAGGCAACGTCTGGCTCCTCCCCAGGCTCGGTGGAGTCCTTGGCAAGGTTTTCTTGGGGCTGGAGGCTTGACGAGGCTACTTCCTTGTCGGGGGGTTCTGGGCTTGGCGTGGCGGAGTTCTGCTTGTCGAGGACTGGCTCTTCTCTTTCAGCCACCAAGACCGCGCTTGCCGTCTGAGGAGTGGCTGCAAGGTACAGCTTCAGAGGCTCGCGAGGGCGTGGGGGGACCATGATGGGTGGGCTCGCCAGGTATTTCTTCAAGTCCTCAAAGGCCTTTGCTGCTTCGGGGGTCCACTTGAAAGGACCGGACCTCTTCATGATCTTGAAAAATGGCAGCGCCCTCTCGCCGAACTTGGAGATGAAACGGCCAAGGCTGGCCATACATCCTGCTAAGCGTTGCATGTCCTTGAGGCGACGAGGGGGCTGCATCTGCTCTATGGCCTTGATCTTGTCGGGGTTGGACTCAATGCCGCGGTGGGATACCAGGAACCCGAGGAGCTTGCCTGAAGGGACCCCGAAGACGCACTTGGCGGGGTTCAGCTTGATGTTGACCTTGCGCAGGTTGGCAAAGGTCTCCTCGAGGTCCTGGATGAGCGTGTCCTTCTCGCGAGTCTTGACGACGATGTCGTCGACGTAGGCCTCTGCATTCCTCCCCATTTGAGCTCCCAAGGCGATCCTCATGAGGCACTGGAAAGTGGCGCCGGCGTTCTTCAGACCGAAGGGCATGCAGACGTAGCAAAACACACCGCAAGGGGTGAGAAATGCTGTCTTCTCCTCGTCCTCCTTCGCCATCTTGATCTGGTGATAACCAGAGAAGGCATCCAGAAAACAGAGGAGTGCGCAGCCGGCGGTGGAGTCTACGATCTGGTCGATCCTCGGGAGGGGATAGGGGTCCTTGGGGCAGGCCTTGTTGAGGTTGGTGAAGTCGATGCAGAGGCGGCTCCCTCCGGTGTGCTTGGGGACGACCACACCGTTGGCGAGCCAAGTGGGGTGGACCACTTCCTTGATGATGCTGGCCTTCTTCAGCTTGTCTACTTCCTTGACGATGAAGTCTTGCTTCTCTGGCGCTTGGCGCCGCGCTTTTTGCTTGACGGGGCGTGCGTTTGGGCACACGGCTAAGTGGTGCTCGATCACCTCCCTCGGTACTCCGGACATATCTGACGGTGTCCAGGCGAACATGTCAGAGTTTGCCCTGAGGAAGGCGACGAGCGCGCTTTCCTATTTGGGAGGCAGGTTGGCGCCGATGGTGACGCAAGCCCCCGAGCCGCTCGCCTCCAGAGACACTTGTTTTGTCGCAGCCTTCTCCTGGGAGAACAGCTGCTTCTTCTTCGCGGGGGGCCTCGGGAGGGGTTCCTCGTCCTCGTCAGCGGGTGACGCCACCGCGGCAGCCTTGTAGGCCGCTTGCGCAGCGTACAAGGCGTCCGAGACCACGCCGCGGATGACAATGGTGCCACCCGAGCCAGGGAGCTTGACGAGGTTGTAGGCGTGGTGGGTCACCGCCATGAACTTGGCGAGGGCGGGGTAGCCGAGTATGGCGTTGTAGGGCAGGCCGATGTGCGCGACGTCGAAGTCGATCAGCTCGGTGCGGTAGTTGGCCTGGGTGCCGAAAGTGACGGCGAGCCTCACCTGCCCCAAAGGGGTGGTAAGACCCTCTGTCACTCCCGAGAAGGGCCTGGTAGGCATGAGCCGCTCGTAGGGCACCTGCAGCTTCTCGAATGTCTCGACGGAGATGACGTTGAGGCCGGCACCCCCATCAATGAGCGTCTTAGAGACGGCGATGTTGTTGATGGTGGGGGTGCAGACCAGCGGGATGGTGCCAACGGTTGAAGTAGACTTGGGGTGGTCGCCGGAGTCGAATGTAATGGGGCACTGGGACCACTTGAGGGGCCTGGAGGCCTCCACTCCAGGGAGGGCTGCTGCGACCTCGCGAGCGAGTTGCTTGAAGTGGCGGTTGGAGCGAGGGGCCTGAGCCCCGCCAAGGATGCAAGCGGCTCCACGAGGCACCTGGTAGGCCTCGTCAGTCTCGGCAGGCAGGTTGTCGTTTGCGGGCTGGGCAGCGTTGCCCTGAGGGTTCTGCTGGTAGTTGTCGTTGTAGTTGTTGTTCCAGCATCGCCCCCCGCGGCCGCCGCGGCCTCCGCGGCCTCCGTTTGCCTCGCGAGCCTCGTGAAGCCTCTTGATGTCGAAGCAGTCCTCGGTGGCGTGAGAGTGCCTGTTGTGGTAGATGTAGAAGGGACGATCATCCTTCTTCTCAGGTCCTGCGGCTGGAGTGGCAGCTTGGCGAGGCTGCTTGGCGTCGGGCTCTGCCGCGAGGACCGCAGTAGTCTTGCGCTTCTCGGAGGATTTCTTCTTCTTGGACCCCTCGGTGGGGTCCCCTGGCTCGTTCTTGACGAACAAGCGGCCCTCTTCAGCCTTGGCGCACTTGTCCGCCAAGTCGAAAAGCTTGACGACGGTGGTGATGTTGTCGTGGATGCCGAGCTTCTCGAGCATCCGCACGTCTGTGACCCCAGCCTGGAAGGCCGAAATGACCTGTGCATCGGTGGCGTTGGGGATCTTGTTGCGCACTTGGCTGAAGCGCTGGATGTACTTGCGGAGGGTCTCGCCGGGCTTCTGACGCACGGCGCGGAGGTCGTTGTAGGTGAGGCCGCGCTCGTACGTGCCCTTGAAGTTGGCGACGAAGCACCGGCAGAGCTCCTCCCAAGTGTTGATGGACTCGGCGGGGAGGTTGGTGAGCCATGAGGACGCGGAGTCCTTGAGAGCCATGGGGAACCAGTTCGCCATGACCTTGTCGTCGCCCCCGGCGGCCTGGATGGCCAGAGAGTAGAGCTGCAGGAACTCCAGGGGGTTGTTCTTGCCGTCGTAGCGCGGAGGAAGGTCCGGCCTGAACTTGACCGGCCATACGACGCGACGGAGGCTGCGAGTAAACGCGGCCGTCATGCCGTAGGTGACCGTGCCATTGGCGAGGGTGGCACGGAGGTGGCGCCCGGCGGTGGCGACGTCCTGGACGGCGCGGTTGCGGCGTTCCTGCCCGCGCTCGATGCTCACGCGTGCGTCCTCAGGGGCTCGCTGCACGATTTGGCAGTCATGCGGCGACGACGCGTGCGATGCAGCGCGGCCGTCGCGAGGAGGAGCCCCCACTGGAGCAGGTTGCGGTGGAACCGTTGGAGCTGGAGCGGGCGCGGGCTGATGAGGAGGCGCGGGAGGTGCGCCGTGCGCCACGTCCCCCACGAGCGCAGAAGGGACCAGGGAGCGAGACGGTGCGGGTGCCGCGACGCGAGCGGCGCCGATGAGCTCGGCAACGCGGTTGAGCCAGGCCTCCTGAGCCGCCGGCGTGGGGCGGTATTGCAGCAGCTCCTGCGCCATGAGAAGCGCAGTCGCCAGGCTGGGCGCAGGGCGGCCCAGCGAGGAGGCAGCACGGTCCCGCGACGGGGGCAGGGAGGAGGCCTCCTCTTCGCCGAGGTCGTCCTCAGCGTGGTCGTTGTCGTCGTCGTCCGGGTGCTCGACGCGGGGCTCGGGGTCGACACGACGCTCCGGAGCAGAGCTCCCACGCGGGCGGCCGCGCGGGCGGCCTGCGGGAGCGGTGGCGGTGCTAGCCGTCCGGCGAGCGAGACGTTCGGCACGAGAACCGGCCATGGCTGTGTCGAGGATGAAGACGCGCCTCAGCCCCCTACCTGGCGCGCCAAATGTCGGAGATTGTCCCCAGGAACTAGGGGTGTCTCCAAGGTATCGTGTAAGGGGCTGAACACGGAGTCAAACAATCCACAACATGCTCCGGCGACGGTGCTCGTCAGGTTCGCTGCGGACGACACTGCAGAGATTGACACAAGGTCTTACCCAGGTTCAGGGCCCTCTTGTGGAGGTAAAACCCCTACGTCCTGCTTCGGTGTATTGCACTGTTTGGAGAGTTTACAGTACAAGGAGAGCTTGCCGAGCTCGAGGTGGCTAACAATGGCTACTTGCTGGTCTTTAGATCTAGGGTTTTTGGGTAGGCTCCTAGACTCTAAAAACCGAACCCTTTGCTTGGACGTGCTCTCCCTCCTTTTATAGGCGTCTTGGACCTCTTCTGCCCAAACATTTGGGCGGGAAGGGTTACCACATGGCGATGAAGGAGGAGGCGCGGTGCACCGTAAAGGTGAAGTCCACCATAAAGGTAAAGTTCGTGGACGCGGTCCACGGCAGGGGAACGGCGTCACCAAAGCTGAAAAGGGGCACCGACCAGCTGGACAGTGGGCTGGCGCTTGCCGAGGTGGGAGGTGACCCACGGTGACGTCGTCCTTGGAGCGTAGCTGCAGACTGTTCCCTTGTCACCAAAGAGGCAATACTCGTTGTCCGCTTTGCTTGGCTCCGCTTTGTTGACTGCTTTATACATGGAAACGGCAACTGCGGCGTCGTCGTCATCGCGCGTAGGCACGCGCGTCACTCTGCACATGGCGCAGAGCCCATGTGCGCTCTGCCGCGGGGGCAGAGATGGCTTCACGAGGAAGGCGCTTCGCGAGGCGGAAAGCCTCGCCGAGCCATTCAGCTTGGTCCTTAGCAGAATTGCGGGCGGCGTCGAAGACACCTTGTCGAGGAGCGATCCCTCGCCAAGGGAGAGAACCCTTGGCGAGGGGAAAACCCTTCGCGAGGGGAGAAATCCTCGCGAAGCTCGCCAGGCTTGGAGAGCCTGGTCCTTAGTGAAAATCATCCAAAGGATCTTGTGGGCCCTGGCAGGCCGGCCCGTGGTACCCTGGTTTCCACTGTGCCGACAAAGGTGTTCGTCTGGGTGATCCGCTGTCTCCTATTTTGTTTGTGCTGGGAGCTGAATTATTGCAGTCGGTGGTGAATGATTTATTGCAGCAAGGTTTACTTCGGTTACCAATTGAGGTGGGTGACTTGGATTTTCCAATTATACAGTATGCCGACGACACTCTGTTGATTATGGAGGTAGATGCTGCTCAGTTAGAGGACCTAAAGAAAGCTCTCCAGTAAATCCACTGGGTTGTCAGTCAACTTCCATAAATCATGTATGCTTCCTCTTAATGTTTCTGATGCTCAGGTGAAAGAACTTGCTGATGGTTTTGGCTACATAGTTGGGACTTTCCTTTCACATATTTAGGGCTCCCCATGGGCACTACTAGGCCTAGGATTATGGATTTGACGCCAATTGTGGACAGAGTGCAAAGGAATTTAACGGCTAGCTCTGGTTTTCTGGCTTATGGTGGCAGGTTGCAGCTAATCAGGTCATGTTTGAGTTCTATGCCTATTTTTTTCTTGTGCTCCCTAAGCATTCCTCCTGGAATCATCAAGCAAATCAATAGAATAATTCGGCAGTGCTTATGGAGAGGAAATGATTTGGAATCCAAAAGGCAGTTTTTAGCCTCCTGGGAAATGATTTGCAAGCCTAAGTCAAGTGGTGGTTTGGGCATTTTGGACTTTGAGAAACAAAATCAAGGGCTGCTAATGAAACACTTGCATAAGTTTTATAACCATGAGGATCTGCCATGGGTTAATTTGGTATGGAGATATTACCCTGATGAAGTCCCACACATTGCCAATCCGTGTGGGTACTTTTGGTGGAGAGACATTATGAAGTTTCATTTGAAATATAGAGAGGTTTGCTCGGTTCAGATAGTCGCGGGTAACACAGCTCTTTTCTGGAGCGACACTTGGAATGGCTATAATCTTCGAGAACTTTTACAGTACCCTGAAATTAATATGAGCCATTCATTTCTCTTAATCCAATGGCTGATTTCAACTAGTACTCCGGCATAACTAATAAGGAGTACCGTCCCAAAATACTCGGGAGTACCTCGAGTCTAGGGGCAAAAACGTACTTGATTACGTTTGTTGTGGCAGTTATATAGACGAATTACTCTTGTTGAACCCTAATCATCCATCATTGGGGAAGGCGCCATCGGCCGCCCGCCGCCGTCACGTGTCATCACCGGGCCAGAGATCCGTATGAGCAACGTTGATTAGGCTGTTGCCTCATAACCGCGGCGTCTGCCAGGCCATCTGGCCATGGTCACCGGAACAACGGCCTCACTGACCAGCGATTTGAACGCGGGATCACCGGCCGTGGCTGTACTGCATGAGTATCGACAGATCGCCATGACGCCATAGATAATCGAGTACTAGTGATTAGTGAAGCGCGGATCTGAAACTTATACCTGGGCCCATTCATATTGTTGAACCGGCCCAGCCCCTAAAAGGGCCCAGCCCATGTATGTGACCTAGAAGGGGAGAAGCTAGAGCAGAATCAGGTTTCAATCCACCCTCAGCCGCCATACACACACGCATAGGGACAGACACTGTCTCAGGCAAGGTATGCTCCTGGGAGTCAACATGGTATCAGAGCTCGGGTTGCGGTCGACGGCGGAGATGGTGGCGACAGCAATGGTGGTGTAGTCACCGGCGAGGTGGCGGCGTCTGGCGGCAGCGCATCTCGGCAGCTGCGCGCGTGCGAGTGTGTGCATGCAAGGAGAGTGCCGCGCGGAGCTGCTGGTGCAGGCAGGGCAAGTGTGTGTGTGCTGCTGCTTGGAGCGTGGAGTGAGCTGCTTGGATAGCTTCCTGGGCGGAGCTTGCTTGTCAAGTAGAGAAGAAGCTTAGAGAAAAGGAGAAGAGGAGTAAATTGCTGCTGTATGTGTGCAGCTGTCCAGTGAGAGAGAGTAGTTGTTGGCTGCAGGCGAGGATGGATGACCAGAAGAGTCTAGCTGAGGCTCTAGAGAAGCTCACGATGTTTCTCACCTCCAAGATGGATGGCTCGAACTCTGGGCCATCATTCCTCGGCAGGAAGTGGTCCAAAAGATCGATTTGTCACCCACTGAAATGAAGTTAGAGGGTGTTACCAACTATCTGAGTTGGTCTTGAAGGGCAATGCTGGTTGTGGAGCAGAAGGATCTTGATGGGCACTTGGTTGGTACTGTTGGAGAACCAGGAGACAAGACTAGTGCAGAGGGAAAGAAGTGGAAGGCCATCGACTCTTTGCTCCGAGGATGGTTGTTGAACTCGGTGGTGCCCTCCATTGCTCACTCCGTGTAGGGGCTAACCACAGCTGCGGAGATGTGGAAGACTCTATCTACCCAGTACTCCAGTAAGGGTAATGTTATGCTCAATGCTCAGATTGATGAGAAGATTCATCGTCTTCGCCAAGGGGAAATGTCAGTGATGACATATGTGGCAGAGTTGCAGGCTTTATGGGCAGATCAGGATAACTGTGACCCTCTTGAACTCTATGATGCAGCCAGCATTGAGTCGGGGCACAGGTGGATAGCACGAAGGCGTGTGCTGAAACTTTTAGATGGCCTCGACCGTCGCTTTGATGGCAGGAAGGCTTCTCTAATGCACCAAAGTTCCCTGCCTACTCAAGAGGAAGTGCGTCTATCTCTTGAGAAAGCAGATGAGAAAGTTGTGTCGACTCCAACGTTTGCCGTTACCGAGCGCAGGGAGTGGAAAGAGACCAGGGACTGTTTCACCTGTGGGGAGGCAGGCCATCTGAAGTGGAACTATCCAACTCGTGGCAGAGGCAGGGGATATTACAGAGGGGGAGGTAGCAGGTCTGCTGGAGGCAGAGGTGGATACTCAGGGGGTCAGAATGCTAGAGGAAGAGGTGGATATTCAGGACACTCAGGGGGTCAGAAGGCACACATGGTACTTGAAGAGGACAATGGGACATCAAAGGGCACAAAAGTGGAGGATGCTACCTATGGAGACTTTGCTCACTGGGCCTCCACGGATGAAGGTAATTCTGAAAAAGCATCTCTTGCTACAAATGAAATTGATACAGAATGGGTTCTAGACTCCGGTGCCTCCAAGCATGTTGCGGGTAAATCATGTGTGTTTGAATATTATAGTAAACATCCTCCTACTCACAAGGGTACCATTCAGACAACTGATGGTACAAAACAGCCTGTTGTCGGGATTGGCACAGTAAAGTGTACTCCCAACATCTCTCTATCCTCGGTTTTGCATGTGCCAGTGTTTCCTGTCAATTTGGTCTCTTTAAGTGCCCTAATTGATCAAATAGACTGTCGAGTGACTCTTGACAAGTTCAGTTGCTTGATTCAGGAGCGACAGACGAGGCAGATGGTTGGGACTGGCACCAGGCGTAGAGGGCTTTGGTACATGGACAAGGGCGGGCAGCCGGATTTGGTGTATGCTGCAACCATGGAGGACAAGGAGAAGCGGGCGATGATCCATCACTGTAGGATGGGACACGTCTCTTTTGATAAAATGAGTAGAATATTTCCAGATGTTATGTGTGGAATAGGCAAAGGCAAGTTGTCCTGTGATGCTTGCGAGTATGCTAAACACACAAGAGCCTCCTATGTTAGCAAGGGGCTTAGGAGTATATCTCCATTTATGCTTATTCATTCTGATGTTTGGACCTGCCCTGTGGTGTCAGTGAATGGAATGAAGTACTTTGTTACCTTCATCGATTGTTATTCTCGTATGACATGGGTTTACTTGATGCGTCATAAGGATGAGGTGTTTCAGTGCTTTCAGAACTTCCATGCATATGTGAAGAACCAGTTTCAGGTACAGGTGCAGGTGATCAGGTCTGACAATGGCACAGAGTATGTGAACACTACCTTTGGGTCCTTCTTGTCCGACCAAGGTATTCTTCATCAAACGTCTTGCCCAGATACACCTCCCCAAAATGGTGTGGCGGAGGGGAAAAATCGTCATATTTTGGAAGTTGCTCGCTCGTTGATGTACACGATGAATGTTCCCAAGTTCTTGTGGAGTGAAGCAGTCATGACAGCCACATACTTGATCAACCGGACACCTTCCAGGATATTAGGTATGAAATCCCCATGTGAGTTGTTGTTCGGAGAAAATAAGTTTGTTGTTCCTCCAAAGTTATTTGGCAGTACCTGTTTTGTTCGGGATCATAGGCCATCTACCGGGAAGTTAGATCCACGGGCAGTGAAATGTGTGTTTCTGGGTTATTCGTCAAGTCAGCAGGGGTATAAATGTTGGAGTCCCTCTGCTAAACGCATGTTTGTAAGTATGGATGTCACATTCCGGGAATCTGAGCCATTCTATGGTGAACCGACTGATTTGAGTCTTCTGTTTGCAGAGCTTGACCATCTACACTCTATGATAGATGGTCATGAGGGGGAGAAGCTTGTTGGTGAGTCTGTGAGCACTAACACTCATGATGATATGCAGACTCAGATCCCGGTCCAGCCAACAGTGGAGGTCCAGGTCCAACCAACAGTGGATACAACAGTGGAGGTCCAGGTCCAGCCAACAGTGGATACAATTCAAATTGGTTCTCTCCAGGTTCCGGTCCGGGATTGATGGTCTCAGAATCCCCTAGTATACTCTAGACGTCATTCACATGTGCAGGGGGAGCAACAAGAAGATGATACGAGTTCAACTGACGTGCTATTTGTGGTATGCAGACTGAAGAAATCCTTATACGGACTAAAACAATCGCCAAGAGCATGGTTTGATAGGTTCAGACGTGCTATTTGTGGTATGGGGTATGGTCAATGTAATGGTGACCACACTATGTTCTACAAACACTCTGATCGAAAAATCACAATTCTTGCAGTGTATGTGGATGACATTATCATCACTGGAGATGATCAGGAAGAAATAAAGAGAGTAAAGGTGTGCCTGAGTAAGGAGTTTGAGGTAAAAGATTTGGGCAACCTAAAATACTTTTTTGACATAGAGGTGGCCCGGACAGAGAAGGGAATATCTTTGTGCCAACGGAAATACACCTTAGATCTCTTGAGTGACACGGGCATGATGGGAAGTCGTGCAGCACCCACCCCAATTGAACAAAATCATCAAGTAACAGCACAATCAGGTGAGCTAGTGAGCAAGGAAGATTATCAGAAACTAGTTGGAAGATTATTGTACTTATGCCACACTAGGCCTGACATTACATACGCAGTGGGTGTAGTGAGCAGATATATGCATGAACCAAAAAGTGGGCATCTTGATATAGTACACAGAATCTTGAGGTACTTGAAAGGGACTCCGGGAAAGGGGTTGTGGTTTGCAAAGAGTGGACATCTTGAGGTGGATGGCTATAGTGACTCAGACTGGGCTGGTTGTCAAGACGATTGAAGATCAACATCAGGCTATTGTGTGTTTGTGGGAGGAAATTTGGTGTCTTGGAGAAGCAGGAAACAGTCAGTTGTGTCTAGATGAATAGCAGAAGCTGAGTATAGAGCCCTATCCCAAGGGTTGAGTGAGATGCTCTGGGTAAAGCACATTCTGAGCGAGTTGAAACTTCTGAGGAATGGGCCCTTGAGAGTGTGGTGTGATAATCAATCAGCTATCAGTATTGCAAATAACCCAGTTCAACATGATAGGACGAAACATGTGGAAATTGATCGTTTCTTTATTAAAGAGAAAATTGATGCTGGGATCATCAGTCTTACTCATGTTAGCTCTGGACAGCAGTTTGCAGATTGCCTGACAAAGGGACTAGGAACTAAGGATTGTAACTTGGCACGTGACAAGATGGGGTTGATAGATATCTACCATCCATCTTGAGGGGGAGTGTTGAACCGGCCCAGCCCCTAAAAGGGCCCAGCCCATGTATGTGACCTAGAAGGGGAGGAGCTAGAGCAGAATCAGGTTTCAATCCACCCTCAGCCGCCATAAACACACGCATAGGGACAGACACTGTCTCAGGCAATGCTCCTGGGAGTCAACATATATATATACGTTGATTATAGCATTGATAACGTTCTCATATCTGGGAAACCAATCTATTGGTCTCTATCATAAAAAAGATCCACGGATCAAATCATGTGATCCGCGAACTGCAGACAATTGTCGAAGACTGCCAGACGCCTGGTATATCTCGCATGATGAACATGCAGCGGCAGCTCACACGAAGGGTACGGGGTGACTGGCCGCTGCTACGGGAAGATGACACAAGCAAGGGAATATGGCGGTGGTGTCGGCTCGAATGGAGGAAGAACAAGGTGATTAGGATTTACGAATGGTACCCGAGCGGTTTCAATCACGAGATGCGAGTTGAACAAGATTTTTATTTTTAGATTACACGGGCAAAATTAGTTAAAACAGAGAGAAAAAGACTAAACTACCCTTTTAAATTGATGGCTAGATTTGCTTGGTACTCCTACTTCCGCTTGAGGAGTACCAGGGTACTGTAAATTTTGCCATAATCTTCAGTCTGGATTTCTGAGATTATTTTCTTTCCCCTTGGACAAAAACTTGTCACACAAGGATGTGTTGGAGACAGAGAACATTCTTCAGCTATTTTATTTGCCGTTGTCCTAGCAGGCATATGATGAATTATTAGTGTTGCAAGCCAGGTTGATGACGATTCAACTAAACCCTACGGGGAATGATGTGTGGCGCACGATCTAGCCGGGAGGCAAGTTTACCTCGAGTAGGTATTATCATCATGCTTCAGGAATGTACATGCAAGCAGCATTTTTAAGTGGATTTGGGGGAGTTTTGTGATGCTTCGGATCAAAGTATTTGCATGCCTTATGATAAGTGATTGTCTCAATATGAGGGATATGCTAAGAATGAGGCATTGCAATGTCACTAACATCTTTCATTGTGTGTTTAAGTCCGGGACAGCATAAAGAGGATTGAACTCATCTCTTCTTTCATTGTAACTTCAGCATCAGGATCTGGAAAAGGTTGAGTGGCAACCGGATAGTAATTTTGAGGGGGTCTTTCATAGAACCAGGAGAAGATTTGATAAGCCTTTTTTCACAGAGGTGGTTATACTTGCTGCCTGGCATATCTGGAAGCAGAGAAATGCAGCTATTTTTCAGAACGTGATGCCTACTTTCAGGTCATGGAGAGGAGCCTTTATTCATGATGCCACATTACATGTGCACAGGGTTAAGGCTAAACGTTTAGACTCCTTCTCACAATGGATTGATGCCCTTTTGTAATTCCTTGTAAATATTTTTTCTTTCTTTCACTCTCTATACATAACTTTGGGTTTGAGTAATAATAAAATGCTGTGGGGTAATACCCTACAGTTCAGGTTCAAAAAAAACTAGTCCCATATTGTAGGACCTGTGTTAGCTATTGCAGCCATTATAGCCTCCACTGCAACATCACAATCTGAGTAAAGTTCGAACGCCAATTGGCACCAGTTAAGAATCATTTGAAGGCCATACAAACAAGATATAGCAGCTCTGCTTCTCTATGTCCAATCCAGATCATACGTCAGAGTGAATTTGAGTGGATGATAGGTGGCCCCAGTTGCGGTCAACGTCGTAGAACTACCAGATGACATGGGACTTCCTCACCATCTTCCCTCACGTTCATGCATTGCAAATTCCATAAAAATGGCATTCAACAAAGATTTTTTTCTCGAGTTCATTCACTTTCCGATTGTGATTATGAACTGGTCCAGAAAAATCATTCACGAAATAATGCATAGTCTGGTAATATTTTGCTCATATTAATAGTTATGGATGCATGTGGATGGACATTTGTATGTTATTTAATAATTACACTATGTTTATTTATTTATTTAATACTTTGCATCGGAAAGGATCGCATCAAAATATTTGGCAATACTCTCTTTTTCTTTGCCAAAAAAAAAGCTTGCTCTTATGAAAGTTTATTTTGAGACCCGGCAATTTCTCAAACAAAAAGGATAGTATAAGTTTCATATTCGCTTTGTCAAGGTCATGTCCAAGAAATAAAATGGTATTATCCGCGTATCGTAGAATAGATACCCCTCCTTTTCAAATACGTAGGTGCGTTACCAATCCTCCAAATTGGATGTCTTCCTATTCCCTTGCAATAAGCACAACCAATATATCTACAACTATATTAAAAAAATAGAAGATAATGGAGTCTTAGTCCATTCAAGGTGTCAAAATAATGCCAAATACCACCGTTCACAAGGATCCCAACGCTCCCCGTATGTAATGCTTGTTGCAAGAAAGATCATTTGACTTTATCGTAGGCCCTTTCGAAGTCAATTTTAAAAAGCATCCTGTCATTTTTTTTCCTATGAATGGTTTCATGAATAACGACAACCCCCTCGAGAATGTTTCTTTCTGACATGAATGACAACCCGCTATGAGCAATATTAGTAACCCTATTTATTCCCACTTTGGTGAAAATTTTGCAACTAACATTAAGCAGACAAATCGATATGTATTGTTCAATTATATAGGCATTTCCATTTTGGGCAGATAGATTAAGTTAGCTTCACCTACAATCGTTCCTTCATCTTGTTCAAGTTGTAAAATTCGTTTCTTTCTATGTTTGCCGTTTGCAATTAGGTGAAAATATCTCGTATTAGCCCCTCCCTATTTAATGTGATTTACCTTGGCACGTTGAGCCCATTTTGACTCTTCGTCTCGCCGTAGTTTTGCTAGACATTCATCCACCTCCTTCTTAACATTATGTTAATTTGGTAATGAGAAAATGTCATAATCCTTGTGAACATGAATGTCGGGAACGGATGCACACAACGTATATCCCTGATCTATGAGAAATAGGGAAGCCCTCTCAAAATCCGTTATTTTGGTGTTATAGCGGAGGAGCTAAATGGTGCTATAACGGGAAATTGTACAACAATTCTAGTTAGTGTCACCTTACTTAAAACATTATAGTGTGCTATTTAAAACCATCAGACAAAATGATCAAAGGTGAGCTTTCTAGGCCTGTCAGGGAAGCACCATCCATTTTAGCCCTTTATGTACTACTCACTTTGTCTCTCAAAGAGCCTTTTCAATCTGAAAGAAGGCGGTCAAAATTGAAGCATAACATATTTTAAAAGTTAATAAAGTATCCAAATAAAATTACAACAATTAATATGTGTCACCTGTTATTACAATCAAGTTGTGTAATATATGATTAGTTCTGTTTCGCTTCCTCTCAATGTTATCTGATCCTCTTATTCTCTAATGAACCTGAAGAATGAATCCAAATCTTCAAGCACTCATTCCAAAGATTCATCTATCCATATACCAAATGCAGCTACACCTATATGCTATTGAGTCATGACTCATGAGGGTTGTGGTTTGACGCTTAATTAGGACCATATTTAATTGTATGTTGCTAATTAATTAAACTAACCACCAGAGAGCAAGTACTGGTCAATCTCTGCTGTGTGTGTAACTACCGGAAAGCTGCACCGAACGGATTCCAGAAATCAACGACCGGTGTCTCGCTGGCCACCGCGAAGGTGCTCGATATCGGGACTAGGCACAGCCCCCGGCCGGTGAGGTCTCTCTTCTGCGCCGCCACCTCGTCTTCGTTCGTCGACTTGTCCGCCATCGTCAACGAACTCTGAAACGAATCAAGGAGATAAGAGCAGGCGTAAGTTGACGGATGATGATCCATAGCAATATGTGTGCAAAGGTGACGCGACATGTGGTAGGTTACCTTGGAGTGGGGCACTTGTTGCTGATTCTTTAGGTAAGGAGCACTATGTGCCTGCACATATAGAACCATGATGTATTAGGTGGCGACAAATATATTGCATACCATGTAGCACGAGTCAGATTGTAGTCTATCTGCTGTTTTTTTTCCGCCAGGGGTTTACTCTATGTGGATTGTACGATGTACAAATTAACGACGTGCAATTTGACTAAAAACTAGAGTTGGTGCAACAAGGTGTTCAGTTTTTCAAGACCAATATTTCTACGTGTATATGATTAAAGGAGCTAGGACAATAATTAAGCTGCAGCTAGATGCGCACTTACACCAACTTGGACGTGGAGGAACTTGATGTACTCGATCGTCTCATGGAGCACTGATGCCGTGTCCGTCTGCACGCATGCACGCACGCCGATGTTCATCCATCGATTTTTTTATCATGAGAAATTAGGTGTGCATCTTATTTACAAAAGTAGCTAGCTCCTCTGCAGCAATCCTTATAATCTTTTCTGCTAGAAGAAGATAAGATACATGCAATGTATGTTTGTGCATGTAAGTGCAGGCTTAACAAAAATAAGGAGTCCACTTGCCTTGCCAAAAGGGGAGACTAGTTGTTGGAGTGCTGTGACTCTGTCTCCTAGCTTCTCTTTCCTCACCTGAAAGAACATATTCAACTTATGTTTGAGCTAATTAACTAGGTTTATCACCACCAGCTACCAGGTATCTGTACCTTGAAGGTCGGCAATGGTGATGGTGGTGTCTCGGTTCTCTTTTTCTTGAGCAGCGGTGTTGGCGTGGCCCTCGTCTTCTTAGTGAGGGTGGAGGTTGAGTCTCCTACTCCTTCCGATGCATTCTAGAAATACAATGAAATCAGAGAACTGCACAAACAATATCTGAAAAGTCCCTATTTCAGTCCATAATCTCAGACACCAGATTCGCTTCGAGATTAGAGATTAGAGCCATATTATTTGGATCTAAAGAGTCATCAAAATCGTCTGCGCGATAATTTAAGTCGAACCTCATGCCCTCAGAGCAAAAACAAACAATTTCCTACTGATTTTGTAGAATTACATAAAACAGTTTAATTTCCGCAGGAGGTAATCCCCAAAATTGCCGCGCACTCTACTTGTATCGCGTGTAAAGACTAAATATACAAGCGTCTACTTGAGTCATGTCATACGAACAGTTGTAAACTGTAAACACAACAAAGATACTAGTGTGTATATATATGTGCATACATATACCAACCTTTGTGGCAAGGCTTGCCAACCTAGATTCCGGCGCTGGCGGTGTTCCAGCAGCCGCTTCGAGGCTTGCGTCGTATGCCGCAGAGTCAAACCCTGTGGAAGGGTTCCAAAACGGCGTGTTGATGCTGGTGATGCTTGCTGCAGCCGCCTGGCACGTCGCCGGTGCTGGGTACCGCTGGAACACGGCCGCTGGTGAATTAGGTTTCCCCGCAGCAGACGGTTCCGTGAGACTTCTCAGCAGCGAGGACGACCGGGGATTACCACCATAGGTAGAAGACACCGGCGAGGAGAGCAGCTCGAACCCAAGTGTGGACAGGAACTGGTAATTCTGGTGATGGTGGTGATCTTGTAGCTGCAGCATCATGCTGCTGTTATTATTTGATGATGAGGGGCTCACGAGACTTGGTGGGTTGGCATGAGCTTGATCGCTTCTGGAGCTCATGTACCCAGAGAGTCCAGATCCATCCCTAAACGAGAGCAAAAAAATCATAGATCATCAGAAATTCCCCATGCGATCATGAACTTTTCACGGGAATAAAGCTTAGCGCCAGAATTAATTGTACGCATAACGCATGCATATAGGGTTTATATATATGGGGGAAAGTTGTAACTAATTAAGCGAACTCACAAGAAAGGCTGGTTCCAGCCAGCAGACATGATGGCTGGATCGCCGACGCCGGCGGGTTCTTGGAAAGTGATGGAGCTGGCGGTGGCGAGCGAGTTCGATCTAGGGGACTCTGCTGACCATGCGCTGACCCCGTGCATCTCCGGTGTCGAGCAAGAAGGCACCTGGGGCGCCACGGCCGTGCTCCACCAGTGATCGCCACCGCGGGTGACAGGGACACCGCCGATCGTGGTACCGGCGCCGTTGTACATGGACGCAGGCGTCGTAGCTGCAGCACGGATAATTTCCTGCCCGTGATCTGCCATTTTGCTATCTTGCTTTGGTGTGTTTGGGTAGTGGTGGGGAGTTGAGTACTGGCTACGAGAAATGAGTAAGGCGTAGTAGTGCGTAGTGCAATATAGGAACTAAATATGAGAGTTTTCTTTTGATAAAGACTAAATATGAGAGTATATGCTAATTGTTCAAAGTGATTAAGTACAGGTGAGTCTGTGGAATGTATGGAAAGGTGGAGGGGCTGACGTGGTTTTATACAGACCGTTGGGTAGGAAAGTAGAGAGATGAAGAAGAAGACGAAGAGAATTTTAGGTTTTGTGACCACCAGGAGGAAAAGTTGGTCTGTCATCGACAGTCTGACCTTGACATTATCGCATGCCATCTGGTGCAGATGGTGGCATCATTTGCGGTCACGCGACAACTGAGATCGATAGCTACAGAAGTAAGAGAGAACTGTCTGGAAGGTCTACCCCCCACCCTTGCAAATGTCAGACAGAAACGGCTAGGCATATCCTCTTTGAGTGTCGCTTTTCTAGACGCATCTGATGGCACCATCTTGGCTTTCATGTTCGTCCCTGCTGCAATCCTTGGAGCTGGTCGCCCTACGGTGCTATAGTATTGTCACGCCCTGGCAGCTGCGCCAACGGAGCAACCCAACGGATTGAAGTCGGCCATCGTTCTCATGGCTTGGGAACTCTGGAAGGAGAGGAATGCAAGAGTTTTCAACAACCAATTCTCAACGCCGCTGGACCTCTTCCAGAAAATCAAAAACGAGAGCAGGAACTGGGTGCTTGCGGGCGCTAAGCATTTAACTGAAATTATCTTTTAGGAGCATGGCCTGAATGGCCTTTTTCTTATTTGGCCTAGGCCTCAGCATATGTTTTCCTTCTTTACCAATATAAAGGGTACAGCTTTTGCCTCGTTTAAAAAAAAAAAAAAAAAGAGAGAAAGGTTTTAGCTTGTCATGGCTACTTTTTACGAAGAGATATGCTAGCATGTATATTGAACGATCTCAGCATGTGTGAATTGCTAATGTGCAATGCATGGTGTCTCTGCAAGTATTGTCACAAATAAAAGATCGATAAGAGAAATTTTAAGATGCCCCAAAATCCAGGGGCTTTTTCGGCTAATGAGACTTTGATCTCGAAGCCTTCGAAGTATCTTTTTGATAGGTGCCTCTATTTAGGTTGTGTTATAAATGCTCTGGCAAAACCTATTGATGGGATAGGCGAAACCGTAGCTTCGGAATGCTGAAGGCATACTTTCTCACAAGACTGAAATTTTATGTTTTGGTCAATAAAAATATGATGGGAACGATTCAAAGAATTATTTCGTTGTCAATGAGGGTTCTTCCTTTCCGATATTTGGTATGTTCCTATTTAATTTCGCAAACAAAATACTAGTGGATGACTACTTTGAAAGAAAGTTGGATTGTTGGATGGGAAAATTGATATCATATGGTGATCACCCTGTACTCATTAATTCCTTGCTTACCAATTCACCGATGTTTATGCTATCCTTTTTTGATATACCCATGGGGGTAAGGAAGAGGCTATATATTTTCAGATCGAGACTCTTTTGGTAGATCGATGGCCATAAAAGAAAGTATAGAGCAACTAAATGGTACATGATATACCAAGCAGAAGATCAAGGCAGGCTAGGAGTGGAGGTGTTAGACATGAAAAAAAATCATAAGTGGTTTCTTTAACTTTTAAACAAGTAAGGGGTGTGGCTAGAGTTGTTGCAAAATAAATACCTCTCTAAATTTTTTATCTCGGGTCAAATCAAAACCAATGTACTCTCCTTCTTGGACAGGTTTAATAAGGGTTATAGAGGATCGATTTGATAGAGGGTCCTTTGATGTTAGGAATAGGTTGAACACCCGTTTTTGCTAGGATATTTGGCTCAGAGATTTGCCACTATCTCTTCAATACCCATCCCTATAAAACATAGTGAAATTAGAAAAAGTTTTTGTGGGGAGTGTTATGTTGGAAGCTCCGCTAAATACATATTTAAGAAGGGTTTTGGGTGTAAATGAATGGACAAGATGGTTACATTTAGTACAGCTGTTGATGGACGTTGAGTTATTAGTTGAACTAGAATTATTCAATTGGAAGTCAAAATCATCCGGTGTATTTATGGTTAAATATATGTATATAGACTTTATGAATGTTCATAGTTGATTCCTCCGTAAACACATTTGAAAAATAAACGTACCATTGAAAACAGAATTTCATGTGATTCGTTCACCGCAATGTGTTATTAACAAAAGATAATTTAGCCAAGAAGAATTGATAGAGAATAATAAGTATTTTTTTGGAACGTTCAATCTATTGCCCCCCCCCCCCCCCCGAAATAGTGTCACAAACTTGAAAAACCGATGGAGGGAGAATGGATACGAAAGATAAATTCAAAATTCGTAAGGGAGTTTGTACTTGACTTTGGGCTATATGGAAAGTACGCAATTACTTTGCTAGTTTGTTTGCAGGTTATCACTTTGTCTGCTCACTGGATATGTATGCAGTCCTATATCCAGCCAGTGGAGAAGTGGCGGGCTATGTATATTGGGTACACCGTTCGAAAATGGTTGCATGGAATTTTTACAAGTGGCGCGGCTAAAGGCTTGACAACAGAATGAAAGGCATGCTAATACAATGACGTTTCATGTTGTTATTTAGCTTTGAATGGTTGATTCATGTATCAATCTTATGTGGCTCATGAGTTGTACTCCTTTTATGTCGGGTGTTAGGTTGGAAACCTCCGCTAAATATATCTTATCAGTTGAACTAGAATCCTTGAATTGGAAGTTAACATCATCCGGTGTATTTATGGTTAAATATATGTATATAGAATTTATGATTGTTCATAGTTGATTCCTCCGTAAATATATTGGAAAATAAAGGTACCATTGAAAACCAGAATTTTCATGTGATTCCTTCACCAGAATGTGTTATTAACAAAATACTCCCTCCGTACCATAACATAAGATGTGTTATTTATTCTAATATGGACTATATATGGAGCAAAATGTGTGAATCTACACACTAAAATACGTCTACATACAACCGTATGTAGTCCGTGTGAAAATAGCTAAAATATCTTATATTATGATACGGATGGAGTATAATTTAGCCAAGAGGAATTGACAGACAATAAGAAGTGTTGTTTCTGGAACAAAGATGCCCTAATACAACATCTATTTATTCCTTGCCCTTTTACCAAAAACGTTTGCAACAGATTGTGCAAATGATTTTCAATCTATTGCCCCCAAAATAGTGTCAAGAACTCAAAAAATTGATGGAGGGAATTGATAGGAAAGATAAATTCAAAATTCCTGTGCGTGTTTGCACTTCACTTTGGGCTATATGGAAAGTACACAATGACTTTGTTTTTAACAAATCAAGAGCTTTTTTTTTGTAGGTTATCACTTTGTCTACTGGATCTGTATGCAGTCCTATCTCCAGCCAGTGGAGAAGTGGCGGGCTATCTATATTGGGTACACCGTTTGAAAATGGTTGCATGGAATTTTTACAAGTGGTGCGGCTGGAGGCTTGACAACAGAATGAAAGACATGCTAATACAATGACGTTTCATGTTGTTATTTAGCTTTAAATTGTTGATTCATGTATCAATCTTATGTGGCTCATGAGTTGTACTCCTTTTGTGAACCAAACTACAATAATAAATAAAAAAATTGTATGCATTGATTGATGCAGAATACCAGGTTTTCCCCT
This sequence comes from Puccinellia tenuiflora, assembly GCA_012064385.1. Classification (NCBI taxonomy): domain Eukaryota; kingdom Viridiplantae; phylum Streptophyta; class Magnoliopsida; order Poales; family Poaceae; genus Puccinellia; species Puccinellia tenuiflora. The sequence continues at coordinate 951,010 of QRDG01000816.1, forward strand.
TTTTTTAAAGAAAAAAATGTAACTCGGTGTCCGTAAGATCCACAATTAACCAATCATCTGCAAAAAGCTTCGAAATAATTTGGAAAGATGATATGTATAGCATAAAGGAAATAGTACATATTCCTCTTCTCTTGTCCTACTCATTATTTCCATATTCTGCATTTTTCTTTTCTTTATTGCTTTGGAGATTGAATTTTATATGAATATTTCGTAATGATAGATTAATTTCGTATCAAAGTGACTAAATTTTCTATGCTTTGCGTTTCTACTTACACCCGATCGACTCTTTCGTTGCCAAATGCCAAACGTCCTCGCCTGTAAGTTGTGTCCTGCCAAAGTAGTCGTCATCCAAAGATGTTGTTTTACATTTCGGATTGTACATATATAAGCCGCCATTGCTTAACTCCGAGCTTGATATCTTTGTAGTGTACTCTACTTCCTTCGATCCATAAAAAATGTCGTCCACTTTATACAAAATGAGCGACACTTTTTATGGATCAGAGGTAGCATTTAAAATTCCAACTGAGTAAATTAAGTGAGATACGCTGCATCCGGAATTTTTGTGATAGTAGTAGAATTAAACCTAACGCTACGAGTTTTTGTATGTGTGGTGGTCCGCTCTAATCTAGTCTAATTGAATCCATAACCCTAATCTATGAGCACTTGATAAGTTGGACATTACCACTAGTGTCTAGTGCCTTGTAGGTTTCCAACGACGTCATGCTTACGACCAGCTCGGCTCAGGGAGGGGTAGCGAAAGTATTGCGGTCGTCGGATGTCAACGCCGCGGGCCCCACGCAAGGGTTAGCACAGCAGCACGCGTGCACTCGATTACGCGCACGGTCGTGCTCGTGCCCTGCCTAGCTAGAGTACGCCCCTTCGCGAACACCTGGAGTTGCACTCCTACTTTGCACCATGTCCTCGTCTATGAATGGATGATGCACCACATGTGTTATTTGGCCTATCCCTAGACGTATCAATAGAAAATTAAGTTTTGCTGAAAGTGGTTTTGCAATAGATGGGCCGGGAATTCTCTTTCTAAAAGCGGCTAGGCCGGCAGACCTGCAATCTTCTATGTTGAACAGTCTGTCATTACAACTTGTTAAGGTAACAAGTTAACTCGTCCCGGCTGATGACGCGAGTTAACTTGTTTTTTTTTTTTAGAAATGGGGTTACCCCAGCCTCTGCATCGAAAAGATGCATACGGCTCCTTTATTTCATTTGTTCAACATAAACTAGCAAAAAGCCTTACAACAAACGAACATATAAGCCGAAGCCACCAAACATTGAAAACACCACAACTAGCACAGACAATACACGAAAACGGGGACTTGTTCCACGCTCTCAGCCATCACCGGCTCCCCGACGACTCCAGAGATAGCGCCTTGTGCGCACGCTCCGGCCATCGCCTCCTCCATCTTCCACCAACCCACCTCCAGCTTGTAGAACGAAGTGAAGACCCTCGCCAGGTCTGCCATCGACGCCAAACAGCGCCACCTCCCTGCTCTCGTCCATCATCATGCACTAGACGTCGATACTCCGCAGCACCTCGCTGCCAAGGCCCGTCGTCGTTGATGCGGTCGATGCACGCCGCACCACCACCTACGAGTTACCACCATCAAAAAATCTGCTCTAAAAACGATGCCCTCACGAGGGTAAAAGATGTCGAAACACCTCCATCGTCCGATCCGGGAAACCCGGATCTGAGGTTTCCCCCGGAGCAGAACACGAGTGAGTACACGCGGGCAGCAATGGCGATGCCTTCATCAAGGTAACGGCGTATAAACGCCGCCATCGCCCACCCTGACAGAAGTCGGGGCTCGGTTTTCGCCGGCATCCGCGCTTCCCCAACTCGCTGCCGTACGTGTCCAGCCGGCCGGCCCCTCCGACGGAAGAGGAAACCACCACCGCCATGCCGGGGCCAGAGCCACCGGCTTCCTCAAGCCGCGGAAGGAGCCCAAGATCACCGGAAACCGACGTCACAAGCGGTCGAATCGGAGGAGATGCAGATCGGCCCAGATTGGGCCTGGCCGCCACCCGCCAATCGCGATGCCCTCCGCCCCCAGCTCTAGCATCTGGCCGCCGCTCTGCTGCCGCCCTGCCGTGGATCAACCCTAGCGGGCGCCGCCACGTCGGGTCGTGCACGGCCGAGGAAGATCCGCCGCCGCCGCCACCATGCCCCCCGAGCTCTGTCGGGCGACGCCCACGGCAGCGGCGGCGGGAGGTGTGTGCGCTGGAGGGGAGGCGAGAGGACGACTAGGAGGGGGTGCCCCGGCGCGGCGTGGCGCCGCCGCGCGGAGGCGGGCGAGGGGAGGGGAGGGGGGAGTTAACTTGTTTAACTTGCAAAACTCGGTATGCGCATCAATATATGTATGGAAAATAGTGGGCTAACTAGGGTGCTAGCTACGCATACCCATCCATTGGGGGAGGAGGAGGTGGTGGTGGGGATGCCGATGTGGTCGGAGCATAGCCTTGTACATCTCATACGTTACCGCGGCGTCGCAGGAGGAGGAGTGCGGGGTGGGAGAGGTGGTGTTGGAGGATACCAATGACCATGTCGTCGATATCGCTATCTGGGCGTCCCTCCAGACCGCTGCAACACAGGAGGTTGGGCGCCTACTCATGGAGGCCAAGCGGCAGGTCCAAGGGACCTGCTTGCCTAGAGGGAGGCGTCTGCCGAGGCTGCCGTCTTTGACATAATGGCTCCTTGCCGACAGGTGGCAGAGACTTCCAGCCAGGCCGAAGGACCTACGCTGCTGGAGAGGAGGAGCCAAAAGTAGGCTGCGACGGAGGAGGCAGAAATGGTGGTTGAGCGGAGGGGCGAGCTCAGCTGTAATACCCCGCAGTTATAGGTTTCGAAAGGGTAGAAATAGGAAGCTTGCATCTTTGCATTCATGCATGCTTGAAAAGTCCGAATAATTTTCGCGCTTTTATGCAAAAAGGACTAGTAGTCGAGATAACTCGATCTAACATTAGTCGCCTATTTTGAAACCCTAGTTTTAAAAGATAGGTTGGGTTATCAACTTTAATGAAAGTTTATTTAGGTAACTTCAAATTTGAATACAAATGTATCAACACTTGTAAATCTTATCTCTATTCTCTCTCTCAAATCTTTGAATTCATGTTTATAATCAACACATACATTTTGTCTTAATATTCTAAGAATTCATATTCTTGTAATTCCACATTTCATTCTCCACAAAAATTTCAATAATCATCATTACATTTCCCAAATAAATCTTCTTACAAATTGCAATAATATCCAACATCCAATACATTTTACAATTAAATTTTAATACACACTTTTGTTATCAATAAATTACAATATGCAATTCTGAGATAAAATAAATTACATTATACAAGAAACTTTACAAGTGGAATTGTTCCACAAATCTGTACAAATAAATGTTATCAGGTCCTTTTACAAATTTTCTACTGAAAAGTAAAAATAAAAGAAAAATCTATAAACTAAATCCTTTAGATAATCTTCTGAAATTCTTCAACCTGAAAAAGCAAACAATTCACAGAGAAAAGAATTGTTAGGGTTAGAAATTTTAGCCTAGTACATTGGTACTGGCTATTGATATAATACTTGGCAGAGTGTCAAAATTCCATGAATTGGAATTGACATTGGAGTTTACAGTCAAAAATCAAATCAAATATCCAACATTAGGCAACTTGATCATGCTCAGCATGCATTAAGCATGTAAAAGGGGCAAAGGCAGAACCAGCTTCACAACTTAGGCAACCTGAGGGACTAGCTGGTTATCACATGAATACATGATCATTTTCAAAATTTGTCCAAAGGCAACCAGGAACAGAACAAACCATCTCTGCCAAATATAAATTTTAAATCCACCTTCTTAATTGTGGTGTCACATTTACCATTAATTTGATAAATGGACCCTATTCCTTAAAGCCCACAGGTAAAAACAGTCATAACCCAGTTACAATTCTAGCCCACCAGAGAAGCCACCCAAATCCATCAAGTATATATCAATTCCATGGCAGCAGAGGGATGCCAAACAGTTCATAACCATAGTGCATAGCAGTAGTCGACAGGAGCTTGATAAGACCAAGTGAGGTGGAGGGATAACTCCCTGCGCAAGGATCCTAGCTGAGAGTAATCCATAAGTGGATTTGAAACCATTCCACAACTCAAATGGATGGACTTGAAACAGTTCATAACCAGATTGAACAACAGCAGCCGGCAGAGCAAGGATAGGATCAAGGAGGAGGAAGGAGTGAGCCAAAAAGGGAGTAAACAATACCTTGGCACAGAAATTCAACCACCAGAGGATAAGAACCTCCATAGTTTAACAGGAGAGTAGCAACTCGAGGTGGAGGAGGGCCACTGCAAGCAGCTTACACATTACATGCAGTTATCCTGGTGTCACCACCAGAATCATCTAAAAACCCTATAAATAGGGCAGCCAGCCGAATCCACAAGGCATCACACAGCCAAGCACATCACACACATTTCTGAAAATGTTCATCATCAAGAACATTAGCCACATCAAATCTTGCAGCTAGAACTATACACCTTAGGAAATTTGAAGCAGCTAGGAGGAGCAGGCTATCCACAAGACGCAGGTTGTCAGTATAGCCAGAAGACCAAGCTACTCAGCAGCAGCAGGTTGATCTTTTGAGTGTTAGGCAGAGAAGGAGAAAGTTAGCTAACTCTGATAATGACAGAGCCAAGCTAAGCATGTTTGCATGCATGGAAGGGGAAGTGAGGAATATCTGTTCTTATCAGAACCATGTTGAACATGGATTATGCTAAGGATAGATAAGAGGGAAGTGCAGCACCTGTTCTTTATAATATACACAAGCTAGTAGCCTAGCATATCTGTCACTAGAAGAAGCACAGGAAAGCATAAGAAAAGAATTTTTCCAAAAGCTTATTAGTTTAGCCAGCTTCTGTGTAACTCCAGTGGAGGCATCACAGCATGCATAGCTAATTTTCTTTAGCCACAGAAATAATTCCACACCATTTCACAGCACAGAGCACAAGCTACAGCATCAAATTAAGCCAAAGCCCAATTCTTTCTTCTTCAATCATTTTTGCCAGAGCAAATCATCAAAATTAATTCCAATCTTCACCCCTCACACCTCAGATAAATATACAAGCATCATGGCATCACATATTCTCAACCAACAAAGCAAAGTAGAGCACCAGTACAATTTTACTAAGTACCAGTGAGGAAATCTTGAGCAGCATGGAAGCTAAGCTAGATCAGAAAGGAGTCTAGAAGGAGGAGTTAGCAGAGAGGAGGAAGAGGAACCTTACCGTGCGCCCATGGCCGTAACGGCATGACGACGGGGCAGTGCCCGTGTGGTCATGACGGAGGACCAAGGGAGGAAGCCGCACCACAGCAACACCACTCCAGCACCACCGTAGCACGGAGGCGAGCTCCACACCGGCGGCGGAGCAGAGCAGGAGTCGGGAGCACGATTAATCGCGCTGCAACCGAGACCTCAACCGGGGACGATCCAGCACGCACGCGTCGGTGGAGAAGAAGGAGAGCAGCTAGGCAGAACCAGAGAGCGGAGCGGAACCCCTAACCATGGTGAGGTAGCTCAGAGGAGGAGAAGCACGGCGGAGCGGCGCCATCACCGAAACCCTAACCCTAGGGATGGGTTGCGCACGAACACACCGGAAGAGGAAAAGTAGATCGACAGGGAGGAGAAGAGAGAGCGTCGAAAGGGCTTTCTTTTGCGCCCTAACACGACGACGGAGACGGCCGGAGCACGCCGGAATCGGTCGGCGACAGCGGAGGCGAAAAGGGGATCGTGTCGACCACGGGAGCGAGAGAGGGAGAGAGAGAGAAGAGGGGAAGGAGAGAGNAATGGCAAATTCATGAGGATCATTGGCACTACTCGCTGCCACGGATGATTGCTTGGGCAAAGTTTGCTTTCGGCCAGATATGCTTCATGGAGATCCTTACCTTTAAGGCCTGGAACATTTGGACGGAACACAAAGGGAAATCTTTCAAGGAAATGAGCTGCCTTCCCATGGTGGAAAATGAGGTTTAATGCGCATTCTTCTTCACTCACATAGAGTTCAACTCTGTTTACAACAAAGCTCTCCTGCTTGATTGATATCTCTTGTGTTTTAGAGTCCCCCTCTCCCACGTACATAATCATGAAATATTTTGGTTCTTTTCTTGTAAAATTGCACCGGAGGTTTTACAGGTAACCAAAAACTATGGCTAATTGCACTTTGTTATTGATGAAATATCAAGAAAGTGTTATGATAAAGTACATTCGCTAATCTAGATTAAAAAAAAATAACAATCAGAAAAATACACAAATGCTCAGATGCCCTCTAAAGCATAGCAGCTCCCCAACTTCAGAAAGATACACTAATCCAAGATATAAGTTCCCGAACTTCAGAAGATACGCCAGTTCAAATGAATAGATATAGGAATTGTTCCGTTGATGATAGAATTTAGCCTAACCCCGAGTGCAGCAGACCACACCATGGCTTCCATTGTTTAGTTCATGGGTTATCACACTCCTTTATGACTGCTTCTAGTCCATGTTCTTTAGAAGTTAGACATGTGTTCCCCGCAGAAAAAGACATATTTTACAGTGTGGTATGCCACGTCACATAAGCGTCACACGGAGCATTACAGTGTAGAAGTTTGCAAGCCAATCAGACAGTTCTTACATTGGTATTAAAAGTGCGAGAAATAGAATGGATACTTAGGATATTGGAGGTTCTTTGCTTCTTTCCAGCAAAATATTCAAGGAATGTAGCAAAAATATATAAAACGTACCATTAAAAGATGGGAGTTTGTATACCCTCTCAGTCATCTCTACTGCAACTCCATGAAGAACACGAAAAATCCCACCCCTTGACATTGCGGCGATCCCTTGACCAATGTACAAACCCTTTCTTCTTCATAATGTGCATCTGTAACGTCGAGTAGACTTTATCATTAATTGACCTTTGTGTTTTGATCAGGGAAAACAAACTTGTACTCCAAACTATAACAATACAACTCACGTACTCAACCATCTTAAATGAAAATACATATTGAAAAGGGGACAGGATTACAATGCGGCAACGTATTGTAGCCTTCCCATGCGACACCATCCCTTCTCTCTCACGCAAATACATGCATGCAACTAAAGAGATCAACGCATGCAAGCACACGAGCAAGATTATTTTCGTTTTGAATGTTCAAAAACTGTTCTCTCAAACCGTGTAAGCAATTGACAATATATTTCACCTTTGGCTTATTTGCACGAGATCTTCAGAACTAGATCGCATATTGATATGTTTCGACAACTTTTTTCCCATCGATAATTGTCAGTTTATAGTCACTTGGATTACCACGTTATTGACATGTTATAGCCACTTGGTTACCAGGTTATATTACATTGGTTACCAGTTACTGAATGTTACCCTCTACACATGTAAGACCTGCATGACACTACTTTTATGATCTGATATCATCTCTTACTTGTTGGTAACACTTGAAGATTCACTCTCTAGCTTCGCATAACATTGTAATGCCTAAAAACATATTACCTGGTAACAGTACATTATTGTCGTGGTACATATTTGATGAACATGACAACTGCCAACCATGATGCTTAACCTGGCATGGAGACAAAATTTATCGTCGAAACATAAACACATGGGATCTCGTTTTCAAGCCCTCTTCAAGAGGAACTCAGCTGTGAGACAGATCCCTATCGGATTAACGGTTTGTGAGATAAATCATTTTGGACTTCCAGGTTTTTAGCAATTAAAGACGATGTCAGCATTGCCTGGAAGATTCTTGCATGCATGCATGCATCTCCTCTCCCTATAATGGACAAGCCCCAATGGAGTCCGCCACAAGGGAGAGCAAATTTGCATGCATGTACTATTTAGATTTCCACTAGAAACATATATCAGTTTATTCAATAAGGACTCAAATACAACTGGACAATTCCACTACAACAACAGACCTGACTGCAACCCTGTAGAACGATTCCTCGTGTTATACCAACAGCCCAACCACCATCCTTAACAGGTTGCTCAATAGCAACTGAGACTGCAACCTTATCACCCTTTTCAACATGTGAACTGCAAGCCAAAACACCAGGGACATACACCTGAAGATGAAGTAAATGAACAAGAAAGATCAAAACATACATAAAAAGGAGTGTGAGCTTTGCGATACAGTGAACTCGCAGTAAGATAGCATCTATTCAGTGAAAAAGTTAAATTTTCAGCACAAAGGGGATGGGGGGGGGGGGGGGGGGGGGGGTATTTTTTAGATTAAGACACTGAAGATTAAAGTACACCATCCTGCCTAACACCAAGGTCTTCAGAGAACTCGTTAACTAATTTATCCATGCAGGTCAAGAAAGCTCTAGTGTTGGGCTCAGTGTACATGCAGTGCGTGTATGTGTGTGTTTGGCCCAAAAGCCCAGACTACTGTATTTGTACTAGTACCCATAGCAAGGGATGAATGAGAATTCCAGAGGTTTCCCCCAAGACCACAAGAAAATAAATAAATGCAATGGCCGGTTGACGAAAAACAATATAAGTGTATTAACTTAATTGTAGAAGAGCAACAATAATCATTCCGAGCTTGTTGAGGGTAGTCTAGTAGGATATAAAAGATATTGCCTTGCTGCTGTGCATCGTACAAATATTTGTGACACTAAAATACAATGGCTTACTTACTGAGAAGTATATAAATATGCACGAAAAAGATGTGGCAGGTACATTTGAGGGCTGGGAGTGACAACGCAATTCTTGGACTTCATATAAAACTTGAATGGCATATATCAACTCTACTGCCCTACATCACATCAGGTGGAAGCGTCGGACAGTAGATATTGAAAGAATAATCAACAGCTTCCTTCCAGAAGATGATTCCAAGTTGGACTAATTGGGCTGCCCGTACCGTCCTGTGTGTTACGCAGGTATTTGCGGTAGCCCCCCAAACCAACAATGCCCATTGATAAGATGATCAACAGATCAGTCAAGGATGAGGCATGAGCACAGAAAGAATCGTTGTGTTTGGCTGTTTGCATTTGTGCTCAGCAAAATGCAACATACAAGAATCGCTGCAGAAGCCAGCAGCTGCTTGATTCGTCCCTCCAGGGGAACCACATGGGAAAAACTGGCTGCGATGTGGGCCGAGTGGGATGACCCACAAATCCCGCATATTTTTTGTGTACATCCGAGGGCACCTGCGTGCTATTAAGTGGGCGAGTTATGCAGAGTCACAGAAGGCCCTCTCCTATTTGCACCCTGACTGGTTGGCTGAGAGAGAGAGAGAGAGAGAGAGAGAGAGAGAGAGAGAGAGAGAGAAGAGAGCATACCTGGGCCCCTCGAAGAACTGACTCTGCACTTTTCGACTTAATTATCTCCTTGACAGATTGACCAGGTTGGCCATCGCAATGCAGAACATGTGGTCCTGAACCTCGAACAAATAGAACATTTTCAAGGTCAGAATACGGGCACTTATGCACCAGGTAACTCCCTCGTGCTTGCTCTCCACCATTCTGCTCACCAATCTCCAAACCATTCATTCCACCACAAAATTCATTTTGATTGAGCAAATTGAGCAGTTTTTGCATGACCGCATCAGTCGAAGACTTTAGGGTATTCACCCGGATACAAGAGTAACAAGACGGATGCCTGATCAATAAGTTATACATAGTCATAACAAAACATTAATACGCATCATTATTGGAATTTTGGCACAAAACTGCATAATTAGCTCCTTTTACTACTGCCACCATCAAACTCTACTTGACTGGGTGGTGAAGTCATGAGCCACTCTAGTTTTCCACGATTTCCCACGACTAAACATGGTAAAAAATATGTAGTATAATGTGAAAAAAGCCAAGAATACGGAATACTGTCTTCAAGAAAACTCGTTATACTAATAATATCCTGGTAGTCATTATGATTTAGCAACATCCACATGCTCTGATTCTACACTAAGGTTAGTCAAGTAAATATGCTAACATAGGGTGTTTGTGAAAATAGGTGGAAGCAGCGAAATAACAGTTGGTGGTGTCTGAGCCAATTGCAGCTACAAGATCAACCTCACAAACTTTAACTCTCAACCTCAAATCATCTTGTTTTCAACTCTTATCTGGAAAAAGCTACTCATGGTATCAGAAAACTCGAAATCAATACACTTTACTGGTGATGTGAAGATGAATTTTCTCTAGCCCAATTGACTAAGTAATAGCACACTGCTGTTATTAAAGACCACTTCTTGAGTTATATTTCTCCAGCTAAAATGATCGTGTTCTCCATCCTTAAACCTAATCAGATAAAATATCCTAAGCTTTTTACTTATACACAATTACTTAACTAACTAATATGCAATAAGACTTTTTTTTTCCTTCAGACATCAGAACAACTAAGTAGCAAGTCTAAAGTCAAAGCAAGTAGTTCTAGTTGTCTTTAGGCCATTATATTTAAAATGTCTTGCCATAATCAAATCAGCAACTTGTGTCTGCTTGTGCACAGCCAATGCAATGTCATGATTAGTACAGAATCATACTTGAATGACTTAGGCTAGAATAGTCTCCAGGTTAAGCTTGTTTCAGATAGGAACTTTTGTCTCTTCTACGAAAACACAGAGCCCAACATGGCCAGCTTGGTCCACACGATCAAGGTGAGGCCTGTCTGTGGACGGATGCAGGGGCGGTGGCCGGTGGGTTTCGTGGCGTTGCTTCCAGCAGTGGCTGGCACTTATGACTGTAGCGTTGTCAATTCGGGGTATGGCCCTTCCTGGTTTGTTAACTTTTCTTCTATCAATTACCCAGACACAAAGCTTTTTGCGTTTTCTCAGAAAAAAGATTAATCATAACTGCTTCTTGGGTAGAAATTCAAAGCTAAAGTATATATATAAAAAGCGCCGGCAAAATCTTCGAGCTTATCCCAGGAAAGACCGTAAGGATCTGTTCCCACCAGCTTCATCCAAACTCAAAGCAAAAACAAGCAAGGACCCTAAGATTAGCAGGAATTTAGCCATATGAGAAGAGGAGGAGCAGCAGGCTCACGCGAGGGCTTCTGAGATTCGGGCGAAGTGGTCGCGGCCGTACGCCGAGGCGAAGTACTCCTCGACCTCCGGCTGCCACCGCAGCTTCGGGCTGAACGTGTACCGGTCCGTAGCAGCATCAGCAGGCGCCGCCGCTGCCGCCGCCGCCGCGGAGCCCGAAAAAGAGGAATCCATCTAAATGCGAGGGGAAGAGTAGGAAACTTGGAACTTCGTCCGGAGAATGAACCGTTCAGAATCACAAGGTTTTGGGGTTTGAGGTGAAATCGCCGTCCGGGCTTGATTTGCTACGGACAGGGTAGGTTTGATATTTCGGGCCCGGACGAAACTAGAACTAGGGCCCTCAGTGTTGGAATATTGGGCCTTTATAAACTACTTGTAACAACACTATTTTTCGCATAAAAGAACAAACACTATTTAGAACTCTTGATGTTAAAATTATGAAAATTAGGCAACCATAAAATATATCCTAAGAGTATCTTGTGATGTGATGCGAGCAATTTCTTTAAACACTAGTTTGACTCCACAGTGAGGCAATAATTGATTTAAACATGACTTATGTTAACATATGCTTCAGATCAACAAGGGACGCACCTAGAATTTTGATTGATGGTCAAAAGGAAATATTTAAAAAACAACTGATTGGAAATTCCCTGATTAACAAAATTTTACAAATCCTAATCTTGTTAAATTAGTGCAAAGACAGAAATAAAACGATAAAACATCAACAACAAAAGCATTTTACCTTGAAGAGTCCACACCATTTGTTATTATAAACTTATATCCTAAATATCTTCCTCGATAGTTAACTTCCTAGCAGATTAGTATCTTGATATTATAGGAGTACAAACCCAAAGATTAAAAATGGATTGTTTTAGGGCAATGCAATTGTGCTGATAATAATATCGTTTAGAGCCGTGAAATAGCTAATATAAGATATTTTAGATTTTTCTTGATTCGTAATTACTTAGATGTATTTTAGTATATATATTTGTTCTCATTTTAATATGTATGTAGTCATTACTGAAATAGCTAAAAGGTCTTACATTATGAACGGAAGGAGTACCATTGTTGTTTTGAGTGAGACTTGTGAGTCTATATGTTCAGAAAGATTTATAATGTGTGGTAAGATTCTGGAAGTTGGGTGTGCCTAATTTGATGACAGTTTCACGTTTCTTGCCTTCTCCTAACAAAAGACTGAAGATTGCACAAAGGAGGAGGGTTGTCTGGAAAGAACAAGGGTAGTTAAGACACCGGAACAGCTGGGTAATAACAAAACAACGAATATAATGCTAAAAAATGTCTGGGCCATTACAATTATTCAAAAGAATTTGAGTTGGAGTGTCTGAAACTTGCAGACATGCCATTCTATATTCAGAAAATAAGATCTTAGGACACAGGTCTCTGTCTCACCCTGACAATCCACCAAGCGACAGCACCTGAAGTAAGGCCGAACAACTCTGAATATATCAGCCATGTATGGCGTGCTACAATTTCTGTACTAAGCAAAATTTAGTAAAGAACCAGTTAACTACAGATGAATTTCGTAGACGATTTCCTCATCTGCACGAAGCAGAATTACACATGATTAATCTCCCGATCTGAATGTTGCGTATTCTTCTCGGCCGATCACGCTCGGCTTACGTTCTATGTCCGCTTGTTCTTGCTCCCGAGGAGCAAGACAACGTAGAAGAGAGCACGGAAGAAGAAGCCGAATGCCGCGGTGACCAGGAGGCACATCCACTTCCCTAGGTCCGTGACGGCCTGTTGCGCGAGCACGTCGGCGCCGGTGACGACGCACGTGCTGGCTGTCATGCTGGTGCCGAGGGTGGCGCCGATGGCGCCGAGCACCTTCATCTTCACGGCCTCCGTCATGCCGGCGATGGGCGTCCCGTCGAACATCTCAATCCCGCGCGCGAAGCACCGGGTCGCGTCGCCGAACTCGTTCTGCAGCACGGCCTGGTAGGGGTACTTGACGAGCGAGATGTAGTGGAACCATATCCAGTAGCTGGGGATCCTGTCCCGGTTGATGAAGAAGCCGGAGAAGAGGAGGAAGTAGGCCAGGATGGCCACCACCACCGTGTAGCCCAGCATCACGTGCGGCACTACCGCCGACAGGAAGGTGACGAACCCGCTGCCCGCCCAGAGGGAGGCGAGGATGATGAGCACGAAGAACATGAACGAGGTGCCGCCGCCCGCGAGACCCACCGCGAAGAAGGTCGTGACGGCGAACGCCAGGGACAGGATGACCAGCGGCGGGAAGGACACCAAGGCGTTGGACAGCACGTAGGAGATGCGGCGGTAGGCGTTGTGCGCCGTCTCCCGGAGGTAGATGTGGCGCTCCTGGACGAACACTGGCAGCGCGTCGGCGCAGACGTAGAACATGGTGGACATCCCCATGGCGAAGAAGCCGAGCCGCTCCTGGACGCCCTTGGGCGTGTCGTCGAGGCGCAGGAAGATGGTCGCCAGGATGAACCCCGTCACCATGATTGTACCCAGGCGCATCCAAAAGAGCTCCGGCATCCGCCTCGTGTTTGTGAAGGACCGCTTCATCAGCACCCACACCTCCACCATCAGCGGGTTCGCGAACGTCGGCACCGACGAGGACGCCGACGTCTGATCACTCCCGGCCACCAGTTTCCCCCAACGGACGCTCTCGGCGGTGGCGAGCTCTAGCGGCATCATCGTGCTGGAATCCTCGACTACCCTGTGTTCCGCCTGCCACCTGGCGTTGAACTCGGCGAGCCGCGCGGTGCCGTTGAGTCCCTGGCCCTCGAGCTCTCTGATGGTGTCGAGCGCGAACTCGGCCGGGTTCTCGTTGTGCGGGATGGGCGTGCCGAACTCGGAGAAGAAGGGCATGAGGCCCGCAGGCGTGCCAGCATACAGGGTGCGTCCGCGAGACAGCAACAGAAGGCGGCCAAGGATGCCGAGGATCCGGGCGCTGGGCTGGTGGATGGTCATGACGACGACGCTGCCGCTCCGCGCAATGTCGCGGAGCACCTGCACCACCATGAACGCGCTCGCCGAGTCGAGCCCGGAGGTGGGCTCGTCGAGGAAGAGCAGGATCGGGTCGTGGATGATGTCCGTGCCGATGGAGACCCGGCGCCGCTCGCCTCCGGAGACCCCGCGGTGGCCCTCGTCGCCGATGACGGTGTCGGCGGCGGCGGTGAGGCCGAGCTGGCCGATGAGCGCGTCGACGCGCTCGCGCTTCCTGGCTGGGGAGAGCGCGCGGGGGAGGCGGAACTCGGCGGCGAACAGCAGCGTCTCCCGCACGGTGAGCATCGGGTACAGCAGGTCGTCCTGCATCACGTAGGCCGAGATGGCGCGGAGGCGGCGGCCGTGGAGGGCCTCTCCGTTGAGCGTGACGCTGCCGTGGAGGCTCTCCCTCGCGATCCGGCCGGCGAGCGCGTCCACGAGCGTCGACTTGCCGGAGCCGCTGGCGCCCATCACCGCGAACAGCTCGCCCTCCCGCGCCTCGCCGGAGACGCCGTCCAGCAGCAACTTCGTTTCCCTGGGGCGGGACCGCAGGAAGCTCGTCAGCCTGCCGCCGTTCCTCGTGTTGACCCTGTAGGACAGGTCCGCGAAGGAGAGGAGGTACGGCACCGGCGCGACGGGCGGCTGCCCCGCCGACGCGTCCTCTTCGGTGCCGACGTCGACGACGATGTGGCCGGAGGCGGTGGCCATGAGGTCGCGACGACGGCGATCGATGCTAGCTTGCTCTTCGGCGCGAGACGAGTAGAACTCGATCGATCGATCGGTCCGTGCTAGGTCGGTCGTGTTTGGTTTGAAGTCTGGAATCTTGGTGCGGTGTGGCGTGGTGATCGCTGCCTACTTATAATCCCAGAGTTGTTAATTGGCTCCGAGTATATGAGGGTTAATCAGCCTCGAGTCGGATACGAAGTACAAATCGGAGTCGGTGACAACAACTAAAATCCAGGAATTACCGGAGGAGAAAGCCATTGCGCGCGGCGGCGGATCCAGAAACAATTGGGCCGGGCAAATATACTCATCAGTCCTCGATCACTTTGGCATAATTTTCCCGGTCCGCGATGTGCTGATTAATGGAGAAAATAATCGTCTTGATTAAATTCAATGGACTCTTCGGTCGAGTTTAAGGATTCGTATGTTGAAATCTTGTGGCGCTCTCTAATTTCGTCACTGCTGCAAATCCGCCCAAAAACTATCAGGTGGAAACTATTAGCTTGTTTAGGCAACCTCCATTAATCCATTATGGTGAATGTCAGGGAGGGCGAGATCGACCTCTTCGACGAGCCGATGAACCAAGAAAGGATTGCTGCAGTGCTGGCACATTTTGGGTGGCAGCAGGACGCCTTGCCACTCGAGGTAGATGCCGTGGATGGTTTAGTAGTTTAGCGAGCACGAGTCGTGCGTGTGGAGAAAGGCTGACAGTTAGACGCCTTCTTCAGTCTTGTCGGGTGGAATGTTGTGCCGTGGGCTAAATTCTCCAGCTCATTGTTGTTAGGCTAATAGATGCTTGTATTATCAGGGGGCCAAAGGCCACAATATATAGTATATGTACAGGTGTAAATATACAGTAAATCTCCTAACATATGGGGAAACTACAATATACAAATATATACTCTAACACACCCCACCCCCCCCCCCCCCCCCCCCCTCAAACTCAGGGTGGATTCAGAACACTGAGTTTGGAGAGTAAGAAGTCATGCTGCGCTCGGGTTTATGCCTTTGGTTGGACCAAGTGGAATTTCTTGGACATGTGATCAGCAGAGAAGGAATTGCTGTAAATCCGGAGAAAGTAAAAGCAGTATTAGAGTGGAAAGTACCTAAGAATCCTAAGGAAATAAGAGCATTTCTAGGAATGGCTGGATACTATAGAAGATTCATTGAAGGATTTTCAAAAATAGCCGGACCCATGACCAAGTTACTAAGAAAGAATGTTCCGTTTGTATGGACCGAGAAATGTGAACAAAGTTTTCAGGAGCTTAAAAAGAAGCTCACAACAGCACCAGTTTTGGCCGTACCTGAGACCGGAAAGGATTATACGGTGTATTGCGATGCATCCAAAAATGGATTAGGATGTGTATTAATGCAAGATCACAAGGTCATTGCATATGGATCCAGACAATTGAAACCCCATGAACTCAACTACCCAACACATGATTTGGAATTAGCCGCAGTAGTTTATGCCTTGAAGCAGTGGAGACATTTTCTTTATGGAGCAAAGTGTGAGCTATACACTGATCATAAGAGTTTGAAATATTTCTTCACCCAGAAGGAGTTGAATATGAGGCAAAGAAGATGGTTGGAATTGATTAAGGATTATGATTTAACAATTAATTATACACCTGGAAAAGCTAATGTGGTAGCAGATGCTTTAAGTCGGAAGGTCATTTGTAATCCTTTAATGGAACAAGGGATGTCTAAAGAACTTAAAAGGGAGATAGAGAGGTTCCAGATAGAGATTTGGGACGGACCAGCATTAAATAGTATTATGGCAATGGATATTGTTGGAGAAATTAACATGGATTTGAAAGCAAACATAATATCTCATCAAGAAGAAGATGAATTCCTAGCAGAAGAAATAAGGAGAATTAAGGAAGGGAGGAGATCTGAGTTTATTTTAAGGACTGATGATGGATCTTTGTGGTTTCATGGTAGAATATGTGTTCCAGATATCAAGGAAATTAAGAGTATCATACTTAAGGAAGCACACGAAACACCTTATTCTATACATCCTGGGAGTACCAAGATGTATATGGATTTGAAAAAGATATTTTGGTGGAATAATATGAAAAGAGAAATTGCAAAATATGTGGCAGAATGTCATATTTGTAGTCAAGTGAAGGCTGAACACCAGAGACCAGCCGGATTATTACAACCTTTGCCTATTCCCAAATGGAAATGGGAAGACATCAGTATGGATTTTATCACAGGATTACCCAAAACAAGGAAAAATAAGGATGCAATTTGGGTGATTGTGGACCGATTAACTAAAAGTGCTCATTTTCTTGCTATCAATCAGAAAGATACAGCGGCAACTTTGATTGAAATCTATGTGAAAGAGATAGTAAGTAAGCATGGAGTACCTCTAACAATAGTCTCAGATAGAGGATCTATCTTTACTTCAGCTTTTTGGAAGCACTTGCATAAAAGATTAGGGACAGATCTTAATTTTAGTACCGCATACCATCCTCAAACTGGAGGACAGACGGAACGGACAAATCAAATATTGGAGGATATGCTGAGAGCATGTGTTCTAGATTTTGGAGGATCGTGGGATGAACACTTAGCATTAGCAGAATTCTCTTACAACAACAGTTATCAGAGTAGCATACAAATGGCACCATTTGAGGCTTTATATGGAAGAAAATGTAGATCACCAATCTGTTGGTTTGAAGTAGGGGAAAGTAAAGAGTTTGCACCGGAGTATATCAAAGAACAGCAAATAATAGTTGATATTATCCGAGATCGTTTAAAAATAGCTCAGAGTAGGCAAAAGAGTTATGCAGATCTTACCCGAAGACAATGGGAGCCCCAATTACAAGATATGGTATACTTGAGAGTTAGTCCGACCAAAGGAGTAAAAAGGTTTGGAGTAAAAGGAAAATTGAGTCCAAGGTATATTGGACCTTTTCGAGTATTAAGTCAGAAAGGAACCGTAGCCTTTGAATTAGAATTACCGGAGGTTCTATCACAAGTGCACAATGTATTTCATGTGTCACAACTCTGGAAGTGCTTAAAACCACCCGAAGAACCAATTGACTATGAGAAGTTAAATTTGCAACCAGACCTATCCTATGAGGAGCAACCTGAAAAGATTTTGGCTGAAAATTGGAAAAGATTACGGAATAGAGCTATCAAATATTGTTTGGTAAAGTGGAAGAATCATCCTGAAAGAGAAGCAACGTGGGAAAAAGAAGATGATCTACGACGGGACTACCCATATTTGTTCAGGTACCTCAGAAAAGAAACTTCGGGACGAAGTTTAGTTTAAGGGGGAGAGGATGTAATACCCCGCAGTTATAGGTTTCGAAAGGGTAGAAATAGGAAGTTTGCATCTTTGCACTCATGCATGCTTGAAAAATCCGAATAATTTTCGCGCTTTTATGCAAAAAGGACTAGTGGTCGAGATAACTCGATCTAGCATTAGTCGCCTATTTTGAAACCCTAGTTTTAAAAGTTGGGTTGGGTTATCAACTTTAATGAAAGTTTATTTAGGTAACTTCAAATTTGAATACAAATGTATCCACACTTGTAAATCGTATTTCTATTCTTCTCTCAAATCTTTGAATTCATGTTTATAATCAACACATACATTTCGTCTTAATATTCTAAGAATTCACATTCATGTAATTCCACATTTCATTCTCCACAAAAATTTCAATAATCATCATTACATTTCCCAAACAACTTTTCTTACAAATTGCAATAATATCCAACATCCAATACATTTTACAATTAAATTCTAATACACAATTTTAATGTCAATAAATTACAATATGCACTTCTGAGATAAAATAAATTACAAGAAACTTTACAAGTGGATTTGTTCCACAAATCTGTTACAAATAATATTATCAGGTCCTATTACAAATTTTCTATTGAAAAGTACAAATAAAAGAAAAACCTATAAACTAAATCCTTTAGATAATCTTCTGAAATTCTTCAACCTGAAAAAGCAAACAATTCACAAAGGAAAGAGTTGTTAAGGTTAGAAATGTTAGCCTAGTACATTGGTACTGGCTATTGATATAATACTTGGCAGAGTGTCTAATTCCATGAATTGGAATCAAGGAAAAAAATAGCGTGCTATCAAAAATAGCGTGGCCCTCCTCCAAAAGCTATACAAGATATAGCGTGATATAGCGAAGTTACATGTAAAATAGCGTGATGAAAAAATGCAAGAAATAACCCAAATATTAAGGATTTCAGCACTAAAAATTTGTCCAGAAGCAATACATGCTTAACCAGGTAACCATATTCAAATGCCAAGGCCAAATCAATGGCACAAATACAAATATGAGGCTTAAACCATGAAAATTAATCAACTAAAAGATAAACAGTTTAAACTTTAATCAGAATCATTAACATCGTCTTCAGAATAACTAGAAGAACCAACAGATTGCCCACCATCATCATTACCTAACGTAATTTCTAGGATTTTTGTTAGTGTAGCTATAACATTACCACATTTAGTGTGGTTTGGCGCGTATAAAACGCAAATAGCGTCATAACGTCAACTTTAGGCTAATGACATTGAGATCACAGTCCAAAAATCAAATCAAATATCCAACATTAAGCAACTTGATCATGCTCAGCATGCATTAAGCATGTAAAAGGGGCAAAGGCAGAACCAGCTTCACAACTTAGGCAACCTGAGGGACTAGCTGGTTATCACATGCATACATGATCATCTCCAAAGGATGTCCAAAGGCAACAAGGAAACAGAACAATTATCTCTGCCAAATATACAAATTAAATCTACCTTCTTAATTGTGGTGTCACATTTATCATTAATTTGATAAATGGACCCTATTCCTTAAAGCCCACAGGTAAAAACAGTTACAACCCAGTTACAATTCTAGCCACCCAAATCCATCAAGTAAATATCAATTCTATGGCAGCAGAGGGATGCCAAACAGTTCATAACCATAGTGCATAGCAGTAGTCGACAGGAGCTTGATAAGACCAAGTGAGGTGGAGGGATAACTCCCTGCGCAAGGATCCTAGCTGAGAGTAATCCACAAGTGGATTTGAAACCATTCCACAACTCAAATGGATGGACTTGAAACAGTTCATAACCAGATTGAACAACAGCAACCGGCAGAGCAAGGATAGGATCAAGGAGTGAGCCAAAAAGGGAGTAAACAATACCTTGGCACAGAAATTCAACCACCAGAGGATAAGAACCTCCATATTTTAACAGAAGAGTAGCAATTTGAGGTGGAGGAGGGCCACTGCAAGCAGCTTACACATTGCATGCAATTATCCTGGTGTCACCACCAGAATCATCAAAAAACCCTATAAATAGGGCAGCCAGCCGAATCCACAAAGCATCACACAGCCAAGCACATCACACACATTTCTGAAAATGTTCATCATCAAGAACATTAGCCACATCAAATCTTGCAGCTAGAACTATACACCTTAGGAAATTTGAAGCAGCTAGGAGGAGCAGGCTATCCACAAGACGCAGGTTGTCAGTATAGCCAGAAGACCAAGCTACTCAGCAGCAGCAGGTTGATCTTTTGAGTGTTAGGCAGAGAAGGAGAGAGTTAGCTAACTCTGATAATGACAGAGCCAAGCTAAGCATGTTTGCATGCATGGAAGGGGAAGTGAGGAATATCTGTTCTTATCAGAACCATGTTGAACATGGATTATGCTAAGGATAGATAAGAGGGAAGTGAAGCACCTGTTCTTTATTAAATACACAAGCCAGTAGCCTAGCATCTCTGTCACTAGAAGAAGCACAGGAAAGCATAAGAAAAGAATTTTCCAAAAACTAATTATGTTAGCCAGCTTCTGTGTAACTCCAGTGGAGGCATCACAGCATGCATAGCTAATTTTCTTTAGCCACAGAGATATTTCCACACCATTTCACAGCACAGAGCACAAGCCATAGCAGCAAATTAAGCCAAAGCCCTATTCTTTCTTCTCCAATCATTTTTGCCAGAGCAAATCATCAAAATTAATTCCAATCTTCACCCCTCACACCTCAGATAAATATACAAGCAACATGGCATCACATATTTTTCAACCAAGCAGAACAAAAATAAGGCACCAGGATTCTCAGATTGGGGCCAGTAAAACCCTGCTCGTAAGCGAAGATGGCGACTCCACCCCCACCTCCCACCCCATGACCTAACGCCGGCGATCTCTCATCTCCGGCCACCAAATCCCAAAACCCTTCCGATCATCCCCTTCCCCACCCACCAAAACCCTACTACCCATGGCAACTTCTCCCCCTTGGCGTTGGAAGGTGTCTTTCGCATCTACCAAGGATCTGGATCGTGGCACGTTCAAGGATCAAGATGGTTTTTTGGATCTCTGGATTTCAGGAGACAAGGAATGGATGGTTCTCAAGAATGCCAAGAATGCCCCAATCATTGGTAAACATCCGGATCCTTTAGAGGTGGTAAGCCCTAGATCCACCACCTCTCTCCCTGGTTTTGTTGTTTCGGTTATTTCATGTCTGCTGTCACCTACGGGATCTTTGTCATTCACGGCGTCATCTCCTGTTCGTGAGCCTATGGACCCTTCCTCAGATCCGGATTCTATTGCACATGTTTTGGATTTCTCCCCGGGTCATGCGATCAGGGCAAAAGTGCGGCAACTTTTCTCATCTGATGTAAACCCTGTCTCTAGATCACATCGTTTTTTCCTTGTGGTTTCTTTTAGCCGCACTTCTTTCAGATTGACAGAGCTTAATGCTAGTCTGGCACTCTCCGCTTGTTTGGGTGTCTCCTATGATGAAATTGGGATTTCAAATCTTGCTGGTAGAGTTTTCAAATTCTCAGTTAGTTCAAAAGCTGTGGGCTTCTTCATTACCAATTTGAGGTCATATAGCTGCAAATTGTTTGAGTGCTTCTTTCATCTATGGGGCTATGGTGGTCCAAATTGGCTGAGGGAGGAAAAGCTATACTATGCGGAACTGGATGCTGAATGGACTGCGGTCAATAGAAAGAAATTTAGGTCTGGTCACCTCTCTCCAAATGATGTCTCAGTTAAACATGCCTTCCGATCCATCAAGAATTCCCTCAGGACACATTCTTTTGTTGATCGGAGAACTCATGTGCAGCGGAATTCTTTGGCCGCCAGACCTAATGGGAAGCAGGCTTACCGTCCCAAAGTTCAGCTCTCTTCTGTGGATAAGGATGTGATCATGGACAAACCTGAAATTATACAATTTGGTTCTCTGCCTGCTGTAGTTTTGGCGGGATCTTCGGGCTCAAAAGTTATTTCCGATGGGCTTGATACCAAGATTGCAAATGGGCCGGCCTCCTCTGGTTCTACACCCAGCAACTCTGTTTTATCTGACCATGATCAAGCTTTTGAGGATTTAATTGACAATATGACGTTGCAAGTTTGGTCGTGCAACAGATGTTTAAGTTTTGAACACAAAACTGGTTTTTGCAAAGGAAGGATTCGGTGTTGGGCTTGTTTTAAATCAGGACACATTAAAAAAGATTGCCCGGGGGTAAAAGGGACTTTGCAGTGGGTTGCCAAGCAGACTACTACTCTGTCCCCGGCAAAAGGAATAAACAATGATGTTTACCCAAGCGTCGCGGCAAAATCCCCAATCCCCTGCGAAAACCCTACCTCCTCTGCCCCTCCGCCAAACTCCAATCTAGCTCCAATGGCGAACTTTCCGGTCGATCCAACTCGGTTTACACCAGCAGGCATGGATGTCGTGCAGCCCTGGGGGGATGATGAGCGTCCTGCAAGGATTTATGTTACTGCAGCTGCTGCGCCGCAGAGAAGGCATGAGCAATGGGCGATTGCGGAACTTGAACCAAGGCCACCGGCAGAGGAGATTGATGGTTTTCTTGAACAGATTGCGAATCATATCTTCAACGAGTACAACCTGGAGGTAATGAGTTTCGCTGAAAGTGCTGTTGGTCTTGGTCTGTATCGCCTTGCTAGTTCTGTGGCGAGAGATTTGCTGGTGGCGCAACATGCAGTTCCTTTTGGCAACGGGCGCATTCTTTCTTTCGCTAGGCATGATGCTGGAGAAAATTTTAGATCAACTGTCTATACTAGGCTCGGTTGGATCATGTTGCTTAATTTTCCAATGGATTACTGCACGGAGGACTTTTTGAGAAGCATGGTTAGTAAGTTTGGCAAGATGCACTCGTGGCACAGGGATGACCCCTCACCCACTAGGACTCTGATAAAGCTCTCTTATGGAGGGGTTCGTGACATACCTAAATCTATTGTTGTGCGTGAGACTCAGAGATATGGGGGTGTGGTGGTTTCTTGGACTGTACCAGTTTTTATTCTGCAGAGTGAGCAAGCTGATGTCTTACCTGGGGATGAATCCCCTGAGCCACAGGATGGTAATCCTCACCCCTTTCATGGGCCTCCTGTTATTCCTTTGGATGATGCCTGGGTTCCACCAGTTAACAATGAAGCTGGCCATGGATGGGGGCTTTGGGATGCTGGTGCAGCAGGAGAAAATAATGTTGTGCAGCAGGGTTGGGGTGATGATGAGATGCAGCACGATCAAGCCCCCCAGCAAGAACAACAACAGTCCTCTTCTACAGTTCAGTTCACTGGAGATTCAATTGATTCTGAAAACTATGTTCAAGCAGAGGGACCAGAGCAGATTATGGATGTGATTATTCCTGGAGTAGAGGGCCCTCAGATGGCTATTGTCCCTGCTGGTCATGCAATGCCTGGGAACCCTCAAGACCTTCAGCTTTTCAGGGTGTTGCTCCCTGACCCTGTTCTTGCCTGGAGTGAGTACCTGAGGTTCAATTGTGCCAGGTTACAGTTTGACAGAGGTTCCCTTTTCCTTTCGCAGATTTGTGGTCTTCTTGAGCCTGTTATAGATAAGAGGTTCCTTTCATCTGTATTTCCTTTGGAAGAAGTTAATTCTGCAGCTATTTCTGTGGAGGCTGTTACCCTCTCTGTGCCATCCAAGGCTCCAAAGAAAAGGGGACGCAAACAGTCTGTGGTGCTACCATCAGTTGTTAGTCGTCCCACTAGAAGCTCAGTTCAGAATGGGGGTTTCAGACTGGTGCCCATGCAACAGTCTCCAGAGCCAAGGAAAAGGCCAAGGTCGGCCAAGCCGAGCAGCAGGGATGATCTGGTGCCTCCTTTCACTCCCTTACGTGTGCTTCAGTTGGCGGGAAGGGAACTGGAAATTGAGGAGAAGGAAATTTCGAAGGAGAAGCTTGAGGCCTCTTCTAGCAAGCCCAGGAGCCCATCTTCTTCCAATGATAGTTAAGGCCAAATGTTTGGTGGGCCTTGTTGGCCTCTTTGAAGTGGGGGTTGTTATTCTTTTGCTAAAACTGATCATGCTGGTTCTGTTATGGTACTATAATCTTTGGATGCTTTTGGATGTCTATGTTATGCTATTTTGTCTTTCTGTGATGGACAAATTCCTTTTCTCTTATATATCTGGTTTTTATGGATAATAATCATCAAACTCAGCTGGATTGGATGGTTTTTGATTGGAATGTGAGAGGTCTGAATGACAAAAATAAGAGGCTTGCTGTGTATAATAAAATTGAGGAATGTCATGCTGCTGTAATTTGTCTTCAGGAGACAAAATGTCAGAATTTTGATCATTCGTTTGTCAGATCTTTTTGCCCCAAAAGATTTGATCAGTTTGTTTTTTCCCCTTCTGAGGGTGCTTCTGGGGGTTTAATTGTTTTATGGAACAGCTCTGTGTTCCATGGAAGGCTGGTTGAAATTCACAGATCTGCTATTAAAATTAATTTCACTTCAGTGCATAATTCTGAGACCTGGACTCTAATTAATGTGTATGGGCCTTGTAAAGGAATCGAGAGGGACAACTTTGTTACCTGGCTTTATAACCAACATATTCTAATCCACGAGAACTGGTTAGTTGTGGGGGATTTCAATTTCATTAGGTCAGTGGATAACAGGAACAGACCTGGAGCCGACTTGAATGATATTCTTTTGTTTAACGATGTCATCAGCCATCTGGGATTAATTGAGCTTCCACTTAAGGGCAGGTCCTTCACATGGTCTAATATGCAGCAGGACCCACTTTTGGTGCAGTTAGACTGGTTTTTTACCTCTTGCCAATGGACCCTGTCTTACCCAAATTCTACAGTTTTTCCCCTGGCTAAAATTACCTCTGACCATCTTCCTTGTGTTATTAAAATTTCAACCTCTATCCCAAAGGCTAAAATCTTCAGGTTTGAAAATCATTGGGTGCAGCAACCTGGATTTATTGAGCTGGTTCAGGAAGTATGGAATAGACCCACTAAGTGTGCCTCCTCAGTGGGGATTATTTCGGCAAAATTAAAATCTTTGAGATATGAGTTGAAGAGATGGGGAAAGAGTCTGTCTCACATCAAAACTCTTATTTATAAGTGTAACATGGTGATTCTCTTCTTTGATCAGTTAGAGGATTTGAGAGTTTTGAGTACTCCAGAATTCAACTTCAGGAATATTGTAAAGGTACACATCAAGAAGTTGTTACAGATTCAGTCTGATTATTGGAAACAGAGATGTACAATAAGGTGGGTTCAGCTGGGGGGGGGGAGAACACTAAATTCTTTCATGCTAAAGCAACTGAGAGACACAGACATAATGTTATCCCCTCTATTATAGATAGCAATGGCAATACCTTGGAGGATCATCAAGATAAAGCTGCTGCTTTCTGGCATAGTTTCAAAGGGAGGATGGGAGTTTCTTTTAGTACCAATGATCAAGTTGATCTTAAAAGGTACTTGTCTGCAGTTCCTGGACTAGATAATCTTGCTGATGCCTTTACTGATGAGGAGATTGACGGAATAGTAAAGCATCTCAAACCTGACAAAGCCCCTGGACCTGATGGGTTCACTAGTTTGTTTATCAAAAGGTGCTGGTCTATCATACAGAGTGATTTTAAGCAATTATGTGCTGACTTTCATGATGGGAAGATCTCTCTGGAAAACATTAATGGGTCCTATATCACTCTGGTTCCTAAAAAGCAATCTCCTGAAACTGTTAATGATTTCAGGCCTATTTCTTTGACCAATACCTCCCTAAAATTTCTTACCAAGTTGGTGGCAAACAGGTTTCAAGCTATCATCTCCAATTGCATTCATGATAATCAGTATGGTTTCATTAAATCAAGGACAATCCAGGACTGCTTAGCATGGTGTTTTGAATATATTTTCCAGTGCAAACAATCAAGGAGAAAGGTGGTGGTTGTGAAAATTGATTTTGAGAAGGCCTTTGATACAATTGAGCATAAGGCCATTCTACAAATAATGGAATGCAAGGGGTTCCCACCCATTGTGATATCCTGGGTCAAAGAGGTGCTTAGTTCTGGGACCTCGTCTGTTCTGCTCAATGGAGTACCTGGAAACAAATTTCATTGTAAGAGGGGAGTCAGACAGGGTGATCCTCTCTCCCCAATTCTATATGTTCTGGGAGGAGATCTATTGCAGAGCATTGTTAATCTGGCTTTTGAGCAGGGAAGATTGAAATTGCCCATTCCTGTCGAAGGAAAATTCCCTGTGGTGCAGTATGCTGATGATACTTTGGTTTTCTTACCAGCTGAATCAGATCAGCTCCAGACATTTAAAGAGCTGCTTGATCTCTTTGCCTCCATTACTGGGCTCAAGGTGAATTACCATAAATCTTCATTGGTGCCAATCAATATTTCTTCTGAGACGGCTGTGTCCCTAGCTGGTATTCTGGGATGTCAGATAGCTGATATGCCTTTCCCTTATTTGGGTCTTCCCATGGGCACAACCAAACCGGCGATGAAGGATTTTGCTCCCCTAATTGACAGAGTAGAAAGGAGGTTATCTGCCACAGCTTCTTTTTTATCCTATGGTGATAGTCTAGTTTTGGTAAATTCTGTGTTATCATCCCTGCCTACTTACTATATGTGTTCACTGGTCATCCCAAAAGGGGTGATTGAGGTGATTGATAAGGCTAGGAGGAGATGTCTCTGGAGGAAAGATAAGCATAAGGAAAGAGTTAATTCCCTGGCTGCATGGGATATGGTATGTAAACCCAAAAAGAAGGGGGGGCTGGGAATTGTTAATTTGCATGTGCAGAATAAGGCCCTACTGATGAAACACCTGGATAAGTTTTATAATGACGCTGACCTGCCATGGGTGAAATTAGTCAGGAATTCTTATTATCACAATTCAGTGCCCCATGCTGTCACGATGAGTGGCTCTTTTTGGTGGAGAGGGGTCTTTAGTCTTGTGGATGAATGGAGGGCGATCACCAAGTGTGAAATGGGTGGTGGAAGCTCCATCCTGTTCTGGGATGATTTGTGGATGAACAGGTTGCTATCTCACCAATTCCCAAGGCTGTTTTCGTATGTCAAGGACAAGTTGATTTCGGTCAAGGAGTATCTGAGGCTCGAAGATCCAACTGCTGCATATTATTTGCCTCTTTCTGTGGAGGCTTATCAGGAGTATATTGACATGACACAGTTGCTACAAAGCGTGGTTCTCAGTGAATCCTCTGACAAATGGATCAGTTGTTTGGCAAAGGGGAAATACACACCAAGTAGTTTCTACCAGTTTTATTTCTCTGGTATCACTACTCACATGCCTTCTTGTTGGATATGGAAGTCAAAATGTATGTCCAAGCATAAGGTCTTTGCTTGGCTCATACTACATGACAGGATCAATACAAAGGACATGTTAATACGCAGGCATTGGAACGTTACAAATAATCATAATTGTGTGCTCTGCCCTCGGCACCAATATGAAGATTGGATGCACTTATTCTTCCAATGTAATTTCAGCCAAAGAGTCTGGTCATATCTGCAGATCAGCTGGCATGATGCTTCAATGTTGGATAATCTGTTGATCGCCAGGAAGGGTTTTGAGGGACCCTGTTTTACTGAGATTGTTATTTTGGCCTGCTGGAATATTTGGAAGCAGAGGAATGGTTACATTTTTAAGGAGATTTTGCCTTCATTCAGAAGCTGGAAGGCTGGTTTCTTCGTAGATGTCACCTTGCTTGGGCATAGGGTGAAAGATTCCATTAAACCTCTTTTGTCATCATGGCTTGACAACTTACAATAAGTTTTTGCTTGTAAATATTTGTAATTATTGCCTGTACAATTGTTCGTTCTTTCAATAAAGGGCTGTGGGGGCCTCCCCTACAGTATTTAAATTCAAAAAAAAAAATAAGGCACCAGTAGAATTTTTGCTAAGTACCAGTGAGAAAATCTTGAGCAGCATAGGAGCTAAGCTAGATCAGAAAGGAGTCTTGAAGGAGGAGATAGCAGAGAGGAGGAAGAGGAACCTTACTGTGCGCCCATGGCCGTAACGGCATGACGACGGGGCAGTGCCCGTGTGGTCATGATGGAGGACCAAGGGAGGAAGTCGCACCGCAGCAACACCACTCCAGCACCACCGTAGCACGGAGACGAGCTCCACACCGGCGGCGGAGCAGAGCAAGAGTCGGGAGCACGATTAATCGCGCTGCAACCGAGATCTCAACCGGGGGACGAGCCAGCACGCACGCGTCGGTGAAGAAGAAGGAGAGCAGCTAGGCAGAACCAGAGAGCAGAACCGAACCCTAGTCATGGCGAGGTAGCCCAGAGGAGGAGAAGCATGGTGGAGCAGCGCCATGACCGAAACCCTAACCCTAGGGATGGGTTGCGCACGAACACACCAGAAGAGGAAAAGCAGATCGACGGGGAGGAGAAGAGAGAGCGTCGAAAGAGCTTTCTTTTGCGCCCTAGCACGACGACGGAGACAGCCGGAGCACGCCGGAATCAGTCGGCGACGGCGGAGGCGAAAAGGGGATCGTGTCGACCACGGGAGCGAGAGAGGAAGAGAGCGAGAAGAGGGGAGAAGAGAGTGGGCCGGATTGGTTGGTCCCACCGAACCGGTACGAGTTGACCTGGTTCAACCCAGTAAACCAGGGACTTGTTTGTAATTTCTAAAAATTGCTGAATTCAAATCAAATCTAAATTTTAACACAAATTTTAAAGCCAAAACAAGAGTCCTAAAAATCAGATAAAAATATGTTTTTTAACTCAAAATTTTGCAAGGATTTCAAAAATGATTTTTATTTGATTTATTGAAAAATATTTCTTGAGTGAAAAATTCAAAGATCCTTAAGTGGAAATGATTTGAATTATTTTCCAAAATATTCAAAGATCCTTAAGTGGACATGATTTGAATGGTTTTTAATATTCAAGGATCCTTCAGTGGAAATGAATTGAATTATTTTCTTAAAGTAAAATAAATTACTATTCTGTGAATGACTGTCCCGTAACTCATCCTAGGTAAAACACACAAAAAGGGAAAAATCATCTTAAAATATGAAGGGGGGGAATTTTCCAAAACCTTTAAAAATCATTTCATCTATGCATAATAGCATAAATTGGATTTTCAAACATTGTCTTATAAAGACAATGATGTTGATTTTCAGAACACGAGGTTCACGAATCGCCGGAAGCTTTAGACTGCACTACTTGTCAGTCTCAAGGCAAGTTCATTCTTGCATACCGTTTGATGTATTTTTATCAAAGTACTTGTAAAGTTACCTATACGTTCCTTTCACTTGCATCAAAAAGAAAAAGTATTTTTGAATGATGTGGTATATACTATTGGTTGGCGATGGAACAATGGTAAGATGAATAGGTACGGTGTTCCATCGTATGGGAAGGTATATATCCTTAGGAACTAATAACCCCTGTTCCAGTGATCCTTTCGCCGTAGTAAAAGCATCAACCAACGGACTTTGTATGGGCGGGGTCAGTAAGAGGCTTCTTTTCTCATCCGCATATCCTCGGCAGGCCTACACCGGGTTGGGACGTTGCGGCGGCCAACAGCGTGGAAGCGCGTGCTCTTCCTGCCCGACGGGGTAATTGGTGGGGAAGCTTGGGAGGGGTGTTGGGTATGCGTGGAACATGATTCCCCTACCGCATCACAAATGGGCGGATGTGTGTTGATTTGGGAGAAGCTCCACATGACTGGATGTCCTGAGTCTTGGCTATAACACTCATGGAGTGTAAAGAGAGCATATATAAGGCCAGGCAACTGTTGGGTAAAGTGATGCAACTCTGCAGAGTCAAATAACAAATTTGTGATTTCACAACCGCGTTCCCGGTATGGAACTACGAGATCGAGGCCGGAATGGAGTCCCATTTGGATTCACAAGACCGGTGGAGACTGTGGACATAGTTTTCAGAATAAAATCAATCTTTTGAAGAAATGTTTACAAAAACTTGCATCTATGCCAAAGACCCGAGGTTTTGGCAGTAACTAGTGCATGATACACCTTATCTATATATATATTCAGAACTTGCTGAGTAACGCTGTTGCTCACCCTTTCCCTTTTGACCCCATGCTTAGACTTTGAGGAGGTAATCAAGGAGAGTTATGGAGCTTACCATGAGGACGAGGTGTACTACGAGGAACCTGATCTATCCGGAGGGGTGGAAGGCGTCGACTACCTGATTGCTTATGGAGGCGATGATGATGAGCCCGAGACTTAGTCTCCTATCTTAGGGGCAGGGCCGAGCAATTCTAGACTAGTACTACTTAGGTTGTTGAGCCCAATGGTTCTTAGTTTGCTTCTTTCTATCGTTAATAAGTTGACTTCAGTCAACCGTACTGTAGTTGAAATTCCTCCCATGTCGGAGGAAGACGTTGAAGCTTTTGTACATTTCTGGCTTGTAATCTTTAGCAGTGTGTAATAAAGTGGACCCGCAATGTTTCTGTTGTACTACTCTGAGGGATGTAATATTTACGGATAGGTCCTTCCGTGGATGTTATGTCAACGACTTGTACACTACAATATGCAGTGGTGTGCGGGGTCACCGCACGACTCCTCGTGCCTGAGTTAAAAGGTGTTGAATGTAGCCTAGTTGCATCTGGAAAAGCTGGATACAAGGCTTGCTGAGTCAAAGCTGTCTTCAGTAGCTCGATAGCCTCACGAGTCTCCTGACCTGCTGGTCCCTCTGGTACCACGATATTCTCCAATCTCAGAGTCGCCGCATGAACGTTGTCCATAGGATTAGAGTAATGTCCCTCTGGAGTATGAAATCTGTTAGGCTGAGATCCTAAGCCACCAGATGCTCCTCCTCCGACTCCTCCTTCAGGCGGTGGTCCGTTGGTACGGCTGCCTCCCGGTCCTTCTGGGGGTGGTGGTGGTGGTGGTGGTGCTCCTGTTCCTCCTCCTGCGGCGCCTCCTGCAGCCGCTGAGCTTCCTAGTCTGGCTCCTCCACCTGGACCATTGGGTGTGGTAAATAGATTGGTTGGATTGATGTGGACTCCATCACGCAGGCGACTCCTGGCTCTATGGTGCTGAATTGAAGTAAGCTCCTCGCGGCGCCTCCGCACGACTTGAGCTTCATCTTGGACTCGGGCCTGCTCTTCGGCCAGTCTACGGTTTGCCTCTGTGATATCAGCTAGTTGCCTCTCCAACGCAGCACGAGCGTTGGTTAACTCAGCCGCTCTCTCTGCGGCATTATTTGCATTAATTTTCTTTGTCAATAGAGCTGGATCAAATTGATTTCCACCGTTTCCAGACATGTAGACTCCCACAACACGGGCGCGTACCAGCGACTCCTCATAATTTTCTTCCTCTATACCATACCCAAAATGATCTTCAAACAAGGGTAAGATAGACTCTGAATCTGCATCGTAATCTGGATCTGACTCTTGCAACATCTCCCGCTTCTGAGCTTGGGGCTCCTCAGACTCGGCGATGATGCCGACTTATGAAGTTCCAACCGACTCCTCGCCATCGGACTCGACGACAACGGTTGCCTCTGATACAGATTCCGCCGAGTTCGCGCGAAGACCCGACGCGCAAACCATGCCGACGAACACGTTGATTCCTCCAAAGACAAGCTGGTAGCCCTCGTCGACTTCGTTCATCTCCGAAGTCCAGCCTGAGTCATCGATCTCGATTTCTCCATGTTCATTAGTGTAGACCCGCCCGATGGCGAGTTTTTCCATAGCCCGACGAGCTGCTCCAACGATCTCTACTCCTCTCATCACCATAGGCCCCACGGTGGGCGCCAACTGTCGTGGGGTTGTCACGGCAAGTTCTTCCTTGGGGAAGATGAGTTCTGGGGCCATCGGTGATTGAAGTACATAGGAACGGTTAATCTCGCCAGGGAACAAGGATTTACCCAGGTTCGGCCCCTCTGATTAGAGGTAAAGACCTACTTCCTGCTTCTATGTTATTGCTCTTTGCTAGATCTCAATTATAAGGACCCGGCTCCTACAATTCAGGAGCCGGCGACTTCTCTCTGGTGGTTAGGGTTTCTCTGAATCGACTTGACTTAGCTTACTACGATCCAGGGCCCTCCTTATAAAGGTGGCGGGTCCCTAGACTCACAATCTGTACTGAGTTCTACTCATATACGGAGTCCTACTCTAGGCTTTGTCCTTCCAAACTAGAACTCCGGGTTGTACTTGGACTCCTTCTTTGGACGAGCCCCCTTCTCCACACGGGCCTTGGTCGGCTTGTCTCCAGCCCAGCCCATGTGACTTGTCTCGTGACTCGGCATTGGCCTTCTTGGTCTTGGCGGGTCTACTTTTTGGGTCCATGGGCCTACCTATAAAGTAGCCCCCCATCAAGAATCACCACCACCACTTCCACCTTTCAGGCCTTTGGGAGAGCAAAACTTTATGCAATACATGTAATTTATGCAAGAGACTCAGAATAAGTTTATGGCGGAACTGATGGGCTAGATTGGAAATGCTAGAGGTCCTGAAGCCAAGACGTCCAGTTTGTCAGATTTCTTAAACACCAAGGCTCTACCTTTTGCAACAGTGCCTGAACCAATGGATGTCGAAGATTGGCTAACCGACACGGAGAGGAAGCTGAAGGCGTTAGGCGCCAATGATGAGGAAAAGGTGCGTTATGCAACCCACCTTCTGACTGGACCAGCCGCATCTTGGTGGGAAAACGAGGTGATTCTGCAACCACCGGAGAAGGTGTTCACTTGGGAGGAGTTCAAGGAGAAGTTCCGAGAGTATCATGTATCGGAAAGTGTTAAGGAGTTGAAGAGGCGGGAATTCGAGGATCTTCAACAAGGTTATCCAATGATGAGGTACATCAAGGAGTTCAGTAAACTATCTCGCTATGCGTCGGATGAGGTGAACACTGATGCCAACAGGGTTAAAAGGTTCCTAAGGGGATTGGATCCATATGCGGCAATGCAACTGAAAATGACCAAGCCAAGGAATTTCCAGGAATTGATGAATTCGACAATCACCTGGGAAAATGACTACAAGGTGGTTCAAATGAGCCGACAGAAGAAGGAGAAAACTAAGGCCAAGAAGTTTCAACCTAACAGGTCCACTCCCAACTTGAGTTTCAAGCTAGAATCCAACCGGGTGGAGCACCGGCTAATCGTGGAGCGTTCAATCCAAAGAGAAGAATCATGCCACAACTGCAGGATTCCTGGTCATGTCAAAAGCGAATGCAGGAAACCCAAGATTGTTTGTTTTGGATGTGGTCAAGAAGGACATGTCAAGCCAGATTGTCCTAATAAGCCAGCTGGATGAGGTTTCAACCGAGGTAGAGGTAAACCTGGAGGAAATGGTGGACCATCAGCTGGAGGAGGAGGTAATGGAAAGAATAACAATGGCAAGAGGGGAAGGTCTTTTGGAAAGCTGAACTGCACATCTTTGGAGGAGGCCGACACCTCGGAAACTGCTATGCTGGGTACGCTCGGCATTCGTACTCATCCTGGCAAAGTTCTATTTGATACTGGTGCTACAAATTCTTTCATATCCAGTGAGTTTGTTGATAACTATGGGATAAGTTGTGTGCCGTTAGACCGCCCCATTCCGGTTATGACAGCTGGGGTACGCTATTTGTTGTGGTGGCGTCAATGACATATCCATAAAAGATGGAAAAGATTGTGGGACAAGGCAACGATGGTGCTCACGCGGTATTGGGATACAAGCACTGCAAACACAGAGATGTACCCAGGTTCAGGGCCCTCGTGATGAGGAAAACCCCTACGTCCTGCCTTGCTACTCTCTATTCCTAGATCATGAACAAACGGGCTACAATGATGCTCCTGGAGCTGTTCGTGGTGCGTTACGGCTAGGGGACTTAGCCGGACGGTGGTTGTGTTGCGTGGGTCTCCCATCCTACCAAGCATGCCCCTCGCAGGAGGCACTACCCCGCCTTATAAAGTCAGCGGGCTAGGGTTAGGGTTTACAGGGAGATTACATTTGTGTCCCTATGATGTCATCTAAAGTACAATCCGGCTTCAGCTGGATCATCATGACGTGTAGGGGAGGCGCCCGACAGGAGACGTTGCCGGTCTCCTCTTCCTGGCCCACTTGTACTTGTTTGTCGGTGGTTGGGTCCGTCTTGACCTCCAGCTAGCCGGATGACGGCATCCGCCTTGATTGGACCGGCTTGGCACAACCGGCTTGGTGCCTTTGTTGATTGTCTATCTTATGGGTACATGGGGTTCATATCCCCAACACTAGCCCCCGAGGTCGTGGGGTCTTGAATGCTTGCAGGGAAGGCTTCACGAACTTCCCCCATCTTTAGTTGTCTCTCGTTGCGGATGCCGGAGTCCGGCTGTGAGTAGCAGGCTTGATGCTCGAGGTGTCGATGGTGGTCAGTTCGGCTCCATGTCGCCGGCTTCCGAAGACCTTGATTGCTCCGCCTTGCCGTCTTTAATGTCTGGGCCGTGGCTGACGTCAGCCACGTTCCCACGTCCCATCGGCTTCGGCGTGTGTCGTGGTGGTGCACGGACAGATGCCATATAGGCTTAAGGTGGGGCCGATTGGACGCTGGAGGTACCGGGGAGGGCTTGCACGTGAAGACATACACACTCGAACACACACACACACACACACGGTTTTACCCAGGTTCGGGCCTCTCGTGAGGAGATAACACCCCTACTCCTACTTGTCTGATCTATATATGTGGGTTACAACTGAGTTACAAGCTGCTCCTTGAGCTGTGTGGGAAAGAACTAAGAGCTTTGGGCTCTCTACCGAGTCTCGGAGCTCTCTACCGAGTCTCGGAAAGGCTATGTGGCTCTCCTGCTAGCTCTCAAGGAACGACCAAGTGTTTATCCAGCGTCTGGGTATGCGTCCCCGTAAGAGGAGCCCCTGGTGCTCGTTATATAGGGAAACCCAGTGTACAGAGTTAGGGCTGACGTTTGTGCTGGCGTAGGCAGCACTGTGGCCACGCCGGGGTCTCTGACTGCTTCCGTCACCCTTGCGTGGCATGTCCAGTTCATCAACTCCTGTGCACTGCTCCGCCGTACTACATAGGTCAGCAGCGTGGAGGTCTGACTGCCCATGCTACCACCGAGTCAAGGAGTTGGCAGCACGTCCTGTCCTGCCAGTGGCAGGCCCCCTGCCCCGTGACTGTAGGGACAAGACGTACGCCACGACCAACGCCGAGATAGAGCTTCATTGTGGCGCCCTTGCTTAGAAAAGCAATGACACATCGTGAAATATGCTATTCCCTGGATCGAGTATGGATAGCAATTCACAAATAGATGTAATACCATGCATCAATGTCAAATAATTATTACATCGCAAGATCCATAAATAAAATATTCTTTACAAATTGCATAGCCAAAGGCTAGCTTGAATGCAAAGTTTGGCAGCGGAAACATAAGTAGCACAGAGAGCTTCATCATCTTCATGTGCCACTGGCATACATGTTGGTTGCAAGCTCGAAAGGTAGACGTCCTCACTCTTCATCGTAAAAACCTGCAACATTAACATTGCAGCCCAGGGAATTTGGGTCAATACCTTGTGACAGGCTGGCAAGTGATACTTTGGTGGAATATAGAATGGCATGACTAATACTACATGCTTATATGGCTGGTGGAGTTCAAGGCTATTGCGTAAAGCAAATTTTGTCCTACTTTTCATAAACATCGTATTCTCAACTTTTCAATATGAGACACACCCATGGAACGCATCCAAGGTCTCATATACCCGAGTTCACCCATCAAATTTTATTATGAAATTGGAATGAGGAGATTTTCCATCGACATCCTTGTCCAGCTGCTCAGAATTGTCCGTAACCGGGGACACGGCTATGATCATAGTTTTACACTCTCGAGAGGTTGTGCACTTTCACCACGAGACTCCATCAACCCATTCTGTCCTTGACCTTCTTGAAGTGAAAAGGAAAGGTGAAGATGAAGACGAGACCTTTGGGAACCAGTCCCCTGTTCGTCAGACAGACCCATACAAGACATTCATCCGCTGAGAACTGTCGGAATCAGGTTCCTAGAACTTACTTAGTCAAGGCAGAGCCATAATACCAAGTGGCTGCACTGGAAGCAATCTAAACTTGGAGTGACTTAAATCTCTTTGTTCCTGGGTGGCCGTTCGCAAGTGCACGTACTCAGGTTCACACCATGAAAATGGGCCTGAGCAGCCACTCAACTTTGACCACCAATAGAGCAAGACCAATTGCCACCCAGGTAGTTCATTAACTTAGTATAGTTTTTATCCTTTCATACTACAATAAAACATTTCAGCATAGCAGTTCTAACTTCTACCAAGTGAATGGGTTCCTAAATCAACATGAATAAAGGGTGATATACTAAACAGGTCTGCATAGCAATATAGTAGTACACCTATCATGCATACTACTGAAATAGTCTACCATGCAAATATAATAAAATAGTAGGTCTTTCATGAAAGGTTGTATGCACTTGCCTTTTGGAACTTGTCGTTGCTCACACACTCTTTTTCAACGTAGCTCAAAGCTCTCCGTTAAATCTATACAATGCAAACAATTGACAATAAGCAACAATACAACAATCAAATAAACAAACATAACAACAAACATGGATAGAAACAGACATATCTTGGTTGGGGGTCCAAGTTTCAATACATGATCCCATATGCAAAAAGAATCAATGTATTAAGGTTTGGGGTTTGCCATTTGGGTCCAGGGTTGGCCTGAAATCAAATTTGAATAGGTTGAAGGGTTGTTTCAAAGGTTGTAGGGATTGGTCTTGATCAGAGTGATCACACAAAAGAGTTGGTCAAAAGAGTTTTAAAAACATTCTGTAACTATAGTTTGCAAAACATTAACATTTAAATGGCCTTTGGCACACTTTCAATGTTTATGTTTCAAAAGGTGCTAGCTTAGCATGGTTTTGGTCTTCTCTGGACAGATACAAATATTTGAAGAAATTTTCTAAAAGAAAACAAATTAAAAGGATTTATAGAAATAAAACTATATCAGAAATACTCCAAATTGAGTTTCTGATTTTGAAATCATTTTAAAACTACCAAAAATTAATTATAATAGTGGGATCATGTCATGCATGTTCCAAGGTTTCCAGAAATATTTTATTTGCAAAATTTGGACTTATAGATTTAAAACTATGTCAATTTTACTCAAATGACTCATTTGAAATTAGAATAAATTTGGATTTGTTACACTGAAAACTAACAGTGCCAAAAGATTCTACAAGTCCAGAGCTTTTCAAAAAGATAAAGTTTGCTAAATTTGGCCAAAGGGTTTAAAAGTTATGAAGGTTTGAAGTTATAGGGTCTATTCTGCAAAAAGGCCATTTTAAATCTATTCGGAAAAAAAACCCAGAAAAAGGCGGGCCACGCGGCGGGCTGTGATTGGTCGGGCTTGGCTTGAGCCGGGCTTGAGCCGCGGCTACGGCTCGGCTAAGCCGTACCGGTTCGGTCGGCTCGATCTAATCGAGGCCGTCGGAAGCAGATCGGACGGTGCAGGTGTTAGGGTTTCTCACCCCGGCGGCGGGGGTCACCGGAGACAGGGGAGACGGCGGCGGGTGGCTCGGGCGTGGATGCGCTAGTCGCTTCGGTGCTTCCCCGAGACGGTGGAGTCGGCGAAGAGGCGCGGCACGACACCGCGAGGTCGATGGCGTGCTTGGCGGGCTCGATGCCGTCTTGTATTAGCGGCGGAGCAAGGACGAAGTGGCGGTGGCGGACGGTGACCGTCGGGTCGACCACGGACTCGACGATGGGGCTGCAAGAAAAATCAAGGAAGGGGTCAGGTAGGTCCGCGAGGGCACGGAGAGGAGAAAGCGACCAAAAGGAGACGGAGGGGACCTTCGGTGTCGTCGGAAAAGGAGAATACACGGCGGCGGCCGTGCGGACTCCGGCGAGCGATTTTAGCGGCCTGGGGGCACGAATTGGAGGGGGACAAGAGGGCAAAGAGAGAGGGTGTCGTGGGCTTCAAGGGGGAGGGTTCGGTGTGTCGATCCATGCCCCGAAACGCTCGCAATCAACACGAGAAAAATCGAGTTGAAACGGCCGTCGACGGGTTGATGAGGATGACATCATATAACGTCATCAATTTGTTTTTTTTTTTCATTTCTTTATTTTTCTGTTTTCTTTTATAGATTTTGATCGAAGGCTCCAAATCAAGTCAAATAAATTTGTAAAATTTTGTAAAATTCCAAATATTCAAAATAGACATTTAGGAAATGTTTTTGGTCAAAACAAAATTACCAAAATACCCTTTTAGTAAAATTTGCCTTATATGGCTATTTGGGGAAACTTAAAGTAAGGGTTTATAAATACCAAAATCATTTAAATAAAAACTAGAGAATTAATATGAGTAATATCATTCAAAATGATAACTCATTTTCGTAATTAAAGATAGTTTAAGATAAAACATTTTATAAAACAAAGATTGGAAAGATGTTTAAATCATTTTCTCAAATAGTTTAGGGTTTATAATGTCCCCATATTCTTTATTTTAAAACCAAATATCCAAGTGGAAGTACTATTTGAAAACTCATCTAAATAATTTATTTCCAAAACATTAAAGTTGAGATTTGAAGATAAAGGAATATTTAATTTAAAATATAAGTTTGAAGATGTCAAAACAATCTTCTATAAAAGCTTTTCTTGATTTTTGGAGACTTTGTTTAATTATTAACAAAAGTTTTAAATTTTTGTGATTTTTAAAACATTCCAAAATTTGGGATGTTACATTCATTCCTCCTGATCCGTCATAGGCATGCCAGACATTTCCTAACTCGGTTTCTCCTCTCCTGCACATAAGAACAACAAAGGAGATCCCGACATATAGAACACATGATCCGACATAGGGCTATGTCGGTAAGCCCTTACCCGGTTGACCCCGAATAAACCCATGTGCATGTCGGTTTATCATTGACTCGGTCAACTCCGAGTCGAAGCTTATTTCACCATAATGACCCATCTCGGGGCCTGCCCCCCGACATTAGTCCCCGAAGCTGGCGCGGTCCTGCAGCCTCGGATGGAGGGCCACGGCAGGTTTACCCGAAAACCAGCATTCTTACTTGATTACCGACATCACATACGTAGGCAAACCATTTATATGTCGGAAAGCAGATTCGCCTCCATCATGATATTCGACTTAATGTCGGATCATTCCGACTCACAGGAAGAACCCTCGGCTCCTCCGAGTCATTGGTTCCTCTACGTGGCAGAGCAACTCTGCTTAACGCCTTGGTTCTTGTGCACGGATGGACGTGCCACTGGCACGCACGCCACTTGCGTCATGCCGGTCGCCTCGGAGACTGTGCGCACGCAAGCACTCAAGTGCGGTGGACCGCACCGCTCGCGTCGCCTTGGGTCCTGCCCGATCAGGTGTACCGCTCAGAGCCGTTGGCTCCCTGTAACCCATCGTGGGGTGGATCGTGCGGCAGTTAAGCCGCTAAGGAGATCGTGGCGGGGATCGTGGGGCGGTAACTACCCGTCCGTTACGGGATCGTGCGCAGAAAATCAAGCGCCAACGATCTCCTCAAATCGCCCATAAATAGTAGGGGAGAGGGCGCTGTTTCCCCCCTCCGCATTCATTCGTGCCTTCCTTCTTCTTCCTCTTTCTCTCCAGCGCGCAGAGCACAAGCAACACCGCACGCCACCGCGCACAGCACCGCCGCTGCTCGCACCCACGCACCAACGCCGCCGACGCACAGCGCCGCCGCCGTACGCCGCGACACCGCGGTAAGATTTCCTCTTCTTCTTTCTTGCTCACTAGCATCTTGCCTCCATCGGTGCCCTCTGTTCTTGTTCTTCCTCCTGCTCTTCCTCTATTTTTTATCGCGGCGACGCATCGGGCGCCGCCGGTGAGTTTGTGGTCGTAGATGCGGTTCTCCACCGGTGGACTAGCCTCCGTAGCATTGTTTCTTCCTTTTCTCTTTTTCTTGTTTCGCACTTAGATCTCTCTTCACTGCCGCTTGCTATTCTTCCTCCTTAGTTACCTTTCTCTGTGATGAAGTTGATCTCACCGCTGGTGACCCCTTTTTCAGATTTCTGCAACCTTTCGCCGACATGTCGGACAACCCCAACCTCGAGGTGGTAGAGGTAGAAGAAGGAGTTGCGGAGGAGTCCACCCGAGCCACCTGGGAAGGCTCCTATGTCGCCATAGCCGACATAGACTGGTTGATCCGGACTCGGCGGATCCCTACCGAGGTGGAATGTCGGCTTCCGGGTCCAGAGACATCGCCGGATATCAGGGAGGGAGAATATGTCGTCTTCATCGCGCATTTCGAGCGAGGATTCGGTCTACCCGCCAGCGCTTTCTTCCGCAACTTCCTCAACAAATTCGGCCTTCAACCTCATCAACTCCCGGCAAACGCCTTCACCACACTTTCAGCCTTCGTCTCCTTCATGGAGGGTTATCTCGGCCTCTGGCCAACCGTCGAGGCGTGGTCCAAATACTTTCACTTTCGGAAACAAGTCGTTGCGAATCCTGATCATCCGGACGCACCCAAGGAAATGACTCAGTGCGGGGCCGCCACCATCGTACCTCGGCGCGGCTCCATCTTTCCCCGGGTCCAAGGGCTGGAGTCATGCCGGAAATGGCAGAGCTCCTTCTTCTACGTGAAGAACACAACCGAGGTTGACATGATCAACCTGCCGAGATTCTCCATCGGCCCCCCAACCGCGCAGCTCAACTGGGGGTACAACCCGACGGATAAAGATTTGGTGGTCAACCACATCCACTAGGTTGTCGAGCAGCTCAGGGACGAAGGAATTACTGCTGATGACCTGCTTGCGACTTTCATCAGCCGCCGGGTCCTGCCTCTCCAGCGCCGAGTCCACAAAATCTGCCACATGAGTGGCCCACTGGAACCGACCCGAGTGAGCACCGTCGAGCTGGACAACGACCAGATCTGGCGGCTCATCAAAGCCATAGCCCGGACAAAGATGCCGGAGGCATGGGAATGGGGCAAAGAACCCCACAGCCGGAGCCACCTTCCACCGAGAGTAAGCACCTCCGCCGACATAACTTTTTTCACCGACATAAACTCTTATGTCGGTACAACTTTGTACTTGGTATTAATCATTTTCTGTCTCCACCATGCAGAGATTCGATCGGCAGCGGACAGAGGACGGAGAGAACCCCTCTGCCAACTGGGGTAAAGACCAGGTCGAAGCCGACTCAGAAGACCCGGACGACGAGGACAACATGCCCATTCTCGACGTCGGCTCAATTCCTGCCACGGGTAAGACTCGTGCTTCCTCCCTCCGAGACTGGTCTGAGGATGAAGACGACGATTGTCGGGTTTTAGAGGTGTATGATCCTCTCCCCGTTGCATACTCATATCCGATGTCCCCGCCCTCAGCTGACTCGGACGAAGTGCTCGAGGTGGCACCCCTCGCCACAGGACCCAAGGGTGTAGCTCGGAAACGCCCAGCGGCCGCATCCGCAGATGCCGGAACCTCCGGCACCTCTGCCCCCGCGCAAAAGAAGCAGCGCGTGAAGACCGTAGTGAAGCGCCAACGCCCTGTGTCCAAGGGGTAAGATCCCTTCTTGCCGACATAAACTCTTATAATTACTTACATTTCTCCTCTGGCCAACATACCTTGCTGTTTCGACTTTTCAGCATGGCTCCTCTGAAGGTTCCCACTACCGGGTCAACTGCCCGGGTCCCTCCAAGGACACCGACACCGCCTCGGCCGGACGACACTCGGGTGCCAAGTCCACCAAGGATGAGTCCGGTTGCAGATACCTCGGCCCCGGGATCCGGAGCCGGTAACACAGACTTGGTCGAGGCCGCAACCTCGGCGCCCGACCAAGTGATGAATCTCGGAGCCACCTCTTCGGCTCCTGAGGTAGAACGGACCGAGGTCCAGCAGGACTCGGATCAGCCGAGACAGCAGCAGCAAGTGCAGCAGACTCGGCCGCAACCACCACCACCGCAGCAACAGATCCAGCCGCAACAGCCACAACAGCAGCAGCAAGTTCAGCCACCACCATCGCAACGGCAGCAGAAGCAGAAGCACCATCAACCTCCACCAGCGCAACAACAGCCAAAGCACAAGCCGCAGCCATCGCCATCAAAATCAAAATCTACATCAACAGCAAGGCCAGCAGCGCCACCGGCACAGCCGCAGCCACAGCAACAAACACCCAAGGCCCCAGTTCCTACAACTGGGGTGACAACTGGAAAGGCACGGGTGACAACAGTGTCGGCTAACCCGGAACGGCAGTTAATTGTGCCACCAAGCAAAGGAGCAGCGATATCCGGCAGTATCCAGACCACCAGCTGGGGGTTTGGCCCC
This sequence comes from Puccinellia tenuiflora, assembly GCA_012064385.1. Lineage (NCBI taxonomy): Eukaryota > Viridiplantae > Streptophyta > Magnoliopsida > Poales > Poaceae > Puccinellia > Puccinellia tenuiflora. Next base: position 993,194 of record QRDG01000816.1, read on the forward strand.
TTGCGAACCCTTAGCGGGAAAAGCTTGGGCTCCCTTGAGCACTACAACATGGATTGGAACGCCGCCGATTTGAGCGAAGTAAGCTCGAAGTCACCAGCGGGCCAAATCGTTTCTGAACACCCGGCGGGGCCGAGTCTGGTGGCACAAAAGATGTCCGCAGCGAAATCTGCCCTTCTCGCAACCGACCAAGCAACGGCGGTAAGTTGTGCCGAGTAAAGATAACTCGCCTTATTTTTCTTCTTAATGTAGATATCATCTATCCCCAGTCCCCGAGATTCGGGTCGAGTGACTGAGGCTTGCCCGAGTAAAGATGACTCGGTTGAATGAAGGTAACTCGGCCTGAATCTTCATCAACAATATTAACATTTCTTCTTTTCAGGCTTGCATGACCAAGCGCACACAACTGCACTGCAAGCTGCTGCTGGAGCATAAAGCGCTCTCTGATAAGTTCAAGCTGCTCCGGGTCAAACTGGACCAAGTGGCTGACTCGGCGCTCAAGGCCGAAGGATTGGAGAAGCGGATCTCAGAAATCGAGAGTAAGCCATACTTTGCCTTTCAACTTGTACTTGCATTAGTTTCCTAATTCTGACATCAGCTACCTCGGCACAGCCGCACAGAAGGAGCGCGAGCTTGCGCACCAGGCTGAGCTGAAGAAAGAGCAGGAGGAGGTGTCTCGGCTGAAGGCCGAGCTGGAGAAATCTCGGGGCCAAGCCGCCGAGCTGGAAAAGACCGCCGCCACAGAGAAACAACTCCGAGAAGAGGAGACTCGGAAGCTCCAAGAATCTCTTGAAGAGTCCAAATCACAGGCAACCTCGGCTGAGAGCGAGCTCCGAGCTCTGAAGGCCAAGATCGCACAGTGGCTGGTGGACATCTCCAGCATGAACTCCGAGATGGACAGTAAGCCCCCTTCCCCTTCTGCCTTTTTTCAATTTCTTACTTTTACCCTTGTGTGACTTACCTCGGCGTTAGCCATTCCCTACTCAGAACGCTTCCCCCACACCAAGGCTGCTGCGGACAAGAGCGCAAAGGGGCACCGGTTCAAGGAAATCCAAGATGGCTATCGTGGGGTTGTCACGGCAAGTTCTTCCTCGGGGGGATGAGTTCTGGGGCCATTGGTGATTGAAGTACGTAGGAACGGTTAATCTCGCCAGGGAATAGGGATTTACCCAGGTTCGGCCCCTCTGATTAGAGGTAAAGACCTACTTCCTGCTTCTATGTTATTGCTCTTTACTAGATCTCGATTACAAGGACCCGTCTCCTACAATTTAGGAGCCGGCGCCTTCTCTCTGGTGGTTAGGGTTTCTCTGACTCGACTTGACCTCTTCTACTACGATCCAGGGCCCTCCTTATAAAGGTGGCGGGTCCCTAGGCTTACAATCTGTACCGAGTTCTACTCATATACGGAGTCCTACTCTAGGCTTTGTCCTTCCAAACTAGAACTCCGGGTTGTACTTGGACTCCTTCTTTGGACGAGCCCCCTGATGGGGTCGCAGCATGGAAAACAAAAATTTTCTACGCGGCAAAGCGGAATAAACCCCAAGGATCTAGATCGGCTTGGTCGGCTTGTCTCCACACGGGCCTTGGTCGGCTTGTCTCCAGCCCAGCCCATGTGACTTGTCTCGTAACTCGGCATTGGCCTTCTTTGTCTTGGCGGGTCTACTTTCCGGGTCCATGGGCCTACCTATAAAGTATCCCCCCATCAGTAGTCCCCGAATTTATCTTGGGTGCAGCTTTGTCGGCTTCCTCTGTCTTCTTGATTTTATTCCTGGTTCGACTCTTGGGGTCAACTCCTTCTGTCGACTCCTTCATTCCGAGTCACAGGCTCGGAAGTCGCTAGCTGCTAGCTCCAAGATGAATTCCTGCAATTAAAACACAATACACGTAAAATGAATCCACCTTCGCCTTTTGCACAAGTCCACCACTCTAGCCCTTTACGGTACTTGGCCGAGTCTGTGGCTATTCCTGTACACTAACTCTGAGGATTTTCAACTCTTTAAGTCATAGGACTCGGCTTTCCGGAACAAGCCAGCTCTTCTTCCACTTCTGTAACTGTCGTGGATATGGGACACAGGTACCCGTAAGGAGTACTAACGAGGCCCATCAGGAGGAAGCCCAGCAAGCCGACTCCAGTCATAATAGGAAAAGGACTCACCTTTCCTACTTGTAATAGATTAGCCGAGTCCTAAGAGGACTCTACTTGTAACTCGGCCCTCCACCTTTATAAGGAGGAGCCGGGAGCACCAAGAGGACAAGAATCAGACATACCCAACACCACCAAGATAGACGGGACAGAGCCCGATCTATTAGACAAATCCCACAAAGGAGCCGCCTCATCGGCGACTTCCACCATGAGGAATACAACCTAGCCACAAACAGCACGTAGGGATATTACCGGATGATGTTTCCCGGGTCCCGAAGCTGTATAAATCTTGTCTCCCGTGTCGTTCGTCATCTAACCCACATCGACGATGCCCGCGCGTACGTAGTCCCGTATCTTCACCGTTGATCTAAACCAACGACATTGGCGCCCACCGTGGGGCTAAGTGCGCGTGGATTCACAACTCGATGGGTCCAATCTTCATCAACAACGACGGCGAATTCATCACCGCATCAGTCAAGCAACTCGGACGCATCAAATTCTTCATCCACACGGCGACCGCGGGGGCTCGACGTCAACATCGCCCTCGTATGCAGCTAAATCAAATCCACCGGATCAATCATCAAGGACAACTTCCACGTCCGCGCCGACTTCCAGTACCCGGCCAACTTCCGCGCCGGTCTTCAACGTGCCCGCCAACTCCTGCGTCCGTGTCATCTTTCGCGTCCAAGAATACAACTACAATCTGGATTCGAAGTCGCTGGTTCCGCCTGTTTAGTTCGGCGCGGACACGGAAGGAACCAGCCAGGATACAACTCCCGAGAAGTCATCAATGTGGAGTACTTGGACTCGTATAGGAATCGGATCAGGAGAAAGGAAAAAGGAGCTAGCTTGCTGTCGCCTAGTCCAAGTCAGAATTAAAAAAAAGGGAGTGATCAGCTGGCCAGCTTGGTCTTGCACGTGATTGTCAAAGGAGAGCATCTACATGAGCAAACAGCATGATCGGCACAATCTTTTCAATTTCCAAGGATGGCAACCGAGTCGGGAGGACTCGGACGACCTCGCCTTCGACTAGTCGACTTCGATGGTTTGGCGGCTTTTTTCGCGTCATCATCAGCTACGGAAAATAAACAGCTAAGTCATATTTATATTTAAATTTCATATTTTTATTTTTTCAGTCAATTAAATTAAAATAAATCTGCTACCTTTGAGTCAATCTCGGGGGCTATTAATTCTTCTGAGTTATGGTTGCCAAAGAGGACAAGCTGCCAGATACGCGGTCCAAACATAGGTATCCTGGCTCAGGAGATGGACGTTCGTTTCTTTGCTAAGTCAGATGCGAAACGCAATAGACCAAGTAGTGCGTATGAACAAAGCCAGATCGACTCTGAAGCACAGAGGCCTTTGTCGACAGAGCAAATCATATTGCATGAAAAAAGTCGCCGCGAAAGCCTACTTAGACAAGTCGGACGATTAATCACTTGAACACAAATAAATCAAATCGTTGTAATATTTATTTAATTCTTTTCATACATCATGGACTGTATAATGCATACACAATTTTATTTCAGGTACCTCAAAAGGAGTCCCGAGTTGCTGCAGGCAAGCAACCCGGCACTCGGGGGCTACACCGTTCAAAGGTCAAGAAAAGGAGTCAAACACCAAGGAGTCCCGAGTCGTCGCAGGCAAACGACCCGGCACTCGGGGGCTACATATATACCGGTGTAAAGAAGCTCGAGCAAAGTCATACATCTCGTCAAGAGGACTCGGAGAAAAATTCCGAGTCACTTCAGCACAAGTCGGCAGTAGAAGCCGGCATTAACAAGTCGGCAAGAGAAGCCGGCATTAACAAGTCGGCAAGAGAAGCCCGCATAGACAAGTCGGCAGGAGAAGTCGGCATCGACGACTCGGCAGGAGAAGCCGGCATCGACGACTCGGCAATGCCTACATCGACAACTCGGCAACATCTACATCGACTTCTACGACTCGGCAAGCGCTACAACTACAAGCCGGCAAAGAACCCGGCACGGAATCTGTGTCCCATTTCTTCAACAAATCAAGACCTTCCGCATGACTCTACGAGTCACCCGAAAGCTCGGGGGCTACTGTCGTGGATATGGGACACAGGTACCCGTAAGGAGTACTAACGAGGCCCATCAGGAGGAAGCCCAGCAAGCCGACTCCAGTCATAATAGGAAAAGGACTCACCTTTCCTACTTGTAATAGATTAGCCGAGTCCTAAGAGGACTCTACTTGTAACTCGGCCCTCCACCTTTATAAGGAGGAGCCGGGAGCACCAAGAGGACAAGAATCAGACATACCCAACACCACCAAGATAGACGGGACAGAGCCCGATCTATTAGACAAATCCCACAAAGGAGCCGCCTCATCGGCGACTTCCACCATGAGGAATACAACCTAGCCACAAACAGCACGTAGGGATATTACCGGATGATGTTTCCCGGGTCCCGAAGCTGTATAAATCTTGTCTCCCGTGTCGTTCGTCATCTAACCCACATCGACGATGCCCGCGCGTACGTAGTCCCGTATCTTCACCGTTGATCTAAACCATCGACAGTAACCTTAACTTTTAACTGTTGAATCGTTACCCACGATTTTACCGCGGGCCACCACTGTAAACCTCTAGGGTTTTTACCCTCTTATAAATGTCAAAGGGTAAGAACCAAAACCTCAGCAGTCCTTTCATTCCCCAACCTTTCTGTCTCTCCCGCGCAGCGCTCCCCTCTTGCACCGCACGTACGCCATGGCCCCCAAGCGCGCCTCCAAGGGCACCTCTAAGGCCAAGGCATCTTCCGCAAGCAGGATCATCGACATTGCCACCAAGGCCGCCGCCGCCGCACCTGCCTCGAAGAGATCTATCTCCGCCGATTGGGGCGGTTCAACCATTACAGCGGAGCAACTGAAATCGCACCGCCTAGCTGGCCTCCTTCCTTCAAGCGTCAAGGCACGAGCACCTGGGGATGAATCGGTGCCCTCTCCGGCGAAGGGCGAGGTCGTTATCTTTGCAGAGCATCTCTTCCGCGGTTTCACGCCCCCCGGTAACTTGTTTTTCCGCCAGCTTCTTGAGTTCTATAAGCTGCGCATCCACGACCTCGCTCCTAATTCCGTCCTTACCCTTTCCAACTTTGTCGTTCTCTGTGAGGATTACCTCCAGATTAAGCCTGACCTAGACTTATGGCTTGAACTATTCTATTGCAACCCACAACCTGAAACATCTGGAGGCCCTCTCTTACAGTGCGGTGCTGTGGCTCTCCAGCGTCGCCTGAATTCTGCATTTCCAAAGCCAATTTTTCCCAACCGCATAAAAGACTGGCAAAAAACTTTCTTTTACTGCAAAGATACATCTTCTGAGGGCGAGCCCAAACTTCCTTTGTTCACTGAGGATCGCTTAGAGGCGACTCCTGTCATGAAAGCCAGGTGCTCAGAAGCCACCCGACCCAAAGTCGAGTCACTGATTCTTAGAATTCGGGCTCTTCTTTCTCATAATCTAGAAAACATGGATCTCGTCCGTTGCTGGACAACATGGAGGATCCAGCCGCTGAGTCCTAGGACTCGGCTAATTTCCTCTTATACTAGATGTGTCACTGATGATCTCAGGACAACTGACAAGTTGTCTGACGGCCCTGAACTTGGTCGATTGATCAAGAAGTTGACCGGAAAAATGGTGAAGGACCAGGCCCACTTCGGGCTCCAGCCTTTTTGCTCCACCTGTCCGGCTCCTGCTATAAGTGCTTTACTTGTCTTTCCTTCTTACTTGCTTTTATTGTGTCAATCTACTAACTCACACTTTCTGTTTCCTTTTTGCAGCTTACCGACTCCTTCTGAAAGCCGGCCCTTGAAACTGACAAGGGCAAAGGGAGTACCTCTGCTGCTGCAGAGACTGTTGATGAGGAAGAGTCCAGCGAGGAGTCCTCTAAAGAGGCTGCTGCCGCTGGCGATGAGAATGAAGATGAGGAGTCCTCACCTGAGGCTCCCACTGTCAATGTTGTTGAGGAGGAGCACTCCTCTGAAGCACAGTATGCTGACGAGGAGCATACTAAATCGAGTCCTGCAGAAACCCAACCAATTCCATCTGAGGAGTCATCGGACGTCAAGAGTCGCTGTTCGACTCCTCCGGTTCCGAAAAATGGGTCTCGGGCTGCCGTATCTAAGGTACCCGCCTCACGAGTCCAAAGATCTAGCAGCTCCTCCAGTGAGCCTGAAGAAATTGCTGCGCAAGTTCTTGCTGCCAAGAAAAGGAAACTGCGCTCAGGGGGCCCTGCAGAGACTCCTCTGCCTCTACCCGCATCACACAAAAGGAAGTCGGTTTCTCCTCCTGAGAAAGCTGACTCCTACGAGTCGGGAATGTCAATATTTTCCTCTGACTCTCAAGCCTCTTTGGATCTTGAGACAAACGTTGGGTATGACTTTCTCCTTTATCTTTACTAGCATGACATCTGTATTTCCTTTTAATCAATACTTGACTTTTAATCTGTCCTGTCTCAGAGCCCGGCCTTATGCCAAGGTCTCCAAGCTACCAGGCATGGCTGACGTGACTTCCAGCCGTGGAGCTGTACCGCCGTCGACTTCTCAGACGACGAGTACAAAGACCGCTCCTACGACTCCTGCATCTGCAGGTGCAACAACTACTGGGACTCCCCCTGTTCCCGAGTCCGCTCCAAGGACTCAGTTGGGGACTCCTTTGGTGATCCCATCCTCCTCTGGGGGTGGGACTCCAACCACTACAACTCAGATGCCTCCAAGTCAAGAAAAGGCGGCTCCCACTTCTCAGCTGAACACCGAGCCGGCAAAGTCCTCAACTGACTACAGCCGGCTCCGGATATCTGACGATAAGTCTTTCAACGAGGCCTATATTGAGGCCGTAGAACTGAATGATCAAGCCTCTAGGCTAAAGGATGAGGAGCAGGCAGCCCTCAGGGCCCTTGAAATGATTCATAATGTACGTGCTCTAACTTGTACTCTTTATGTTCTCTCCATTAGTCTCCTATTACAGTAGCCCCCAAGCACCTTATATGTGGTGACTTGGAGCTAAGATAGGTGCTTCAACCTGAACTCAAATCACTTGCTAGGTAGAAAAAACTTGCATACTGTAGCCCCCAAGACCTGAGTCCTTAGCTCAACTAGGACTCGGGGCTGTTTAATCACTCGCTTTTAAATTCAAAAAGCTTTTCCACAAGTAGCCCCCAAGCACCGGGTTGTTTGCCTGCGGCAACCTGGAGCTAACCAATACCATGAACTAGCACTTATTAGATAAAAAATTCTGCTCTGCGAGTAGCCCCCAAGCGCCAAGTAGTTAACTTGTGACAACTTGGAGCTGCTAACTTGCACTGCTTAAGAACTTGAATCTATGTAGCTGTAGAAAAAATCTGACTCCTGAGTAGCCCCCAAGCGCCAAGTTGTTAACTTGTGACGACTTGGAGCTAATGAGTTGTAGAATTTGACTTGTAAAAATCTGACTTGTGTTTTTCGGACTTGTAGCCTGTCGACTTGCACTTTCCTGATTTCTGCTTTCTCTGACTTGTGCTTTTTCAGAATGTTGTCTCCAAGATGAAGAGAGACATGAAAAAATTGGAAGACCAAGCGACTTCCAGTGCCAAGTCTGCTGAGTCTGAGAGACAACATTCCCTTCAACTGGAGAAGGACTTACAAATCCTAGCTGCTGAGCTAGAAAAGGTGAAAAGGGAGTCGACTGAAGCAAAAAAGGCTGCCCAAAAGGCACACACTGATCTGAGAGCCATCTTGGACGTATGCCAAAAGGGAATTAGGGCTATGTGCCATCATATCTTTGGTAAGTTACTGCACTTGCCTTCTTTTAGTTTGATACAAAGAACTCAGCGACTTATTTCTCTTGACTTCTCTATTTTGCAGGGGCTGACTCCACAAAACTCAAGCTGCCCACTAGCCAACAACTCCATGTCATGCTAGACCACTGCCATGGTCTGCAGGAGGGTGCTCGCTCTGTGGTAAAGTATCTTAATTCCAAGGGCAAGTGCCCCAAGGAGCCTGAACGATTGGTTGATGAGTTGTCAAGAGCTCCAGGGTACATGCACTTGTGGAAACAATCTGCCATGAGGAGATCTGCCATAAGGATTCTTGCACTGGCACACAACTACTACCCAACCATTCTGGAGCCGGCAATGCTCACTATGGGGAAGCCGGAGCAGCATGAAGATGGGACTCCCTTCAGCCAAGATGACTTCAAGGCTGAGGAAAAGTTAGTGCGGCCTTACGCCTGCGAAATCGCCAATAAGATGGACCCGGAGGTATGGGTTCATCACTATGACTTGGAGAACAAGAGGGTTAATCCAGGAGTTCCTCCAACCATAAACTTTGGGCGTCCCTCACAGGACATGGCTGGTGCCCCATCAACTGTGCCAAGCTCTTCCACTCTAGCAGCTCCTGGGACTAGCAACTCGACTGGTGCAGAGCCCACGCTAAAGACTCCTGCTACGCCCACTCCTTCAAGAGTCGCAACTGGCGGCTCCCAAGCTCAAGAGGAGTTGAACAAGCACATGAGGAACCCGAGGGGAACTGGCTTTCAGACAAAGAAAGTTGCCACAAAATCCCCTGCGAAGTCGACTTCCACATCTGCTGCCCAGGCGAAAGACAAGTCTCCAGCTAAGGACTCCACAGCTCCAGTCAAGAACTCAGCTCCTGTTAAAGACAATTCTCTGGATGACTCTGGATTGTAATAATGTACTACTGGTGTTTCTAAACTATGTAGCTTGTTAGCTATTTTGAATTGTAATGATGCACTACTGGTGCTTTAAACTATTTAGCTTGTTAGCTATTTTGAATTTGTGCCAATCGGCTTGGTTCTTATAACCCGTCTAGTTTTTCACAGATGAATAAGTAGGCCCTGCATGACTTCTCTTACAGCTTGTGCTGACAGGTTCTTAACTCATATGTTCCTCAGGATCCACAAGAGATAGAAACAAGTCATGCCTGTAGATTAATCATATTGTGCAGGATGCATCTGACTTACCAGCGAGAAGACTAGGAAAAGTTTGGCTACTGTGCCAGGTCCTTAGGTCTAAGCTTGACTTTTTTCCTGAAAAGCAAGCCCCCAAGAACCTTTGTGATCAAGCATAACGAATAAAGCGCACTCACTGGGTGACTCGACTAAAAGACTCATATTCACAGAAGCCGGCTTTATTTCCTTTGATCACGAAAATTTGATTACATTTAGGCATGGCTCACTGGGCTCTTTGCCTTTGAATTGAAAAACTATTACAACTTTTAACTATAGTAAAGACGTAACTGAGCTATATTCCATGGCCTCTTTGCCTCTGCATATGGGTCTAGAGTATGAGCCGTGTCGGCTCCTTTGCCTACACTTGCCGGCTCTCGCACATCCATTAGATAGTACGACCCGTTGTTCAAATTCTTGCTTATGACAAACGGTCCTTCCCATGGTGGGGATAACTTGTGCATCCCTTCCTTATTCTGGACTAGGCGAAGCACTAAGTCACCCTCCTGGAAAGTCCGGGTCTTTATTCTGCGTGCGTGATATCGCCGCAAGTCCTGCTGATAAACTGCTGATCTTTCAAGGGCTAACTCCCTTGCTTCTTCAAGTGCATTGACCGAGTCCTGGCGTGCAATCTCATTAGTTGCCTCAACATAATTGGCGACTCTTGGCGAGTCATGCAACAAGTCGCTGGGCAAAACGGCTTCTCCACCGTACACCATGAAGAACGGTGTGAATCCGGTGGATCTGTTAGGAGTCGTCCTGATACTCCAAAGTACTGCTGGTAACTCCTCAACCCAACTCCCAGCGGCTCTTAGTAGGGGAACCCTTAGTCTAGGTTTAATCCCCTTTAACAACTCCTGATTTGCCCGCTCGGCTTGTCCATTGGACTGTGGATGTGCCACCGAGGCTAGGTCGAGTCTGATGTTATTCTCACCACAGAACTTGGCCATCTCCCCAACTGATAAGTTGGTTCCATTGTCTGTAATGATGCTGTGAGGATACCCAAAACGTGTTGCTATCTTTTTGAAGAATCGCACTGCTGATGCTCCGTCGACTCTGCTGACAGGTTCGACTTCCACCCATTTGGTAAACTTGTCAACTGCCACAAGCAGATGTGTCTTTTGGCAGGGCGACTTTGAGAAAGGACCCACCATATCGAGTCCCCAAACTGCAAATGGCCAAGTGATAGGAATAGTTCTGAGTTCTTGTGCTGGTACATGGTCCTGCCTTGCATACCTCTGGCATCCATCACAGACTTGCACTATCTTCTCTGCATCCAAATGTGCTGTCAACCAGAAGAACCCGTGCCTGAAAGCTTTTGACACCAAGGATCTAGTGGATGCATGATGACCACAATCTCCTGCGTGAATTTCTTGCAGGATTTGCCTTCCTTCTTCTGGAGATACACATCTCTGATAAACTCCAGTAACGCTTCTTCTGTACAACTCGCCATTGATAACTGTGTAGGACTTACACCGTCTGATGAGTTGTCTCTGCTTGACTTCATCCTTTGGGAGTTCACCCCGTAGGAGATATGCTAGGTAGGGCACTGTCCACGCTGGGATTGCTCGTGCTGCTGCTACCAATACCGACTCTGGGTCTGGAAAGGCTAACTCCTCTTCTGAGGGTAATTTGACTGAAGGATGATGGAGTTCATCCAAGAACACATTTGGTGGTACCTTCTCTCGACGAGAGCCGAGTCGTGATAACGCATTAGCGGCCTCGTTCTTGCGCCTGTCAATATGCTCCACTTGATAACCAGAAAAGAACCCGGCTATCTGTTCGACTGCTCTTCTATAAGCCGCCATATTTGCATCCTTCGAGTCCCAAGTTCCAGATACTTGTTGGGCTACAAGGTCTGAATCTCCAAAACACCTGATGCGCTTGATATTCATTTCCTTAGCCAATCGCAGACCATGCAACAGGGCTTCATACTCTGCCATGTTGTTTGTACAATCAAAGTGTAACTGGAGGATATATGCTAGCTTATCTCCCTTAGGTGATGTCAACACCACACCGGCTCCTGAGCCTTCTAACTGTCTGGACCCGTCAAAGTGCATTGTCCAATACTTGGTGCAGGGGGTGTTTGGTGAGGATGTAAAATCTGTCCAATCATTGACAAAATCAACCAAAGCTTGAGATTTAATCGCTGTCCTAGGCTCATATGTGATATGATAAGGACCCAACTCAATTGCCCACTTGGCGACTCGCCCTGTTGCCTCTCTGTTGCGTATAATATCTGTCAGCGGTGCTGAACTCACCACCTTAATTGGATGCTCTTGGAAATAATGCTTGAGTTTTCTACTTGCAAGAAAAACTCCATAAACCAACTTCTGCCACTGTGGATACCTTTGCTTTGAATCTGTTAGGACTTCACTAATGTAGTAGACAGGTCTCTATACTGGATACTCCTTTCCTTCCTCTGCACGTTCCACAACTACTACTGCACTGACAACTCTCTCGTTGGCAGCTACATATAATAGCATGGGCTCCTTATCTGTAGGAGCTGCGAGCACCGGAGCTGTTGACAAAGTTTTCTTCAACTCCTCAAAAGCACGGTCGGCTTCTTCATCCCATAGGAATTTATCTGACTTCTTCAGGAGTCGGTAGAGAGGACCCGCCTTCTCCCCGAGTCTTGAAATAAATCTGCTTAGAGCTGCCACACATCCAGTGAGCTTTTGAACGTCCTTCAGACAAGTCGGCTTCTGCAAGTTATGAATAGCCTTGACTTTCTCTGGATTTGCCTCAATGCCTCTCTCTGAAACAATGAAACCTAGGAGTTTGCCTGCAGGGACTCCAAAAACACATTGTTTTGTAACAAAATGCTCCAAAGGGTGTAATGAAGGATGTCTTGAGCTCATCCTCTTTCTTGAGCCTAATCTGATGATACCCTGAATAGGCATCCAAGAAACATAGTAACTCAGACCCAGCTGTTGAGTCAATGATCTGGTCGATGCGAGGCAGAGCAAACGGGTCTTTAGGGCAATGCTTGTTAAGGCCCGTGAAGTCGATGCACATACGCAACTCTCCTGTTTTCTTTGGTACTAACACTGGATTGGCCACCCACTCTGGGTGAACGACTTCCTTGATGAACTCGGCTGCGAGGAACCGAGCCACCTCTTCTCCTATGGCTTTCCTCCTGTCATCGTGAAACTTGCGCAGACCCTGCTTAACTGGTCTTGCATTAGGGTTAACATGTAAGCTGTGCTCGGCGAGTTCTCTCGGGACTCCTGGCATGTCTGATGGCTTCCATGCAAAGACGTCCCGGTTCTCACGGATGAACTCGACGAGCGCGCTTTCCTATTTATCAGAGAGATGTGCCCCAATGGTGAACTGCTTGGAAGAATCACCAGGGGTAAAGTCGACTTCCTTTGTGTCCTGAGCTGACTTGAATTTCATCTTCTCCTCTGTGGCCGGCCTCTTAAGGACCGAGTTGTCCTCCGGGTCCACGTTTGCCTTGTAAAATTTCAGCTCCTCTTGAGCACAAGCTGTTTCAGCCATAGATGCATCACCTAGTTCACACTCCAATGCCATCTGTCTGCTGCCATTAACTGTAATGACTCCTGCTGGACCTGGCATCTTGAGTTTCAAGTAGACATAACATGGCCTGGCCATAAACTTAAAGTATGCTGGCCGACCAAAAAGAGCGTGGTATGGACTCTTAAGATCCACCACCTCAAAGGGCATAATCTCTGACCGGTAATTCTCCATTGTACCAAAAGCAACCTCAAGGTAAATCTTACCAATGGGTTTGGCCGATTTCCCTGGTACTATCCCATGGAACACTGTCTCTGTTGGAATTAGCTGTCTATCTTGCAGCTTCATCCTCTTGAATGTGTCATAATACAAGATGTTGATGCTGCTTCCACCATCCATTAGCACTTTGTTCAGTGTATAACCTCCAACTTGAGGTGCTACCACCAAGGCTAGCTGCCCTGGATCGTCGACTCTTGGAGGATGATCTGCCTGACTCCAAGTGATGGTTTGCTCTGACCACCTGAGCCACTATGGAAGCGCCGGCTCTACTGCACTGACAGCTCTAACTTTTAATTTCTTGGCACGTTTGGACGTGCTTGTTGTGAAGACATGGTAACTGCCACGACTCGGGTTCTGCTGCCGAGTTGTGACATAATACTGCCCATTTCCGTCATGGAGCTGCTTCGGGTTCTGCTGGAACCCGCCCTACTGGTTACCTCCTCCTTGAGGTTGGTTTGGATTCTTGCCGGGTCCTCCGCCGTTATTGCCGGGTCCTCCGGCTCCATTGTTTCCTCTGTATCCACCATTTTTTCTGTTTCTAGGTCCTGTAAACCTGGCACGCTGCAGATCCACACATTGGCCCAAGGTATGCCCACACCTGCCATTCTTGGCATGTTTAGGGCCAGGGCTCGATAAAACTTCCTCTGTAGTTGGGGTGCGTCCTTGATATCCTTGAGAGTTATTTTCCTTGCGTCTGACTCCAGTGTTTGTATTGGCCACTAGGTCAGAGTTGTCACCATATGGCCGCTTGCTACCACCCTGGTTCTGGTTTTGATTCTAGTTCTGATTATTGCCACCCTGTCCTTTATTTCCTTCCTCCTGGTCCTTGGTTTTATCTGTGGCTGCGTGCTTATTAGCACCTGCCATGATTTCACCGATTGTCAGGGGAATGCCCTGATTCAGACTCTCCTTCATGCGACCTAGCTTCCAATTCAAGGGATTGTAGCTGCAATTTCTCTCCATCGCCATTAGCACTGAAACTGGTGGGAGTCCTTGTGAGGAGGTAATGATCTCTGAGACCCGCTTCATCCAGTGCCTTGCTGACTCGCCCTTCCTCTGAACACACCGTTCTAGGTCCTCGATGGTACTAAGCTTTTTGCATGTGCCCTGGAAGTTCTGAATAAAAGCCGCCTTCAATTGCTCCCAAGAGTTGATTGACCTAGGAGGCAAGTTGCGCATCCAAACCTTGGCTGCTCCTTCCATCATAAGATACATAAACTTGGCACACAGATTACCTGTGGCATTATGAATACTCATAGCCATCTCGTAAGTGCCCAACCAAGAAGTCGGGTCCATGTTGGGCTCATAATTTGGAACCTTGCGCGGCTCCTTGAAACTGCTGGGGAAGGACTCAGACCTGATGGCATCAGACAGGCACTCTGGTCCTGTTAATGCTGGGGAAGCACCAGGAGAAGTCACCTCCTCGTGCGCCCGGGTTGGCTGAGGCGGGTTAGCTGCACCAGCTAACGCTCTGTCCCTCTCTGCCTCCCGAGCTCTTGCTGCTTCTCTTTCTCGTCGTTGCCTTGCTTCATCAACCACTAGCTGAGCTCGTGAAGTAGTTGGTATATTTGCGCGATTCCTCTCTTGTTCACGACGCCTTGCACTTGTAGAGTTGGCCGGGTTGGACTCGCCGTGCCGATTCCTCGTGCCTGAGTTAAAAGGTGTTGAATGTAGCCTACTTGCATCTGGAAAAGCTGGATACAAGGCTTGCTGAGTCAAAGCTGTCTTCAGTAGCTCGATAGCCTCACGAGTCTCCTGACCTGCTGGTCCCTCTGGTACCACAATATTCTCCAATCTCAGAGTCGCCGCATGAACGTTGTCCATAGGATTAGAGTAATGTCCCTCTGGAGTATGAAATCTGTTAGGCTGAGATCCTAAGCCACCAGATGCTCCTCCTCCGACTCCTCCTTCAGGCGGTGGTCCGTTGATACGGCTGCCTCCTGGTCCTTCTGGGGGTGGTGGTGGTGGTGGTGGTGCTCCTGTTCCTCCTCCTGCGGCGCCTCCTGCAGCCGCTGAGCTTCCTAGTCTGGCTCCTCCACCTGGACCATTGGGTGTGGTAAATAGATTGGTTGGATTGATGTGGACTCCATCACGCAGGCGACTCCTGGCTCTGCGGTGTTGAATTGAAGTAAGCTCCTCGCGGCGCCTCCGTACGACTTGAGCTTCATCTTGGACTCGGGCCTGCTCTTCGGCCAGTCTACGGTTTGCCTCTGTGATATCAGCTAGTTGCCTCTCCAACGCAGCACGAGCGTTGGCTAACTCTGCCGCCCTCTCTGCGGCATTATTTGCATTAATTTCCTTTGTCAATAAAGCTGGATCAAATTGATTTCCACCGTTTCCAGACATGTAGACTCCCACAACACGGGCGCGTACCGGCGACTCCTCATAATCTTCTTCCTCTATACCATACCCAAGCCGATCTTCAAACAAGGGTAAGATAGACTCTGAATCTGCATCGTAATCTAGATCTGACTCTTGCAGCATCTCCGGCTTCTCAGCTTGGGGCTCCTCAGACTCGGCGATAATGCCGACTTCTGAAGTTCGGACCGACTCCTCGCCATCGGACCCGACGACAACGGTTGGCTCTGATACAGATTCCGCCGAGTTTGCGCGAAGACCCGACGCGCAAACCATGCCGACGAACACGTTGATTCCTCCAAAGACAAGCTGGTAGCCCTCGTCGACTTCGTTCATCTCCGAAGTCCAGCCTGAGTCATCGATCTCGGTTTCTCCATGTTCATCAGTGTAGACCCGCCCGATGGCGAGTTTCTCCATAGCCCGACGAGCTGCTCCAACGATCTCAACTCCTCGCATCACCATAGGCCCCACGGTGGGCGCCAACTGTCGTGGGGTTGTCACGGCAAGTTCTTCCTCGGGGAAGATGAGTTCTGGGGCCATTGGTGATTGAAGTACGTAGGAACGGTTAATCTCGCCAGGGAATAAGGATTTACCCAGGTTCGGCCCCTCTGATTAGAGGTAAAGACCTACTTCCTGCTTCTATGTTATTGCTCTTTACTAGATCTCGATTACAAGGACCCGTCTCCTACAATTTAGGAGCCGGCGACTTCTCTCTGGTGGTTAGGGTTTCTCTGACTCGACTTGACCTCTTCTACTACGATCCAGGGCCCTCCTTATAAAGGTGGCGGGTCCCTAGGCTTACAATCTGTACCGAGTTCTACTCATATACGGAGTCCTACTCTAGGCTTTGTCCTTCCAAACTAGAACTCCGGGTTGTACTTGGACTCCTTCTTTGGATGAGCCCCCTTCTCCACACGGGCCTTGGTCGGCTTGTCTCCAGCCCAGCCCATGTGTCTTGTCTCGTAACTCGGCATTGGCCTTCTTGGTCTTGGCGGGTCTACTTTCCGGGTCCATGGGCCTACCTATAAAGTATCCCCCCATCAATGGCCCAATCTCGGCCGAGTGGGATGTAGATACTCATTTGGTGGCCCTAAAGGCACGCTTGGTACCGATGAGAGCTATCGGGATGAATCTCCTCAGCTCCACGATCCGGGTCTACAATGTTCTCTGGCCCTGGTGCGAGGCCCCTACGATTGTCGACGAATTGGCCAAGTGCTTGATGGCCTCCGAGGAAAGGCTCGATGACTGGCGATCATCCGCCGCCCGAGTCGGCGCAGATGAGGCCTTAACCTATTTGCTGTCTTGGTACGAGGAACTCGATCTCGAGATGCTGAAGACCGTGCGTGACGGGTCCAAGTGGCTCTCTGACCCGGAACTCATTCAGCGTCGCCAAGAGCTGGCTCACTCGCTCATTCAATATGCTCCGGTGCACAGCTTTGTCCCGGGTGAGCGGGTTCCTCAAGCAGAGGAATTGGAGGTCGACGGCGAGGACGAAGAAGAGGACGAAGAACAAGTCGATGAGGAAATCCAAGCCGACACTCCTCCCGACATAGCCACAGGTACCGCTCTGGCCCCTGCAACCAAGGATTCCACCGAAGTCTCGACCTCGGAGCCGGCCAAGACCGATGCCGCTCCCTCTGCTCCAAGTAGCTGATGCTCTGCTACCTAGACTTAGAAAAAACTGAAACCATCAAATCCCCGGAATGCCGGGTGCAAATGTAATATAAACCTTTAGCTTTTTATGCTCTGGCACTTGGTTCTTTACTTTTCACAATTTTAGCATGGTTATTTATTATGCCGGATCATTCTGAACCGAGTCCCCGAGTTTATTTTCTTGTTTACCATACTTTGCAACCTCTGCTCTTGTCTACCTTTTTCGGTTTCTTGACAGTCGAGTCACAAGATTACCGAGATACGGCATACAATACTAAGAAACTTTGAGTCAAAGCTCACAATCATCCGACATAAAAGTTAGGAACGAAACAACTTGTGCCGAATCGCACTTGGGCCGAGTCCCCGAGTTTGTTTTCTTGTGTACTACACCTTGCAATCTCTGCCCTTGCCTACCTTTCGTGGGTTTTTTGGCATTCGGGTCACAAAATCACAAAAACATAGCATACAATACTCAAAACTTTTAAGACATGGTCTAGAGCCATCCGACAAAAAGCGAAAAGACAATAAAAAGGAAACCGAATCGCTCCTGGACCGAGTCCCCGAGTCTGTTTTCTTGTTTACTATCTCTTGCAATCTCTGCCCTTGCCTACCTCTCATGGGTTTCTTGGCATTCGGGTCACAAAATCACAAAAACATAGCATACAATACTTGCAAACACGGAAACACGATTTTTGGAGCCATCCGACATACAGGAAACAGAGATAAGCATGCATACAACACAAGATTCATAGCAAGGCAGTCCCCGAGTTTCATTTCGGGGTGCCGACATATCATTCCAGGGTTTCGAGATACATACAGTGAGTCCTTAAGAGTAAAAAGGGCGAAGAAGAGCTACATTCCAAGGCCGTTTGGTCTCCTCTCCGGATCTATCCATCCTACTCTTCACCTGTGCCTGAGCATCAATAAGATAATATGCATCGTTGTTCAAAGCCTTGCTCACAATAAATGGCCACTCCCAGGGAGGAGATAGCTTGTGCATTCCGGCGGTGCGCTGCACAAGCCTAAGCACCAAATCTCCTTCTCGAAACTTGCGAGGATTTACTTTCCGGCTATGATAGCGTCGGAGATTTTGCTGATATATCGCAGACTTGGACAATGCTAGTTCTCGTGCTTCCTCGAGGAAATCGACATCATTTTCCCGGGCTTCCTTTGCCTCTGACTCGGTATACAATGCGACTCTTGGCGAGTCATGCTCTATGTCAGTTGGCAGAACTGCCTCTGCTCCGTAGACCAGGAAGAATGGCGTATAGCCGGTGGAGCGATTCGGTGTAGTCCTTAGACTCCACAACACTGCTGGAATCTCATCCAACCAACAACCCGGAGTGCGCAACAGTGGCTCAATCAACCGAGGTTTGATGCCGGATAAGACTAGGGCATTTGATCTTTCCACTTGTCCATTGGACTGCGGATGTGCAACCGAATGTAAGTCTATCCGGATTCTCTTTTCCTGGCAAAACCGAGCAAAGGCTCCCTCTGCGAAATTGGTGCCATTATCCGTGATAATGCTATGCGGGTGACCATACCTCAGGATAATATCCTTCAGGAATGACACGGCTGTTCTGCCGTCGCACTTTCTAATTGGCTTCACCTCGATCCACTTGGTGAACTTGTCCACCATCACCAGTATGTGAGTCATGTTACCTCGGGCTGGTTTAAATGGTCCCACCATATCCAGACACCACACTTCAAATGGCCAAGTGATGGGAATAGTTTTGAGAGCTGATGCTGGCATATGAATTTTGTGTGCAAACCTCTGACATCCTTCACATTTCCGGACAATGTCCTCTGCCTGCTGCAAAGCACTGGGCCAGTAGAACCCATATCGGAATGCCTTAGCCACTATAGCTCGGGAAGAAGCGTGATGACCGCACTCTCCCTGATGAATATCTCGGAGGATCTTTTCTCCCTCCTCTGGTTCGACACAGCGTTGAAGCACAGTGGTCACACTTCTCTTGTACAGCTCACGATTGATGATTGTGAAGGATTTGGATCGCCTTTGGATTTGTCTGGCCGAGACCTCATCACTCGGTAAGGTGCCATCCAACATGAACGTCATGATGGGTTGAGCCCATGCCGGTACAGGGTTCCGGATTACTCGGTATAAATATCGATTCAGACTCGGGTGAAGGCTTGATTGATGGCTTGCGAAGATGCTCCAGTGAAACCCCGGGTGGAATGGCTTGCCGATATGACCCGATCTTGGACAACATGTCAGCACTTTCATTATCTGTCCGCCGAATGTGAGTGAACTCGCATCCATCAAAGAATCCCGAAATTTTCTGGACATGGAACCGGTATTGTCGGGGGAAGCCCCCGAGTGGGGTCAATGTGGTAAAATAAGGTTGACTCGGAGTTGACCGAGTCAATGGAAACCGACATACCATACAGGTTTTATTCGGGGTCAACCGGGTAAAGGTTAACCGACATATCCCTATGTCGGATCATGATTATTATATGTCGGAATCCCCTTTATCGTTCTTATATGCAGGAGAGGGCAAGTCGAGTTATGGGCATGGGTGTGCCTATGTCGGGTGGAAGTTATCCCGGACGGTGGTCCACGTTCCTTGAGACACGGAGCGAAACAAGGGCGGCGGCGTGCTGCAAGTGGATGGCGTGCCAAGCCTCGGCCACGCCTCTGACGCGGGTGGCGCGGCATAGTGGCGCTAGGCCTAGGCGTGGGCATGCTGTCTGACACAGAGGAGACCGTGGCGACCAGCGCTGCCACGGTCTGGGTATGGCGCAGCGGCGCCCGTGTCGGCCGGAGACCAAGGAGTATGGCGACAGTAGCAATGTTTTACACTGTAACCCTGGGTTTCCCTATATAAGGAGTACCAGGGGTACCTCTTAGAGGGACGGGCAACACTTCATTTGAGCCTAGACGCTGAGCAAATACGTCTTCCCTTGAGAGCTAGAAGAGAGCCAGAGAGCTGTTCTGAGACTCGGTTGAGGCTTAGATCTTGCAGTTCTTCGCATACAGCTCGAGGAGCAAGCTTGTAACCAGTTGTAATCCACATATAAATCAAGTAGCAGGCAGGAGTAGGGGTGTTATCTCCTCACGAGAGCCCCGAACCTGGGTAAATCGTGTGCGTGTGTGTGTGAGTGAGTGTGTGTTCGTGTCTGTACGCCGTGCGTGCAAGCCCTCCCCGGTACCTCCAGCGTCCAATCGGCCCCACATCAAGCCTATATGGCATCTGCCGTGACACCACCACGACAGTTGGCGCCCACCGTGGGGCCAGCAGCGGCGCTGGCTGGTGTGTTCATCCGGACGGGTTCCTTCATCGAGTCGGGTGAGCGCGTTCTCTGTGGCCTTGTCCACAGGTTCGGCTCGCTCAACGTCGTCAGCGACAACGCCGGCTGTTTCGGCAGCAGGCCACTGCCCCGGAACGGCTGCCTCATCGAGTTCGGCTCCCTCACCGTCTACGTCGCCACCGAGGTTCCCTGCCGATTTCCCGAAAGGGTGCAGGTTGCAGCGGATCCCCCCGCTGTGTGCGCAGCTCGCGGCCGACGTATCGCCCGTCCCGCTGCTAGCTGTGCAGAGGTCATGATGACCGCCCCGGTTGCTGGTACTGGGGTGGCCGAGGTCAGCACCAGAACTACCAGGACGGCGCGCCCGCCGCTGGAGAGGCCGGAGAATCGTCCGGAGCAGGCCGGTACATCTGCTGTGCCAGTGACGCCGAGTCCTCTTCAGGGCGCGATCGAGAAGCTGACGACTCCAGTGGCTCCGAGCGCAGATGTTGCTCTGACTCAGGCGGAGTTGGAGCAGCAGCGCCAGGAGATACTCCGAGAGGCTCAGGAGGTGGCCCGAGTCAAGCAGGACTTCGACATCTCCCTCCGTGAGTACAATATCGCTCATGGTTTTACACCGGTAGCTAACCCGGTTAGTCGCATAAATGAGGTACGTGCTAGAGGTAGAGACCTCAATGCCGAAATAGCTAGAGATGGTAGAGCCAAATCTAGTAGAACTGCTAGTTATGTGTCGGCAGGCCGGCCGAAATACAGTACCCCGGGCAAGAATCTTAGAGCTGCTGAGGCTGCTATAGCTGAGTTACCTAATTTAGCCGGTGAAGCTCGTGATAGGCAGCAGGACCGAGTTAATGAGTTGGTAGCTGTAGCCAACAGACAGAATGAGGCATTCCGGAATGCAAATCCGGGTGTAGGAGGATCCGGGTACCTTTACTCGGGTGGAGGTGCCGGAGGAGTGTCCAAGGGACAAGCCTCTTCGCCGTATGTCGGCGCAAGCCGTGGCCAGAGTGTGAACTCTGGCAAGAACAAACAGCTGCAGGCGTATGATCCGGTATATGCCGGAAAGCAGAAGGCTGCCCAAGGTCAACCCGGACAGGGAGCTCTAGGACCTGTTCAGGGCAGACATGAAGCCAACCGAGTTAATCCGGCAAATCCGGGTCAGCCACCTCGGTATCCGGCACCCAATCCACCTCGTCAGCAAGCGGGTGCCGGGTATGCCGAGCCGGCCGCTGACCGATATGATGATGGTTACTCGGCCATGGAGCGTGCCGGGTATACAAGATACAGAGATCTGGCAACCGAGGGCGCACTCGGTGCTAGGTTGGGAGCTCGCCAGTTACCGGCTCACGATGTCCGCAACAAGCTTGACAGAATCTATCTGTCTGAACTGCTGGAGGAGCAAGGCCCACCGGGTCCTGCGTGCTTTGGACCCCGGATCATGAAACAGCCACCGGTGCCGAATTTCCAGCTCCCCCGGGGTGCAAAGACCTATGACGGCAGCACCAAGCCGGAGGACTGGCTGACAGATTACGTCACAGCGGTGCATATCGCTGGTGGCAGTCGCCGATGGGCCGTGCGGTATGTACCGCAGATGCTAGAGGGACCAGCCCGAATCTGGCTGAACAATCTGGAGGAGAATAGCATTGACTGCTGGCTCGACTTCTCCGACGCTTTCGTCAGCAACTTCTCCAGCACTTACAAGAGGCCGAATCGACCTCAGCAGCTGTCCATGTGTCGGCAGCGAGAAGACGAAACAGACCGGGAATATCTGACCCGGTGGAGCACGATCCGGAACTCCTGTGAAGGAGTGATTGAGTCACAAGCCATTGCCTGGTTTGCGCAAGGATGCCGACATGGCTCCATGCTTTGGCAGAGACTCCAGAGGGAAATGCCGGCCACCTTGGCCGAGACAATGTCAATTGCTGACAGCTATGCACTCGGTGACCCGACACAGCCCTTGCTGACCCAGGTTGACGTGGGCAGGAGGTATCCTGCTCAAGACCGAGATAGATCGAGCCGGCGTAGCGATCGCCCGGATAACCGAAACAAGAGAAGAGACGACCGACCGGATTACCGGTACGGATCGGACCAGGTCGCAGCTGTCGACCAAGATCAAGCGGGTGCCGGCAGCAGCCAGCGCCAGAAGAATGAGGGTCCCTCTTGGGGCCAGAACTCGGAAGGAAGGAAGCCATGGAACGGCGAGAGGAAGCCGTGGAATGGCGAGAGAAAGCCATGGAACGGAGAAAAGAAGCCATGGAATGGCAACAAGAAACAGTTGGATGATCAGGAGAGGTACATCTACGAGAAGATGCTGGATGGCCCTTGCTGCTTTCACACCAGACATCCCAGCAAACCAGCTCAACACTCGACTCGTGACTGTGACCGGCACAAGAATCAGACGGCGGCTACTGGTCCGACACCGAGACCCGCACCTCTGACAGGTGCAAATGCTCAACCCCTGAATGCACAGCCGAGACAAGAGGATGTCAATCAGGTAGCCAACAACAACAACAACAATTACAACGGCAATGCTGGCCCAAGTAGGCAGAATCAGTACCGAGAGCCCCACCAGAGTTACATGGTCTTTGTGACCGAACCCAATGACAAACAGAGTCAGCACAGGCGTGCAATGGAGGTAAATGCTGTTATGCCGGCGGTGCCGAAATTCATGTACTGGTCCGAGGATCAGATCAGTTGGAGTGTCAAGGACCATCCCAAGGTCATGCCGAATCCCGGAGGTTATGCTCTGGTGGTGGATCCGACATTCGTCGGACCAAGTATTAATGTCAGGTTCACCCGGGTCCTTGTGGACAACGGGAGCAGCATCAATATTATGTACCGAGATACCATGGTCAAGCTCGGTATAACCGAGAACATGATGCAGCCAAGCAGAACTACCTTTCATGGTATTGTGCCGGGTGTCTCGCATGCACCTATGGGCACCGTGTGGGTCGACGTTGCCTTCGGCGACATAAGCAATAGCAGGACCGAGAGTCTGTTGTTCGAGGTTGTGGACCTCGAAAGCCCGTATCATGCCTTACTCGGTAGGCCAGCACTCGCCAAGTTCATGGCGTCCACTCATGTGGCTTACTTGAAGATGAAGATGCCGGGTCCGAATGGTGTCATCACTATCTCGGGTGACTACAAGCGTTCCATGGAGTGCGCCTCTGCCGGATCACTGCTGGCCGAGTCACTTGTGATTGCTGCCGAGAAGAAGAGAATCCATGAGGTGGTGGCTCTGGCCCAATCTGCTCAACTCGGTATACCGAGTCCGGCCAATCCGCAGCAAACTGCAACCTTCCAGGCGGCGAAGGAGTCCAAGAAAGTTGGCATCGACGAGTCTAACCCGGACCACACCGTCATCATCGGTGCCGGGCTGGACAGCAAATAGGAAAGCGAGCTCATCCACTTCCTCCGTGAGAATCGGGATATCTTCGCATGGTCCAGTCAGGACTTGCTGGGTGTTCCGAGGGAGTTGGCTGAGCACTCTCTGCATGTCAGGCCAGATGCTAGGCCTGTGAAGCAACCGACACGGCGTCTTGCCGAAGGAAGAAGGAAAGCTGTGGGTGACGAGTTAGCCAAGTTACTCGCATCCAATGCCATAGTAGAAGTGAAGTACCCGGACTGGTTGGCTAACCCGGTCCTGGTAGAGAAGAAAAAAGATGAACCGGATGCTGCCACTGTCTGGCGCATGTGTGTCGACTACACACACCTGAACAAAGCATGTCCTAAAGATCCATTCCCGCTGCCCCGGATCGATCAGGTGATCGACTCCACGGCCGGGTGTGAACTGCTCTCCTTTGTAGACGCGTACTCTGGTTTTCACCAGATACCGCTGAACCCTGATGATCAAATAAAGACTGCTTTTATCACCCCGTACGGGGCTTATTGCTATCGTGTCATGTGTTTCGGTTTGAGAAATGCCGGTGCCACTTATCAGCGCTGTATGCAAAAATGTCTGCATGATCAAATAGGTAAAAATGTGCAGGTGTATGTCGACGACATAGTTATTAAAACTAAAGAAAAACACACACTGCTGGATGACCTTAGGGAAACATTCGCAAACCTGAGAAAATTCCGACTTAAACTTAATCCGGATAAATGCACATTCGGTGTACCAGCAGGAAAGTTACTCGGTTTCCTCGTGTCTAGCCGAGGTATCGAGGCAAACCCGACTAAGATCCGGGCGATAGAAAATATGAAGTTGCCGAGATGTCTCCGAGATATCCAGAAATTCACCGGATGTCTGGCATCTCTGAGCCGTTTCCTAGGTCGGTTGGGAGAAAAGGCCTTGCCCTTATACCAACTGATGAAAAAATCAGACAGGTTCAGCTGGACTCCGCAAGCGGATGCGGCATTTCATGAGTTAAAAACAATGTTAGCTACTGCGCCGATACTGGCTTCGCCACTACCGAGTGAGCCCATGCTGCTCTACATTGCGGCCACTAACCGAGTCGTTAGTGTCGTAGTGGTGGTGGAGCGAGAGGAAGAAGGAGCTACCATGCAGAGGCCGGTATATTATTTGAGTGAGGTGCTCTCCGCATCGAAACAAAACTACCCTCACTATCAAAAAATGACTTACGGCGTCTATATGGCGGCCAAAAAACTAAAGCATTACTTCCAGGAGCACCCCATGACTGTCGTGAGTGCGGCCCCTGTGTCGGAAATTCTTGGCAACAAGGATGCAAGTGGCCGAGTTGCTAAATGGGCTATTGAGCTTGCAGCTTATGCGCCGCAGTATGCAAGAAGAGATACCATCAAATCTCAAGCGGTGGCCGAGTTCCTCGTGGACTGGGCCGAGATGGAGTATGAGCCGTCCTTACCGGACTCCAACTACTGGAGAATGCATTTTGACGGGTCCAAGGTAAAGGAGGGCCTGGGAGCTGGTGTAGTTCTTACCTCGCCAAAGCGAGATCAGCTGAAATACGTATTGCAAGTACACTTTGCAGCATCCAACAATGTCGCCGAGTATGAAGCACTGATTCATGGACTCAAAGTGGCAAAGGAAATAGGAATTCGACGGATCATCTGTTATGGTGACTCAGGACCTGGTGATTCAGCAAACATCCGGCAACTGGGATGCCCTAGATGCCAACATGGCGGCATACCGGTTCCATGTCCAGAAGATTTCAGGATTCTTTGATGGGTGCGAGTTCACTCATATTCGGCGGACAGATAACGAAAGTGCAGACATGTTGTCCAAGATTGGGTCATATCGGCAAGCCATTCCGCCCGGAGTGTCACTGGAGCATCTTCACAAGCCATCAATCAAGCCTTCACCCGAATCAGAATCGATATTCATCCCGGGTAATCCGGAGCTCGGTATCATCCCGATGGATGTAGACGTCGGAAGCAAGTTGCAGGACTCGGGGACTGCTGCGCAGGACCCGGGGACTTCCATGGAGGTTGATTACATTCAGCAAGACTCGGTGACTACGCTGGAGAACTGGAAAGCTGCTTGGCGGAACTCGGGGACTCCTTGGGAGGACTCGGGGACTCACCAGCCTATGTCGGGTGTGGTGATGTCGGTTGATGCAATGGAAATCGACGAGCCTGTACTCGGCACTCGCCCGGTACCGGCATGGGCACAGCCCATCATGACATTCATGTTGGATGGTACTTTACCGAGTGATGAGGTCTCGGCCAGACAGATTCAGAGGCGATCCAAATCCTTCACCATCATCAATCGTGAGCTATACAAGAGAAGTGTGACCACTGTGCTTCAGCGCTGTGTCGAGCCAGAAGAGGGAGAAAGAATCCTCCGAGATATTCACCAGGGGGAGTGCGGTCATCACGCCTCTTCCCGAGCTATAGTGGCTAAAGCATTCCGATATGGGTTCTACTGGCCCAGCGCTTTGCAACAAGCAGAAGATATTGTCCGGAAATGTGAAGGATGTCAGAGGTTTGCTCACAAGATTCATATGCCGGCATCAGCTCTTAAGACTATTCCTATCACTTGGCCATTTGCAGTGTGGTGTCTGGATATGGTGGGACCCTTTAAGCCTACCCGAGGTAACATGACTCACATCCTGGTGATGGTGGACAAGTTCACCAAGTGGATCGAGGTGAAGCCAATTAGAAAATGCGATGGCCGCACCGCCGTGTCATTCCTAAAGGATATTATCCTAAGGTATGGGCATCCGCATAGCATTATCACGGATAATGGCACCAATTTCGCCGAGGGAGCCTTTGCTCGGTTTTGCCAGGAAAAAAGAATCCGGCTAGACCTGGCCTCGGTTGCGCATCCGCAGTCCAATGGACAAGTGGAAAGATCAAATGCCTTAATCTTATCCGGCATCAAACCCCGGTTGATTGAGCCACTGTTGCGTGCTCCGGGTTGTTGGCTGGATGAGATTCCGGCAGTACTATGGAGTCTGAGGACCACGCCGAATCGCTCCACTGGCTATACGCCATTCTTCCTGGTTTATGGAGCAGAGGCAGTTCTGCCGACCGACATAGAGCATGACTCGCCAAGAGTTGCTTTATATACCGAGTCAGAGGCAAAGGAAGCCCGAGAAAATGATGTTGATCTGCTCGAGGAAGCAAGAGAATTGGCATTGTCCAAATCGGCAATATATCAGCAAAACCTCCGACGCTATCATAGCCGGAAAGTAAATCCTCGCAAGTTTCGAGAAGGGGACCTGGTCCTTAGGCTGGTACAGCGCACCGCCGGAATGCACAAGTTATCGCCTCCTTGGGAAGGGCCATTTATTGTGAGCAAAGCTTTGAACAACGATGCATATTATCTTATTGATGCCCAGGCACAGGTGAAGAACCGAATGGATAGATCCGGAGAGGAGACCAAGCGACCTTGGAATGTAGCTCTTCTTCGCCCTTTTTACTCTTAAGGACTCAATGTATGTATCTCGAAACTTTGAAATGAAATGTCGGCACTCCGAAATGAAATTCGGGGACTGCCTTGCTATGAATCTTGTGTTGTATGCTTGTTTATCTCTGTTTTCCTTTATGTCGGGTGGCTTCAAAAATCGTGCTTCCATGTTTGCAAGTATTGTATGCTATGTTTTTGTGATTTTGTGACCCGAATGCCAAGAAACCCATTGAAGGTAGGCAAGGGCTGAGATTGCAAGGGATAGTAAACAAGAAAACAGACTCGGGGACTCGGTCCAGGGGCGATTCGGTTTTCTTTTCTGTTTTATGTCGGATGGCTCTAGACCACGTTTCAAAGTTTTGAGTATTGTATGCTATGTTTTTGTAATTTTGTGACCCGAATGCCAAGAAACCCATCGAGGCAGGCAAGGGCAGAGATTGCAAGAGGTAGTACACAAGAAAACAAACTCGGGGACTCGGCCCAAGTGCGATTCGGCACAAGTTGTTTCGTTTCAAACCTTTATGTCGGATAATTGTGAGCTTTGACTCAAAGTTTCTTAGTATTGTATGCCGTATGTCGGTAATCTTGTGACTCGACTGTCAAGAAACCCAAAAGAGGTAGACAAGAGCAGAGGTTGCTAAGTATGGTAAACAAGAAAACGAGCTCGGGGACTCGGTTCAGAATGATTCGGCATACTAAATAAACCATGCTAAAATTGTGCAAAGTAAAAGAACCAAGTACCAAGCATGAAAAGCTAAAGGTTTATGTTACAATTGCACCCGGCATTCCGGGGATTTGACGATTTGAGCTTTTTAAGTATAGGCAGAGCAGGATCCTAGATACTTGGAGCAGAGGCAGCGGCATCGGTCCTGGCCGGTTCCGAGGTCGAGGTCTCGGCGCTATCCTAGGTCGCGGCGGCCGAGGTGGTGCCTGTGGCTGTGTCGGGAGGAGTATCGGCTTGGATTTCTTCATCGACTTGTTCTTCATCCGTTTCTTCGCCCTCGCCGTCGACCTCCATTTCCTCTCCTTGAGGAACCCGATCACCCGGAACAAAGCTGTGTACCGGAGCGTATTGGATGAGGGAGTGGGCCAGTTCTTGACGACGTCGAATGAGATCCGGGTCGGAAAGCCACTTGGAGCTGTCGCGGATGGTCTTCAGCATGTCGAGGTCAAGCTCCTCGTACCAAGATAGCGGATGATCGCCAGTCATCAAGCCTTTCTTCGGAGGCCAACAAGCACTTGGCCAGTTCATCCACAACCAAAGGGGCCTCGCACCCGGGCCAGAGAACGTTGTAGGCTCGGATTGCCGAGGTAAGGAGATTCATCCCAATGGACCTCATCGGCACCAAGCGCGCCTTCAATGCCACCAGGTGGGCATCCATATCCCACTCGGATGAGATTGGGCCATCCTGGATTTCCTTGAACCGGTGCTCGGCAGCGCTCTTGTCCGCGGCAGCCTTGGTGTGGGGGAAGCGCTCTGAGTAAGGAATGGCTAACGCCAGAATGAGTTATTTGAGAAGAAAAATAATAGATTGAGTAAAGGCAGAAGGGGAAGTAGCTTACTGTCCATCTCGGAGTTAATTTTGGAGATATCCACCAGCCACTGCGCAATCTTGGCCTTCAGATCTCGGAGCTCGCTCGCAGCCGAGGTTACCTCGGATTTGGATTCTGCAAGAGATTCCTTTAGCTTCCGAGTCTCCTCTTCTCGGAGTTGCTTCTCTGTGGCGGCGGTTTTCTCCGACTCGGCGGCTTGACCCCGAGTTTTCTCCAGCTCGGCCTTCAGCCGAGATATCTCCTCCTGCTCCTTCTTCAGCTCGGCCTGGAGTGCAAGCTCGCGCTCCTGATGTGCGGCTGTGCCGAGGTAGCTGATGTTAGAATGAGAATTGGTGCAAGTACAAGTTGAAAGGCGAAATATGGCTTACACTCGATTTCCGAGATCCGTTTCTCCAGCCCTTCCGCCTTGGACTCCGAAGCAGCTAGTTGCTGCAGCTTGGCCTGCTGCAGCTTGAACTTATCAGAGAGGCTCTTGTGAGCCAACAGCAGCTTGCGGTGCACCTGTGTGCGCTTGGTCATGCAAGCCTGGAAAGAAGGAATGTTAGAATGGTTGATAAAGATTCAGGCCGAGTTACCCTCATTCAACCGAGTCAGCTTTACTCGGTCCAGTTCAGTCACTCGACCCGAATCTCGGGGACTGGGGATGGATGATATCTATATTAAAGAAATTAACCGAGTTATCTTTACTCGGCAGGACTTACCGCAGCTGCTTGGTCGGCTGCGAGAACGGCATCTTTTACTGCAGCCATCTTTTGGGCCACCAGACTCGGCCCTACCGAATGTTCTGAAACGATCTGGCTTGCTGGTGCCTTTGAGCTCACTTCGCTCAAATCGGCGGCGTTCCAATCCATATGATAATGCTCGAGGGAGCCCAAGCTTTTTCCGCTAAGTGTTTGCAGTGGCGCAAACCCCCAGCTGGTGGTCTGGATGCTGCCGGATGTCGCTGCTCCGGTGCTTAGTGGCACAATCAGCTGCCGTTCCGGGTTCGCCGACACTGATGTCGCCGGTGCCTTTTCTGCCGATACCCCAGTGGCAGGAACTGGGGCCTTAGATGTCTGTGGCTGCGGCTGCGGCTGTGCCGGTGGCGGTGTTGGCTTGGCCGTGGACATCGATTTGGATTTTGAGGGCGAGGGCGCCGACTTGTGTTTTGGCGGCTGCTGTGCTGCTGGAGGTTGAGTCTGCTTCTGCTTTTGCTTTTGCTTCTGCTGCGGCTGCGGGAGTGGTGGCTGAGTTTGCTGCTGCTGTTGTTGTTGTTGCGGCTGTGTCGGCTGCTCTTGTTGTTGCGGCTGGTTCGGTGGATCCGAGTCCTTCTGGACCTCGGGCTGTTCTACTTCGGGAGCCGAAGAGCTGGCCCCGAGATAAATTACTTCAGGCGCTGCAGTTGCGGCCCCGACCGAGTCTTCAGTTCCGGCTCCGGATCCCGGAGCCGAGATGTCCGCGACCGGACTCATTCTCATTGGACTCGGAACCCGAGTATCGTCGGGCCGAGGTGGCGTCGGTGTCCTTGGCGGGATCCGGTCGGTGGACCC
This sequence comes from Puccinellia tenuiflora, assembly GCA_012064385.1. Taxonomy (NCBI): domain Eukaryota; kingdom Viridiplantae; phylum Streptophyta; class Magnoliopsida; order Poales; family Poaceae; genus Puccinellia; species Puccinellia tenuiflora. The sequence goes on from QRDG01000816.1 coordinate 1,023,226, forward strand.
AGTAGTGGGGGCCTTCGTCTTCAGAGGAGCCGCGCTGGAAAATCAAAACAGCAATGTATGTTGTCAAAAGGAGAAATACAGAAAGAGCAAGTTTAATCAAATGCGGAAAGTATATGTCGGCAAGAGGGGGTCTTACCCCTTAGTGACAGGGCGCTGGCGTTTCGCCACTGTCTTGGTCCTTTGTTTCTTCTTTGCGGGACCAGAGGGGCCGGAAGTTCCGGCATCTGCTGAGGCGGCTGTTCCTGCTGGGCGCTTCCGGGCTGCACCCTTGGGTCCCGTGGCGAGGGGTGCCACCTCGATCACTTCGTCCGAGTCAGCTGAGTTCGGAGACAGCGGATATGAGTATGAAATGGGGAGAGGATCATACACCTCTGAAACCCGACAAGCGTCGCCTTCATCTTCAGACCAATTTCGGATGGAGGAAGCGCGAGTCTTACCCGTGGCAGAAAGTAAGCTGGCGTCGGGAATCGGCACGTTGTCCTCGTCGTCCGGGTCTTCCGAGTCGGCCTCGACCCGGTCTTTACCCCAGTTGGCAGAGGGGTTCTCTCCGTCCTCCGTCAGCTGTCGACCGAATCTCTGCATAGTGAAACGGGGAATGATTAATATCAAGTGCAGAGTTGTATCGGCATAAGGGTCTATGTCGGTGCAAAAGTTATGTCGGCAGAAGCGCTTACCTTCGGTGGAAGGTTGCTTCGGCTGTGGGGTTCTTTGCCCCATTCCCATGTCTCCGGCATCTTGGTCCGGGCTATGGCCTTGATGCGCCGCCGGATCTGGGCGTTGTCCAGCTCGACGGTGCTAACTCGGGTCGGATCGAGTGGGCCGCTCATGTGGCAGATCTTGTGGATTCGGCGCTGGAGTGGCATGACTCGGCGACTGATGAAGGTAGCGAGTAGGTCATCGGCTGTCAGTCCTTCACCCCTGAGCTGCTCGACAACCTGGTGAATGCGGTTTACCACCAAGTTCTTATCTGTTGGATTGTACCCCCAGTTCAGCTGTGCGGTTGGGGGGCCGATGGCGAATCTCGGCAGGTTGATCATGTCCACCTCGGTTAGGTTCTTCACGTAGAAGAAGGAGCGTTGCCATTTCCGGCATGACTCCAGACCTTGGATCCGGGGGAAAACGGAGCCGCGCCGAGGTACAATGGTGGCGGCTCCGCACTGAGTCATTTCCTTGGGTGCGCCCGGATGATCAGGATTTGGAATGACTTGCTTCCGGAAATGGAAGTACTTGGACCACGCCTCGACGGTGGGCCAGAGTCCGAGATAACCCTCCATGAAGGAGGCAAAGGCAGAGAGTGTGGTGAAGGCGTTCGCCGGGAGTTGATGGGGTTGGAGACCGAATTTGTTGAGGAAGCTGCGGAAGAAATCGCTGGAAGGAAGACCGAATCCTCGCTCGAAGTGTTCGAGGGAGACGACATACTCTCCCTCTTTGAGATCCGGAGAGGTCTCTGGACCCGGAAGCCGACACTCTACCTCGGCCGGGATCCGGCGAGTCCGGATCAGCCATTCTAGGTCGGCTCTGCCGACGTAGGAGCCTTCCCAGTTAGCTCGGGTGGATTCCGCCGCGACTCCTTCCTCTACCGCTTCAACCACTTCGAGGTTGGAACCGTCCGACATGTTTGCAGCGGGTTATGGAGATCTACAAGAGGGGTCATGGCACTAAGATCAAAATCGTTGCAGAAAAAAGAAACAGAAAGGAAAAAATAGAAGCAAAACAAAGAGCAGAAGAGGAAGATCACGCATGCATCTAATCTAGAGGCAAAAGGCTCTAGTGCGCAAGAAGAAAGAAAAGGAAAAAGTACTACGGCGGCTAGTCCACCGACGGTACCACCGCGTCAGGAACGGCAAACTCGCCGGCGGCGCCGGATGCGTCGCCGCGGTGAAGAACTCGAGGAAGAACAGGAGCAAGCGCTCCCGTAGATTCAAAGCGCTAATGTGCAAAAGAGAGGAAGAGAAGGAAATCCTACCGCGGTGTCGCGGCGTACGGCGGTGGCGATGTGCGTCGGTGGCGTTGGCGTCCGGTGGATCGTCGGTGCGCGCAGTCCGTGCGTGCAAGCGGCGGCGGAGCTGTGCGCGGAGGCGTGCACTGATGCTTGTGCTCTGCGCGCAAGAGAGGAGAAGGAAGAAGGAGAGAATGAATGCGGAGGGAAGACCGATGCTCCCTCCTTACTATTTATGGGCGGCCGGAGGAGATCGTGGGTGCGGGATCTGCTGCGCATGATCTCGTAACCGACGGGGAGTTACGGCCCCACGATCTCCGCCACGATTGCCTCCGTATCTTAACTACCGCATGATCGACCACACGGTGGGTTACAGAGAGCCAACGGCTCTGACGCGCCACATCGGATCGGGCAGGACCCAAGGAGACGCGAGCGGTGCGGTCAAGACTGCACTCAAGTGCTGTCGTATGCACAGTTTCCGAAGCGACCGGCGTGACGCAAGTGGCGTGCGTGCCAGTGGCACGTCCATCCGGGCGCAAGGGTCGAGGCGTTGGGCAGAGATGCTCTGCCACGTAGAGGAACCAATGACTCGGAAGAATTGTGGGTTCTTCCAGTGATTCGGAACGATCCGACATCAAAGTCAAATATCATGATGGAAGGCAAAAGCTGCTTTCCGACATATAAATTGTTTACCGACGTATGTTATGTCGGTGATCACTTAAGAATGTTGGTTTTCGGGTAAACCTGCCGTGGTCCTACATCCGAGGCTGCAGGATCGCGCCAGCTTCGGGGACTAATGTCGGGGGAAGCCCCCGAGTGGGGTCAATGTGGTAAAATAAGGTTGACTCGGAGTTGACCGAGTCAATGGAAACCGACATACCATACAGGTTTTATTCGGGGTCAACCGGGTAAAGGTTAACCGACATATCCCTATGTCGGATCATGATTATTATATGTCGGAATCCCCTTTATCGTTCTTATATGCAGGAGAGGGCAAGTCGAGTTATGGGCATGGGTGTGCCTATGTCGGGTGGAAGTCATCCCGGACGGTGGTCCACGTTCCTTGAGACACGGAGCGAAACAAGGGCAGCGGCGTGCTGCAAGTGGACGGCGTGCCAAGCCTCGGCCACGCCTCTGACGCGGGTGGCGCGGCACAGTGGCGCTAGGCCTAGGCGTGGGCATGCTGTCTGACACAGAGGAGACCGTGGCGACCAGCGCTGCCACGGTCTGGGTATGGCGCAGCGGCGCCCGTGTCGGCCGGAGACCAAGGAGTATGGCGACAGTAGCAATGTTTTACACTGTAACCCTGGGTTTCCCTATATAAGGAGTACCAGGGGTACCTCTTAGAGGGACGGGCAACACTTCATTTGAGCCTAGACGCTGAGCAAATACGTCTTCCCTTGAGAGCTAGAAGAGAGCCAGAGAGCTGTTCTGAGACTCGGTTGAGGCTTAGATCTTGCAGTTCTTCGCATACAGCTCGAGGAGCAAGCTTGTAACCAGTTGTAATCCACATATAAATCAAGTGGCAGGCAGGAGTAGGGGTGTTATCTCCTCACGAGAGCCCCGAACCTGGGTAAATTGTGTGCGTGTGTGTGTGTGGGTGAGTGTGTGTTCGTGTCTGTACGCCATGCGTGCAAGCCCTCCCCGGTACCTCCAGCGTCCAATCGGCCCCACATCAAGCCTATATGGCATCTGCCGTGACACCACCACGACAGGTATGCCGCCATGTTGGCATCTAGGGCATCCCAGTTGCCTGATGTTTGCTGAATCACCAGGTCCGAGTCACCATAACAGATGATCCGGCGAATCCCGATCTCCTTGGCTACCTTGAGTCCATGAATAAGTGCTTCATACTCGGCGACATTGTTAGATGCCGCGAAATGGACTTGCAACACATATTTCAGCTGATCCCGCTTTGGCGAGGTGAGAACTACCCCAGCTCCCAGGCCCTCCTTTACTTTGGACCCGTCAAAATGCATTCTCCAGTAATTGGAGTCCGGCAGGGACGGTTCATACTCCATCTCGGCCTAGTCCACAAGGAACTCGGCCACCGCTTGAGATTTGATGGTATCTCTTCTCGCGTACTGCGGAGCGTAAGCCGCAAGCTCAATAGCCCATTTGGCGACTCGGCCACTGGCATCCTTGTTACCAAGGATTTCCGACACAGGGGCCACACTTACAACAGTTATAGGGTGCTCTTGGAAGTAATGCTTTAGTTTCTTGGCCGCCATGTAGACACCATAAGTCATTTTCTGATAGTGAGGGTAATTTTGTTTTGATGCGGAGAGCACCTCACTCAAATAATACACCGGCCTCTGCATGGTAGCTCCTTCTTCTTCTCGCTCCACCACCACTACGACGCTAACGACTCGGTTAGTGGCCGCAATGTAGAGCAACATGGGCTCTCTTGGTAACGGCGAAGCCAGTATCGGCGCAGTAGCCAACATCATTTTCATCTCATGAAACGCCGCATCCGCTTGCGGGGTCCAGCTAAACCTGTCCGATTTTTTCATCAGTTGGTATAAGGGCAAGGCCTTTTCTCCCAACCGACCTAGAAAACGACTCAGAGAAGCCAGACATCCGGTGAATTTCTGGACATCTCGGAGGCATCTCGGCAATTTCATATTTTCTATCGCCCGGATCTTAGTCGGGTTTGCCTCGATACCTCGGCTAGACACGAGAAAACCGAGTAACTTTCCTGCAGGTACACCAAATGTACATTTATCCGGATTAAGCTTAAGTCGGAATTTCCGTAGGTTTGCGAATGTCTCTTTGAGATCATCCAGCAGAGTATGTTTTTCTTTAGTTTTAATGACTATGTCGTCAACATACACTTGCACATTTTTGCCTATCTGGTCATGCAGACATTTTTGCATACAACGCTGATAAGTAGCGCCAGCATTTCTCAAACCGAAACACATAACACGATAGCAGTAAGCCCCGTACGGGGTGATAAAGGCAGTCTTTATTTGATCATCAGGGTTCAGCGGTATCTGGTGAAAACCAGAGTACGCGTCTACAAACGAGAGTAGTTCACACCCGGCCATGGAGTCGATCACCTGATCGATCCGGGGCAGCGGGAATGGATCTTTAGGACATGCCTTGTTCAAGTGTGTGTAGTCAACACACATGCGCCAGACAGTAGCAGCATTCGGGTCATCTTTTTTCTTCTCTACCAGGACCGGGTTAGCCAACCAGTCCGGGTATTTCACTTCTATGACGGCATTTGCTGCGAGTAACTTGGCTAACTCGTCACCCACAGCTTTCCTTCTTCCTTCGGCAAGACGCCGAGTCGGTTGCTTCACTGGCCTAGCATTTGGCCTGACATGTAGAGAGTGCTCAGCCAACTCCCTCGGAACACCCGGCAAGTCCTGACTGGACCATGCAAAGATATCCCGATTCTCACGGAGGAAGTGGATGAGCTCGCTTTCCTATTTGCTGTCCAACCCGGCACCGATGATAACGGTGTGGTCCGGGTTAGACTCATCAACTCCGACTTTCTTGGACTCCTTTGCTGCGGGTTGGCTGGACTCGGCACGCCGAGTTGAGCAGACTGGGCCAGAGCCACCACCTCAAGAATTCTCTTCTTCTCCGCAGCGATCACCAAAGACTCGGCCAGACAAGACCCGGCAGAAGCACACTCCATAGAACGCTTGTAGTCTCCCGAGATGGTGATGACACCATTTGGTCCCGGAAGCTTCATCTTCAGGTAAGCCACATGAGTGGACGCCATGAACTTGGCGAGTGCTGGTCTACCGAGTAGGGCGTGATACGGGCTTTCGAGGTCCACAACCTCGAATAGCAGACTCTCAGTTCGGCAATTGCTCTTGTCGCCAAATGCGACATCTACCCAAACTGTGCCCATAGGCGCATGCGAGACACCCGGCACGATACCATGGAAGGTGGTCCTGCTTGGCTGCATCATGTTCTTGGTTATGCCGAGTTTGACCATGGTGTCTCGATACATAATGTTGATGCTACTCCCGTTGTCCACAAGAACCCTGGAGAATCTGACATTAATGCTGGGCCCGACGAATGTCGGATCCAACACTAGGGCATAACCCCCAGGATTCGGCATGACCCTTGGATGGTCATTGATGCTCCAAGTGATCTGATCCTCGGACCAGTACATGAACTTGGGCACGGGCGGTATGACCGCATTCACCTCCATCGCGCGCCGGTGTTGGCTCTGCTTATCAGTTGGCTCGGTCACAAAGACCATATAACTCTGATGCGGCTCTCTGTACTCGTTCTGCCGACTCGGGCCGGCGTTGTTGTTGCGGTTGTAGTTGTTGTTGGCCACCTGTTTGACATTTTCCTGCCTCGGCTGAGTGTTCAGAGGCTTAGTGTTTGCACCAGTGAGAGGTGCAGGTCTGGATGCCGGACCAGCAGTTACTGGCTTGCGCTTGTGCCAATCGCAGTCCCGGGTCGAATGTTGAGCCGGTCTGCTGGGGTGCCTGGTGTGATAGCAGCAGGGGCCATCCAGCATTTTCTCGTAAGTGAACCTCTCCTGGTCATCCCACTACTTCTTGTTGCCATTCCATGGTTTCTTTTCGCCGTTCCACGGCTTCCTCTCGCCGTTCCACGGCCTCTTCTCGCCATTCCACGACCTCTTTCCTTCCGAGTTCTGGCCCCAAGAGGGACCATCATTTTTCTGACGCTGGCTGCTGCCGGCATCAACTTGATCTTGGTCGATAGCTGCAACTTGATCCGAACCATACCGATAATCCGGCCTGTCATCTCTTCTCTTGTTTCGGTTGTCCGGGCGATCGCTACGCCGATCTGATCTGTCTCGGTCTTGAGCAGGATACCTCTTGCCCACATCAACCTGGGTCAGCAAAGGCTGTGTCGGATCACCGAGTGCATAGCTGTCTGCTATTGCCATTGTTTCGTCCAAAGTGGCCGGCATCTCCCTCTGGAGTCTTTGCCAAAGCATGGAGCCATGTCGGCATCCTTGCGCAAACCAAGCTATGTCCTGTGACTCGATTACCCCTTCACAGGAGTTCCGGATCATGCTCCACCGGGTAAGATACTCCTGGTCTATCTCTTCTTCTCTCTGCCGACACATGGACAGCTGCTGAGGGCGATTCGGCCTCTTGTATGTGCTGGAGAAGTTGCTGACGAAAGCGTCGGAGAAGTCGAGCCAGCAATCAATGCTGTTCTCCTCCAAGTTGTTCAGCCAGATCCGGGCTGGCCCCTCTAGCATTTGCGGTACATACCGCACAGCCCATCGGCGACTGCCACCAGCGATATGCACCGCTGTGACATAATCTGTCAACCAGTCCTCCGGCTTGGTGCTGCCGTCATAGGTCTTGGCACCCCGGGGGAGCTGGAAATTCGGCACCGGTGGCTGTTTCATGATCCGGGGTCCAAAGCATGCAGGACCCGGTGGGCCTTGCTCCTCCAGCAGTTCAGACAGATAGATTCTATCAAGCTTGTTGCGGACGTCGTGAGCTGGTAGCTGGCGAGCTCCCAGCCTAGCACCGAGTGCACTCTCGGTCGCCAGATCTTTGAATCTTGTGTACCCGGCCCGCCCCATGGCCGAGTAACCATCGTCATATCGGTCAGCGACCTGCTCGGCGTACCCGGCACCCGGTTGCTGCCGAGGTGGATTGGGTACCGGATACCAAGGTGGCTGACCCGGATTTGCCGGGTTGACCCGGTTGGCTTCATGTCTGCCCTGAACGGGTCCTAGGGCTCCCTGACCGAGTTGGCCTTGGGCAGCTTTCTGCTTTCCGGAATATACCGGATCATACGCCAGCAACTGTTTGTTCTTACCAGAGTTTACACTCTGGCCACGGCTTCCGCCGACATGTGGCGAAGAGGCCTGTCCCTTGGACATCGCCCCGGCACCACCATTTGAGTAGAGGTACCGGGACCCACCTGCATCCGGGTTTGCATTCCGGAATGCCTCATTTTGACGGTTGGCTACAGCTACCAACTCATTCACTCGGTCCTGCTGCCTACTACGAGCTTCACCGGATAAATTAGGTAACTCTGCTATGGCAGCCTCTGGAGCTCTAAGGTTCTTGCCCGGGGTACTGTATTTCGGCCGGCCCGCTGACACGTGACTAGCAGTTCTACTAGATCTGGCTCTACCATCTCTAGCTATCTCGGCATTGAGGTCTCTACCTCTAGCACGTACCTCATTTATGCGACTGACCGGGTTGGCTACCGGCGTAAAACCATGAGCGATGTTGTACTCACGGAGAGAGATGTCGAAATCCTGTCTGACTCGGGCCACCTCCTGGGCCTCCCGGAGTATCTCCTGGCGCTGCTATTCCAACTCCGCCTGAGTTAGCACAGCATCTGCATTTGGAGCCACCAGGTTGCCAGCTTCTCAATCCCGTCCTGCAGAGGACTTGGTGCTACCGGCACAGCAGACGTACCGGCCTGCTCCTGACGGTTCTCCGGCCTCTCCAGCGGCGGGCGCGCCATGCTGGCAGACCTGGTGCTGACCTCGGCCACCCCGGCACTAGCAACCGGGGCGGTCATCATGACCTCTGCACAGCTAGCGGGGCGGGCGATACGTCGGTCGCGAGCTGCGCAAATAGCGGGGGGATCCGCAGCAACCTGCACCCTTTCGGGAAACTGGCAGGGAACCTCGGTGGCGACGTAGACGGTGAGGGAGCCGAACTCGATGAGGCACCTGTTCCGAGGAAGCGGCCTGCTACCGAAACAGCCGGCGTTGTCGCTGATGACGTTGAGCGAGCCGAACCTGTGGACAAGGCCACAGAGAATGCACTCACCCGATGCGATGAAGGAACCCGTCCGGATGAACACACCAGCCAGCGCCGCTGCTGGCCCCATGGTGGGCGCCAACTGTCGTGGTGGTGCACGGACAGATGCCATATAGGCTTAAGGTGGGGCCGATTGGACGCTGGAGGTACCGGGGAGGGCTTGCACGTGAAGACGTACACACTCGAACACACACACACACACATACGTTTTTACCCAGGTTCGGGGCTCTCGTGAGGAGATAACACCCCTACTCCTGCTTGTCTGATCTATATATGTGGGTTACAACTGAGTTACAAGCTGCTCCTTAAGCTGTGTGGGAAAGAACTAAGAGCTTTGGGCTCTCTACCGAGTCTCGGAGCTCTCTACCGAGTCTCGGAAAGGCTATGTGGCTCTCCTGCTAGCTCTCAAGGAACGACCAAGTGTTTATCCAGCGTCTGGGTATGCGTCCCCGTAAGAGGAGCCCCTGGTGCTCGTTATATAGGGAAACCCTGTGTACAGAGTTAGGGCTGATGTTTGTGCTGGCGTAGGCAGCACTGTGGCCACGCCGAGGTCTCTGACTGCTTCCGTCACCCCTGCGTGGCATGTCCAGTTCATCAACTCCTGTGCACTGCTCCGCCGTACTACATAGGTCAGCAGCGTGGAGGTCTGACTGCCCATGCTACCACCGAGTCAAGGAGTTGGCAGCACGTCCTGTCCTGCCAGTGGCAGGCCCCCTGCCCCGTGACTGTAGGGACAAGATGTACGCCACGACCAACGCCGAGATAGAGCTTCATTCCTCCCGATCCGGCATAGGCATGCCAGACATTTCCTAACTCGGTTTCTCCTCTCCTGCACATAAGAACAACAAAGGAGATCCCGACATATAGAACACATGATCCGACATAGGGCTATGTCGGTAAGCCCTTACCCGGTTGACCCCGAATAAACCCATGTGCATGTCGGTTTATCATTGACTCGGTCAACTCCGAGTCGAAGCTTATTTCACCATAATGACCCATCTCGGGGGCTGCCCCCCGACAGTGTGCGGGATTGTCTGTGGCAACGGTCACTTGTCCGGATCTTCTGCGCCACGCGGCGCGGTTTTGAAGGCGACCGTTTCGCCAGGCTCTACCTTTAAAAGGAGCAGTGGGGGGAACAGGCGGAGTTACCTCTCCCCACTCTGCCGCATTTAGCTCAAAATCATCTTGCGCTCTCCTGCGTTTTCCCTCTTCAGTTGCTCTTCTTCCCGGGCGGTGATTCTCTTTCCGATGGGGAATCGTACTTCGATGGTGAACTCTGGGACCCGGATGGGCTATCTCACCAACGGAAGTGAGGTCGGACGGCTTCGGCGGAAGGGCCTCCTGGGCTCGAAGGTTGTGGTGGAGACTCGCATTCCTGCGACCAACGAGGTCATGCCAAATCCCCGGAAAGGTGAGTTCGTCGTCTTTGCCTCGCATCTGTTGCGGGGCTTGGGATTGTCGGCGAGCTCCTTCTTCTGGGAGTTTTTGCTTTTTTATGGCCTTCAACCTCATCACCTGGGGGCAAACAGCATTACACAGCTAACATGCTTCATCACCCTTTGCGAGGCGTACTTGGGCCTTTGGCCCTCCGTCGAGCCTTTCTCCATCTTCTTCTACTTGCGGTCGCAGTCCGTCGATAAGAAGCAATTTGACCGCGGCAGCGTTTCTATCAATCCGAGGGGCACGTCCCTTCCAAAAATCCACCTTCCGGACTCCATCGAGAAGTGGCAGGGCACATACTTCTATGTTCGGAATTGGACCCGGGATGACCGGATTAATCTGTCGGAATTCTCCAACGAGTTGCCCCAGGACAAGTCCTGGAACCGAAGGGTCATCATTGATGAGCTCCTGAAGGAGGTTGTACTGAAGCAGGTGGATCGCTTGGTGAAGGCCGACTTGACATCCCGGGATTTGACTTTGACCTGGATGTCGCGCCGGGTGCTCCCGAGCCTGCAACGGGATCACGCAATGTGCTTCTTTTCTGGGCTCCGGGATCCCACCCGAGTTGATGTGGAGTGGAAGCTGTCGTCCGAAATGCGGTCTTGGGCTGGTCGCCTGACCATGGACCGCATTGGGATGAACTAGAAGTTCGGGCTAGAGGCGTTCTCGCACGAGGAGCGTGCTCCCGAGGTTGGATTCCCTTTTCCTTGCTTCTTAATCCTTTTCACATTTTCCTAGCCGGCTATGGCCTGACATGCCTTGCATGGTTTGCATCTCTTTGACCACCAGCGGGAAGAAGACTTCGGTCTAGTACTCTCGAAAGACTGGGAAGGGCCCTTCTCTAAGGACCTGACGGCAGCTCTTGCGGATTTCACCGCTGGTGAGCAGGAGGAGGAAGGCGAGATCGATGCGCCGGAAGCTGACCCGGCCGATGGAGACCCCGCTCATGCCGGCTTGGCAGAGGCGGAGGGCAGGCATGGTGACACCACGGAGGAGTCATTAGACACCGGCGCCGAAGACGGCGATTCCAAGGCGGACAACGAGGCAACGTCCGCCATCGAGTCTGACCCGACCCTTTTATGAAGATTCCGATCTTGAGCGTGCCGCCCCTCCGTCGAAGCCGTCAACTCGCGGTAAGTCTCCTGCGCGTGATGCCGCCTGTAACGCCCCAAGATCGGTACTATGCAGATTTTAGCGTTCCAGCCAAATCCGCATAATAACGATCCTAAAGGACGCCCACCAGGCATAACGTGCAGGTCGCAACACACACGTTATGCGGGTGGAATTGTGATAACATTACAACAGTTCTCGATGGAACCCACAAAAGAACATATATACAACAACGACTCACCGAGTCAAGAACAAAAGATACAATACAAAGATCCAAAAGAACAACGGAAGCGGGTAGCGTCCGGCTACGGACAAGATACAAATTGGACTAAGAGTCCTGAAGATAAGCAAAGGCACCATATCCCTGCCCAGGCCAAGCCGGAAGGATTCCCAAGCTAATGTCGTCAGACTTCAAACCTGTTGGCTGCATGTGGAATAGCAGACCCGAAGGGGTCAGTACTATAAACAGTACTGGCAAGTAATACTCACAAGATATCAAAACTGGAATTCCGGGGAAGAGGGTTAGCGATTGAGGTGGCAAGCAGCACTAACAACTTATAGAGACACGCTACAACTTTCGTCTATCAGAGACAAGGTAAGAGAGCGCATGAGAAGCCAACTATACTACACACCAAACAAACCCGCCCTAAAACGACTCCCTCGTATCCTCAACCCACGAGGAAGAAGTCCGGGCACTCACACGGTTGACAAGTTTTAATCAGATTATTATTCAAGTAATCTATCTTACTAGTCAAGTTATTATCATCATAAGGTGCAAGTTGTCTATGATCTTTTTAGCCAGCGCATTTCACCAAGTCGTCCATAACCGCGGACACGGCTTTTCGAAAAGATTTCACCCTGCAGGGATGCACCAATGAACCCACACGCATCGAAACTCTCGCTTAGAGGTGTACCGGTGGAGGTTTCGACGCAATGCTTCCCTTCTCTACAAACAAGTCCAGGGAGCCACCTAGCTAGGACTGATCCACCTTGAGAGTCCGGCCGAAGCTTCGAGGTGGGCCTAACCGTTTGCGACTACGGCTAGGTGACACAAACTACCATGAGTTGGTCACTTCGCATCATACCGCAAGCCCTACCGTAAGTAACCACGTATCCAACTTACCATATCATCCGCGCTTGTAACCGTAGAAACACCCGAACTACTTGTGGCATCCTGGACAAGTTTGAGGATCCGGTAATAGATTGCGGGGAGGCCCATAGAACTCCCACATGTGGTTAGTGCGCTCAGTCTTGGATCAGCGGAAAAGAACTCGGGTCCTAGGCGACACTAGCAGAACAAATCACCACGATTGGCCTTCTGCCGGTGCCTTATCTTTATTAAGTTATCCCATCGCAACAGAAATTAAAGATTACCATTTTAGTTGAGCCTAGATACCATGTTAACAAGACTAGACAAAGAGGTAACAAGACTGAAGCAAAGCACCTAAGCATGCACTACGACTCGCAAGGCCAACAAGGTAAACAAGCAACCGGGTAATAGGATGTGGAGGTGTGGCTATATCATGGCTGCAAGGTAAACATGCATATAGGATCGGACACAAGCATCGTGACATAAGGCTAGCAAGGAACAAAAGATAGGACGAGTGAGAGACAGAAAACAAGCAAAGATAGCAAGGGAGTATCACTTGCCTGCAATCCGGTAGAGGTAGCAGAACCTGTCGTTGCTCACATCAACTCATCGGCCTATCCCGAAGAAGCAACAAACACTGGACAACGAAAAGATGCATTTTACTCTACGGCAAAAGAATCAGCATGTTGATGACATGATGCATGACAATTTAAAGGTGATCCAATTTTATTCCCTAACACATGGCAAAGCATTTTAAATGGGATCGGTGCTCAATATAGATGCATCGGACAAAACCCCATAATTAAATTGATTTAATTCGACTAAATGGATAAAGATGCGATGTTTAATTAATGATGCATGATTTTATAAGATATCGCATATATATATATGGCATATAGGGGTTTAGGGTTGGGGTCACACATCGGAAACGAGGAACTTCGGATTGGAAGCCACCGTCTTCGGGTTGTAGTCGAAGTAGTCGTCGTAGTCGAAGTAGTCGGGGTAGTCGTTCGTTCCGAGTCGAAGTAGTCGAGGTAGTCATTCATCCGGAGTCGGAGTAGTAGAGGTAGTCGACGTCGTGGAGGTAGTCGTACTCGGGTCGTCGTCGTTGCAGACCTTGGCGTTCCGGGCTTCGGGGTCGTCGGGGTTCACGATGGTCGGAGGTCACGACATCGGGCTTCACGGAGTCGGGGGAGATCTTGTCATTGCATCCCGGTAGTCGAGGTAGACCTTGGCGGCGTCATCGGGGATCGGCCTTCACGAAGGCGGGCATCGGGAAACTTGCTTCACGACGGGATCGGAAACGGGGAACCAGCGGGAACAACCGGTTTCACGGCACGGAGGCAACACGGAGATGGGAACGAACACGACGGGGAACAGGCATGACGGCACGGAGACACCGAAGAACGGAGCCGTCGGAGAAGCGCATCGGGGAACCGAATCGGAAACGGACCGTCGGAAACACAACACGACGGGAACAACGGGAGACGGAAACGGGAGCGTCGGGGACCATCGGGAAAATCCACGACACGATGTCAGGCACACGGACGGGAATCGTGCAGCGGGGACGTGCTACAAGAAAAGGGCACCGGGGCGGGATCGGGTACGCGACAGGAACCAGCACCGGGGAACTCGGGCATGGACACGAACAGAGACACACGCAACAGCAGCATCAGCTCGGGTGGTGAAGACGTCGGGAGCAGAGAAGGACAGCGGGAGGCGACGGACGGCTGCCGAGGAGACCGGCGACAGGATGCGGAGGAGCAGGCCGACCAAAGCCGGGTCGAGGCGAGGAGCTCACGCGGAGCTGGACGCGGCCGTGCGGGAGACTGGGACGCCGGAGGAAGGAGAGCTGGCCGGCTTGGGCCGGAGCCGGTCGAGGCGGAGGGAGGAGGTGAGGTGGAGGACGCCAGGGAGGAGAGAACGGGGCGGAGGCCGGCGAGGGGAGCTCGGGCTCGAGCCGGAGAGAGGAGAGCCGGCGCAGGCGGGGAGCAGCCGGGGAGGAGGTGCAGGTGCTGGGCGGCGCCAGCCGGAGGAAGGCGAGGCGAGGACGCAGAGGCGCGGGAGCCCCGTCTCGAACGAGGCGGCGCGATGGAGGAGTTGGGCCGGAGGTGGAGAGGAGGGAGGTGAGGCGAGAGCGGCAGGGCGCGGGGAGGTCGAGGAGCAGGGGACGAGGGCGCCGGAAGGGAGAGGAGCCGGGAGGAGGAGCTCGACCGAGGAGCTACAGGGGGCGACGGCGGGAGGAGATGGAGCAGAGAGGCGCAGGTGCGTGTGGCCACGGCAGGAAGAAAAGGATAAAGGGAGAAAGAAAAAGAAGAAAAGAAGAAAAGGGAGAGGGAAAAAGGGAGAGTAGGGGGAAAAAGAGAAGAAATAGGGGGTGGAAGGATGGATTTGCGAAACGCCAAAAACAGAGGAGGGTGGCTGCAAAAGTCAGGGGGTGGGAAAGGAAAAAGCCAGAGGCAGAATTAGGGTTTGGTCTAGGGTTTGCTTGCTGGGCTTTTGGGCCTAGCTAGCTGGGCTTCTCTCTCGCAACTCAAAACGTTTTTATTTTGCAAATTTAATTTTGACAAATAATTTTCGAAAACGGAGACGACTGTCTCGATAAAAATATTTTCCGACAATTTTAGAAAAATAAAATAGGTTTTAATAAAAATAATTTTTGTTGCCAAAATGCAATGCACATGATGCTGATGTCATGCTGATGCAAAAATAAAATAACAGGCAATTCTATTTTGGGGAAAAACCCCGGGCATTACAACCGACACCACTAACAAGGGATCTCGTCCCGAGATCCACGCTACCGTCGGGGGGAAGAAGAGCAAGGTAAACTATCGAATCTTCGAGCGGCGTGTAGATCTTCTCGACACCACTAACAAGAGGTTCTTGCTCACGTTGATGACGATGTCCGTATTCGAGATTCTTCTGAAGATCGAACCTATTAGGTCAAGGCAAGAGATCGTCCACCCACGAAGATGCTATAACCGGAGGATATATAAGAGAGAAGATTTAAAATCATATAAGGTCAGAGGAGGAAAGAAGGTAGAGGTAAGGAGTAAACAAGAATCCTATTGAGATACTTTCAAATAGATTTTAGTAAAATAGTTTTGGACACTCTACAAACAACGACCGTTAGCTAGGTTATCCTACAGGCTGACTGGACCGAGGGGTATCGAAGAACCAGAGCTCTGATACCACTTTGTAACGCCCCAAGATCGGTACTATGCAGATTTTAGCGTTCCAGCCAAATCCGCATAATAACGATCCTAAAGGACGCCCACCAGGCATAACGTGCAGGTCGCAACACACACGTTATGCGGGTGGAATTGTGATAACATTACAACAGTTCTCGATGGAACCCACAAAAGAACATATATACAACAACGACTCACCGAGTCAAGAACAAAAGATACAATACAAAGATCCAAAATAACAACGGAAGCGGGTAGCGTCCGACTACGGACAAGATACAAATTGGACTAAGAGTCCTGAAGATAAGCAAAGGCACCATATCCCTGCCCAGGCCAAGCCGGAAGGATTCCCAAGCTAATGTCGTCAGACTTCAAACCTGTTGGCTGCATGTGGAATAGCAGACCCGAAGGGGTCAGTACTATAAACAGTACTGGCAAGTAATACTCACAAGATATCAAAACTGGAATTCCGGGGAAGAGGGTTAGCGATTGAGGTGGCAAGCAGCACTAACAACTTATAGAGACACGCTACAACTTTCGTCTATCAGAGACAAGGTAAGAGAGCGCATGAGAAGCCAACTATACTACACACCAAACAAACCCGCCCTAAAACGACTCCCTCGTATCCTCAACCCACGAGGAAGAAGTCCGGGCACTCACACGGTTGACAAGTTTTAATCAGATTATTATTCAAGTAATCTATCTTACTAGTCAAGTTATTATCATCATAAGGTGCAAGTTGTCTATGATCTTTTTAGCCAGCGCATTTCACCAAGTCGTCCATAACCGCGGACACGGCTTTTCGAAAAGATTTCACCCTGCAGGGATGCACCAATGAACCCACACGCATCGAAACTCTCGCTTAGAGGTGTACCGGTGGAGGTTTCGACGCAATGCTTCCCTTCTCTACAAACAAGTCCAGGGAGCCACCTAGCTAGGACTGATCCACCTTGAGAGTCCGGCCGAAGCTTCGAGGTGGGCCTAACCGTTTGCGACTACGGCTAGGTGACACAAACTACCATGAGTTGGTCACTTCGCATCATACCGCAAGCCCTACCGTAAGTAACCACGTATCCAACTTACCATATCATCCGCGCTTGTAACCGTAGAAACACCCGAACTACTTGTGGCATCCTGGACAAGTTTGAGGATCCGGTAATAGATTGCGGGGAGGCCCATAGAACTCCCACATGTGGTTAGTGCGCTCAGTCTTGGATCAGCGGAAAAGAACTCGGGTCCTAGGCGACACTAGCAGAACAAATCACCACGATTGGCCTTCTGCCGGTGCCTTATCTTTATTAAGTTATCCCATCGCAACAGAAATTAAAGATTACCATTTTAGTTGAGCCTAGATACCATGTTAACAAGACTAGACAAAGAGGTAACAAGACTGAAGCAAAGCACCTAAGCATGCACTACGACTCGCAAGGCCAACAAGGTAAACAAGCAACCGGGTAATAGGATGTGGAGGTGTGGCTATATCATGGCTGCAAGGTAAACATGCATATAGGATCGGACACAAGCATCGTGACATAAGGCTAGCAAGGAACAAAAGATAGGACGAGTGAGAGACAGAAAACAAGCAAAGATAGCAAGGGAGTATCACTTGCCTGCAATCCGGTAGAGGTAGCAGAACCTGTCGTTGCTCACATCAACTCATCGGCCTATCCCGAAGAAGCAACAAACACTGGACAACGAAAAGATGCATTTTACTCTACGGCAAAAGAATCAGCATGTTGATGACATGATGCATGACAATTTAAAGGTGATCCAATTTTATTCCCTAACACATGGCAAAGCATTTTAAATGGGATCGGTGCTCAATATAGATGCATCGGACAAAACCCCATAATTAAATTGATTTAATTCGACTAAATGGATAAAGATGCGATGTTTAATTAATGATGCATGATTTTATAAGATATCGCATATATATATATGGCATATAGGGGTTTAGGGTTGGGGTCACACATCGGAAACGAGGAACTTCGGATTGGAAGCCACCGTCTTCGGGTTGTAGTCGAAGTAGTCGTCGTAGTCGAAGTAGTCGGGGTAGTCGTTCGTTCCGAGTCGAAGTAGTCGAGGTAGTCATTCATCCGGAGTCGGAGTAGTAGAGGTAGTCGACGTCGTGGAGGTAGTCGTACTCGGGTCGTCGTCGTTGCAGACCTTGGCGTTCCGGGCTTCGGGGTCGTCGGGGTTCACGATGGTCGGAGGTCACGGCATCGGGCTTCACGGAGTCGGGGGAGATCTTGTCATTGCATCCCGGTAGTCGAGGTAGACCTTGGCGGCGTCATCGGGGATCGGCCTTCACGAAGGCGGGCATCGGGAAACTTGCTTCACGACGGGATCGGAAACGGGGAACCAGCGGGAACAACCGGTTTCACGGCACGGAGGCAACACGGAGATGGGAACGAACACGACGGGGAACAGGCATGACGGCACGGAGACACCGAAGAACGGAGCCGTCGAAGAAGCGCATCGGGGAACCGAATCGGAAACGGACCGTCGGAAACACAACACGACGGGAACAACGGGAGACGGAAACGGGAGCGTCGGGGACCATCGGGAAAATCCACGACACGATGTCAGGCACACGGACGGGAATCGTGCAGCGGGGACGTGCTATAAGAAAAGGGCACCGGGGCGGGATCGGGTACGCGACAGGAACCAGCACCGGGGAACTCGGGCATGGACACGAACAGAGACACACGCAACAGCAGCATCAGCTCGGGTGGTGAAGACGTCGGGAGCAGAGAAGGACAGCGGGAGGCGACGGACGACTGCCGAGGAGACCGGCGACAGGATGCGGAGGAGCAGGCCGACCAAAGCCGGGTCGAGGCGAGGAGCTCACGCGGAGCTGGACGCGGCCGTGCGGGAGACTGGGACGCCGGAGGAAGGAGAGCTGGCCGGCTTGGGCCGGAGCCGGTCGAGGCGGAGGGAGGAGGTGAGGTGGAGGACGCCAGGGAGGAGAGAACGGGGCGGAGGCCGGCGAGGGGGAGCTCGGGCTCGAGCCGGAGAGAGGAGAGCCGGCGCGGGCGGGGAGCAGCCGGGGAGGAGGTGCAGGTGCTGGGCGGCGCCAGCCGGAGGAAGGCGAGGCGAGGACGCAGAGGCGCGGGAGCCCCGTCTCGAACGAGGCGGCGCGATGGAGGAGTTGGGCCGGAGGTGGAGAGGAGGGAGGTGAGGCGAGAGCGGCAGGGCGCGGGGAGGTCGAGGAGCAGGGGACGAGGGCGCCGGAAGGGAGAGGAGCCGGGAGGAGGAGCTCGACCGAGGAGCTACAGGGGGCGACGGCGGGAGGAGATGGAGCAGGGAGGCGCAGGTGCGTGTGGCCACGGCAGGAAGAAAAGGATAAAGGGAGAAAGAAAAAGAAGAAAAGAAGAAAAGGGAGAGGGAAAAAGGGAGAGTAGGGGGAAAAAGAGAAGAAATAGGGGGTGGAAGGATGGATTTGCGAAACGCCAAAAACAGAGGAGGGTGGCTGCAAAAGTCAGGGGGTGGGAAGGAAAAAGCCAGAGGCAGAATTAGGGTTTGGTCTAGGGTTTGCTTGCTGGGCTTTTGGGCCTAGCTAGCTGGGCTTCTCTCTCGCAACTCAAAACGTTTTTATTTTGCAAATTTAATTTTGACAATAATTTTCGAAAACGGAGACGACTGTCTCGATAAAAATATTTTCCGACAATTTTAGAAAAATAAAATAGGTTTAATAAAAATAATTTTTGTTGCCAAAATGCAATGCACATGATGCTGATGTCATGCTGATGCAAAATAAAATAACAGGCAATTCTATTTTGGGGAAAAACCCCGGGCATTACACCGCCGAACGAGTTGATGGTAATGCACGGGAAATTGTAGATCTCTCCAGTGGTTCCGACCCGGACTCTGAGGGTTCTTGTTCTTTTGTGTTAGCTTCCAAGGCAGCTCCGTCGGCCCATAGGACGAAGGAGTTGGAGGCCGCCGCACGGAAGACCATGCCTGCCCCCTCCAAGCAGATTA
The DNA here is from genome assembly GCA_012064385.1 of Puccinellia tenuiflora. NCBI lineage: Eukaryota > Viridiplantae > Streptophyta > Magnoliopsida > Poales > Poaceae > Puccinellia > Puccinellia tenuiflora. The sequence goes on from QRDG01000816.1 coordinate 1,042,717, forward strand.
TGAAGGAGCGCCGGTCCAAACTGGCTGCCGACGTTGATACCGGCGACCCCTCTGGCAAAAGGACTGGTGGCTTCAAGAGCCGGGGCACTCTGCCCGCGAAGAATTTGTCTCCGGCGTTGAGCCGGCCGACCACCGCCGGTCTGGCGCCAGTTGGAAGGTCGAAGGCAGGGGAGAAGAAGGTGGATGATATCGTGGCCTCCGCCCGGGCCGCGGCATATGTGAAGAAGGGGGTGGAGGCCACGATGGAGGAGCGAGGAAACGCAGCTTCGGAGGCCAACGCCCAGGTGATTGGTTATACTCCTTGGGTCGATTCTTGTTCCAATTTGAGCATTGAGGACTTGGAAAAGGCTATTTACGCTTGTTTGGCGCAGGCGGACGTGTGCGTCGAGGCGATCAACGCCAACATGTCCGCGACGGAGTTGGAGGCCGCCAAGAAGGTTGTGGTGGATTTAGCGGCCGCCGCAAGCAAGGCGATGGTTACCGAAGTTGAGAAAGTGGTTGCGCCGGTTGCTCCCCAGCAGCCAGTAGAAAATTCTGTAGTTGTGGAAATGGTTACGCCGGTTGCTCAGTCGCAGCCGGCAGAAGATTTTGTCATTCCCACCAAGAGGTCGGAGGAGGTTGTCGGGGGCGTGAAACGACCCGCGGCCGATGCGTCCGCTCCGTCTTTGAAGCGCCCGAGAAGGAAGAAATCGGTGGCCTTGGGCACCTGTGACTGGTAAGCCTAGTCGTTGGAGCATTTCTTCTGTGTCTTGCGTTTGGAGGTCTTGATCACCGTGTGTTCCGTTTTGATTCAGGGAACCACTCGCAATCGAAGGACCCAAGCCGGACGCCCCGGTGGAGGCTGATCCCAAGGCGGCCCAGCAGGTTTCGGAGACGCAGGCGGTGAACCCGCCTCCGTCCTCTAATGTGGTAATGAGGGACATTGTGCCCTTTGAAGCTCCACCTTCGGTAGCAGCTCCTGATCTTCCGGCTTCAAATGTCGGGGGAGAAGTTATCGTGGACACATCTGTGGCGGCTCCCCCACTGCCCGCGGTGACAGGGGAATACGTCCTTCCTTCGACGACCTTGGTGGAGTCGGCTAAGGATAAGGCCATGGAGGCGGCGATGGCTTTGGTCCCTGGCCCACGCCAATCAATCTTGCCGGGCGTCCCTCCATTCACCGGTCTGTTTCCGGCAGGCTTGGATGAAGCTGGTCATTTTCCGCTCGGCGCGTTGGTGGAGCAGAGGCACAAGGAGCAGACGACCGACATCTTGCTGCTGCGCGAGACCGTCGAGTATGCGCTCAGCACCGCTTCTAGGGATGTCGCGGTGCTAAAGAAAGAACTTGAAGCTGCCAAGGGTGAGTCTCGCTTGCTTTGCTTTTATTTTCCTATTTCTCCTTTTGGGCTTCTGTCTTGACGACGGGTTCGCTTCGTTTCAGGTGACTCGACTTCTCGAGCCGGGTTGGAGAAGCAACTGGCTTTGCTCCAGGGCGAGATGAAGCGGAAGGGTGCGGCCCTTGTGACGGTGAAGGAAGAGCTTAAAACCGTGGCGACCAAGTTGGAGGAGGGCCGGGTTGAAGCCGACCGGATACGCGAGGAGGTGAATCAGTTGCATGAGGTGGAGAAGCGAAGGCTTGACGAAGTCGAAACCCTTCGAAAGAATGGGGATGACTTGAGGAACAAGCTAAAGGAGGCCGTCGAGGCCCATGAGACGACCGCTAGGGAGTGCAAGGAATGTGAGCATGCAAACGAAGAACTCGCGGGCAACTTAATCGTGGACGCAGCGATCGTCGACAAGATCATCCGTGGTATGCTATTTTATTCTTCTTATTCTATTCTCTTTGTTTGTTATCTTCTTCCTGACTTTTCCATCTTGGTGCGTAGGATTCTACCCTGAGGCGAACGAGCAAGTGTGGAAGGCGGCTACTTCTGCGCAGAAGCTACCAGAGCACTCCGGCGCCGCGGAGGGGGAGGTGCCTAATATCGCCTCTCGCTTGCTCCAGTTTGGCATCGAGTTGAAGACATTGAAAGATACGGCCGACAACGTCCTCAAGAACCTTTGTCCGGATGCTCCTGTTCCCGAGAAGCTATATGATCTGGCGGTACGTCTTGATGGGGCTCCAGTTGGCATCGGCGAGCAGATGGAGATGGCGGCTCGGGGTGGTGCCGACATGGCCTTGGCGCTGCTGAAGTCCCGGTATCTGGATGTTCAAGTTGATATGCTGGTTAAAGGCTTTCGCACCGGGACTTCGTTCAAGAGCTTATGCCCTGCGATCCAGTCGGCTGCAAGGAAGATTGTCGCTGTGGTTTATCTCAGCGAGCTGGTGCCTGCCGAACCGTCTATGACAACCCAGCCGGCTGAAGACTTGAAGACCGAAGTCACTGCTGCTGTTGCCGACATCACTCCTCCTTAGTTGATCCACTTGTTCCCCGGGATGCCGGGCGTATTTGTTATGGTGAACTCCAGAAATAGTCATGCTACCTTATTTTGATGCTTGCTTGTGAACAATTATGTGCGATATTGTCAGTTTGGATTCTGTTGTACATTTTTTTTATGTCTGTTGAGCTTTCTTGCTGTGACAGTTTGTGTTTGTCTTGGTGATATTCATCATGCCTAGCCCCCGAATTTTGGGCCGGCTTGAGCAGCAAGTTGGGTTGAAATTGTTTGAATGTCTTGCTTGTTGCAGCCCTCGAGTCCTTGGACTCGGGGTGATGGAGTTCGTCTGGGTCTGCAGAGCCGGCTTGGCAGCTGCCCAGCCCCCAGGTATGAGCTTTGTCATTTTGCGACATGCAGCCCCCGAGTTCTTTGACTCGGGGTGATGAAGTACGTCCGGGTCCGCGGAGCCATCTTGGTAGGTCCGTAACCCCCGGGAATAAGTTTTCCGGGTTGCGGCTTGCAGCCTCCGAGTCCTTAGACTCGGGGTGATGATGTACGTCTGGGTCTGGGGAGCCGGCTTGGCTGGTCCACAGCCCCCGGGAATAAGTTTGCCGAGTTGCGGCTTGCAGCCCCCGAGTCCTTCGAATCGGGGTGATGATGTACATTCGGGTCTGCGGAGCCGGTTTGGCGGGTCCGTAGCCCCCGGGAATAAGTTTTACGGGTTGCGGCTTGCAGCCCCCGAGTGCTTAGACTCGGGGTGATGATGTACGTCCGAGTCTGCGGAGCCGGCTTGGCGGGTCCGCAGCCCCCGGGAATAAGTTTGCCGGGTGGTGGATTGTAACCCCCGAGTCCTTACACTCGGGGTGATGACGTACGTCCGGGTCTATGGAGCCAGCTTGGCGGGTCTGCAGCCCCCGGGAATAAGTTTGCCAGGTTGCGTCTTGCAGCCCCCGAGTCCTTAGACTCGGGGTGATGATGTACGTCCGGGTCTGCGGAACCGGCTTGGCAGGTCTGCAGCCCCTGGGAATAAGTTTGTCGGGTGGTGGCTTGCAGTCTCCACGTGTCACAGTTGTTCTGTGGATGCAAACTCACGCTTTTTTCCCGATGAGCTCGAGGTTGCTTGTTCTTTTCCTTGGCGCGGCCGGTCGATGACGCTTCACAGCCTTGCTTGCCCTTGCCGGCTGCATCAAAGCCGGGTGGAGGGTTCTAGTAGTCCTTGCTTGCCGCCGGCTCAGTTTCTAGTTGAAGTCGGTTGGCCTTGCCGACGAGCTCAATGACTCAGCACATTTGGAAACGTAGCTCTTCGCCTAGGAGGTATGGAAGTTCCGCTGCGGCGATTTCCGCGGCCTTCATGTTTTGGACCGGACAGCTGCACTCGGGTTGGACGATGCTGGAAAGATCGTGCCCTTGCTTGGCGCGGTCCATGGCATCGCCTAGGTTGCGCCTGATCTCGTTCAACCTGTCCGGATTGCCTCTTGCCTGCTCAAAGCCGTGGATGATGTTGTACTCGCGCATCGTGGAGTTAAGCCGGCTCTGCGTCGAAGCGAGGTGGAGTGCCTTGTCATACATGAGCTGGCGCATCTTTTCGAGCTCGGTCGCCATGACAGCTGGATCCGAACCCGGCGCGATTGGAGTGCTCAACAACTCGAACTCCTTCTTGAGTTTGCGATGTAGTTGGGAAGTCTCCCCGATCTCCTGTTGAGTCTTGGCGGCACCGCCTCCTGCAGCCGCATGCTCAACCATGTGAACTTCCGCGTAGACGCTACGCTAGGTGTTGTCGAAGCCTGCGCTGCCGACGCCAAAGTAGTCGAAGGTGGTCTTTTCACCGTGGATGCCGGTGTCGAAGATTGACGGAGCCGAGCAGGCGAATACCTCCTTCGGGTACTCCTTGGCGGCGAGGGCGACAAAGACCGGGAAGTCGCCGAGGTTGACGATGACGCCTCCGTTGATGAAGTTCACGTCGGCGAAGCTCTTGGTGTTGTCGATAATGCACCCGATGGAGCTGATGGAGAGCACAAGGCCGGAGACGACGCATTGGTTGCTGAAGAAGCGGGATCCCGCGCAGAACATGACTCCGCTCGTCGCTTGCCCCATGGTGGGCGCCAAATGTTGTGGTGGCGTCAACGACATATCCATCAAAGATGGAAAAGATTGTGGAACAAGGCAACGATGGTGCTCGCGCGGGATTGGGCTACAAGCACTGCAAACATAGAGATGTACCCAGGTTCAGGGCCCTTGTGATGAGGAAAACCCCTACATCCTGCCTTGCTACTCTCTATTCCTTGATCATGAACAAACGGGCTACAATGATGCTCCTGGAGCTGTTCGTGGTGCGTTCCGGCTAGGGGACTTAGCTGGATGGTGGTTGTGTTGCGTGGGTCTCCCTTCCTACTGAGCATGCCCCTCGCAGGAGGCTCTAGTCCGCCTTATAAAGGCAGCGGGCTAGGGTTACGGTTTACAGGGAGATTACATCGGTGTCCCTGTGACATCATCTAAAATACAATCCGGCTTCGGCTCGATCATCATGACGTGTAGGGGAGGTGCCCGACAGGAGACGTTGCTGGTTTCCTCTGCCTGGCCCACTTGTACTTGTTTGTCGGTGGTTGGGTCCGGCTTGACCTCCAGCCGGATGACGGCGTCCGCCTTGATTGGATCGGCTTGGCACAACCGGATTGGTGCCTTTGTTGTTTGTCTATCTTATGGGTATATGGGGTTCATATCCCCAACACTATTAGTTACTCATATAAAGCAAGAACAGGTCATAACGATCTGTGATTGCGCTTATTACGCGGACCTATACGTTCCGCCTCTGAAGGACCTAGAAGCTGTTTTGGGAATGGATTGGATGACTTAACATGGCGCTCAAATTGATTGTGAAGAGAAAACAGTATGCATCCGGAAACCAGGTGGAGGTAGAATCACATACCAGGCAGATAAGCACCCTCATATGGAGATAGGAATTCAATTGAATTCAATGAAGGAGGCCAAGTTGGAGGATATTCCTGTAGTCAAGGAATTTTCGGATGTATTTCCTAAAGAGTTACCCGGAATGCCTCCAGATAGAGAGATAGAATTTACTATTGAGTTGGTACCTGGTACTTCACCTATAGCCCAAGCACCATATAAAATGGGTCCTAAGGAGTTAAAGGAACTCAAGGAACAACTCGATGAGTTTGAAAGCAAAGATTCATTAGAGAAAGTGTTTCACCATGGGGATCACCAATGATCTTTGTGGATAAGCGTGATGGAGGTCGAGGAATTTGTGGGGACTTCAGAAACTTGAACACCATTACTATCAAGAATAAGTATCCACTACCAAGAATACAAGATTTGTTTGACCAAGTTCAAGGGGCAGGAGTGTTCTCAAAGATTGATTTAAGGTCGGGATATCATCAAATCAAGATCAAGCTAGAGGATGTCCCTAAAATAGCGTTTGTCACAAGGTATGAACATCATGAGTATTTGGTCGTTCCATTTGGGTTGACCAATGCTCTAGCAATCTTTATGAACTTCATGAACAAGATTTTCATGCCATATCTGGATAAGTTTGTGATAGTTTTTATTGATGATATTTTGATATACTTCAAGAGCAAAGAGGATCATGCAAAGCACTTGAGGATAGCATTGCAAGTTCTGAGGGAACATTAGCTATATGCCAAGTTCAGTAGTGTGAGTTCTGGTTGGCCCAAGTGGTTTTTCTTGGACATGTCATTAGCAGGGAAGGAATTGCAGTAGATCCATCCAAAGTGCAGGCAGTTTTGGAGTGGAAATCACCAAAAAATGTCCGAGAGATAAGAGGTTTCTTGGGAATGGCTTGTTATTATCGGAGATTCATTGAAGGATTCTCAAAGATAGCTGGGCCAATGCCACAACTATTAAGGAAAAATGTAGCATTTGAGTGGTCGGAAAAGTGCGAAGCAAGTTTCCAGGAGTTGAAAACTCGGATAACTTTTGCACCAATACTGGCAGTGCCTGAATCAGGCACAGATTACACAGTATATTGTGATGCATCCAAGAATGGATTAGGATGTGTACTCATGCAAGATCGTAAGGTAATAGCTTATGCTTCGAGACAGCTCAAACCTCACGAAGGAAATTACCCAACACATGATTTAGAGTTGGCAGCAGTAGTGTTTGCTTTGAAGAAATGGAGACAATTTCTTTATGGGGCTAAGTGTGAACTATACACGGATCATAAACGCCTCAAGTACTTCTTCACTCAAAAGGAGTTGAATATGAGGCAAATGAGATGGTTGGAGTTGATCAAGGATTACGATTTGACAATCAACTATACTTCGGGAAAAGCTAATGTTGTAGCAGATGCCCTGAGGCGGAAGAGCTCTAATATTCAACCGGTACACCGTGAACTGCCAACGTAGTTGAAAATTGATCTAGTAAGATCAGAGATCCAGTTATTAGAATTTAACTTTCTCGGAAGTTTAAACACCTTAAGGGTGATGGAGGAAAGACAAAGTGATCTTCGGAATGAGATAATCAGACGCAAAGACGAGGATCCTTTCAGTAAGGAAGAAATTCGGAGAATTGAGGAAGGAAGGCCATCAGATTTCCATTTGGATGAATTTGGATCACTATGGTTCCAGAAAAGGATATGTGTACCCGATATACCCGAGGTTAAAGGGTTAAAACTTCACAAGGCACATGAGACACCATATTCCATTCATCCTGGAGGTATGAAGATGTATATGGATCTCAAGGAGCTATTCTGGTGGAACAACATGAAGAGGGATATTGCCAAGTATGTATCAGAATGTCATACTTGCCAAAGGGTGAAAGCAGAACACTAGAGTCCAGCAAGACCATTATAACCGTTAGCAATTCCAGAGTGGAAATGGGAGGAGATTGGTATGGTTTTTTTCACAGGTCTACCAATGACCAAGAAACATAAGGATATAATATGGGTTATCGTGGATTGTCTCACCAAAAGTGCACATTTCTTAGCGGTAAACCAGAAAGACAACACTGAGAAACTGGTGGATATTTATGTGAAGGAGATAGTTAGCAAGCATGGGATACCCAAAATAATAGTCACAGATCGAGGATCTATATTTACCTCAATATTCTGGAAGAAACTTCACGAAGCTCTTGGATCAGAACTGGATTTCAGCACAGCTTACTATCCATAGACGGGTGGGCAAACGGAAGTGACTAATCATATTTGAGAAGATATGCTTCGAGCATGTGCATTAGATTTTGGAGGATCATGGGATGAGAATCTACCATTGGCAGAGTTTTCCTACAACAACGGATATCAAAGTTGTTGAAAGGCAGCTCCATATGAAGTATTATTTGGGCGGAAGTGTAGATCACCGATATGCTGGTATGAACCTGGAGCCAATACAGAGTTCGCTCCAGACTATGTCAAAGACAAGCAAAACATTATTGATATCATTCGGGATCGTCTAAAGATAGCTCAAAGTCGACAGAAAAGTTATGCTGATAAAAAAAGATGGACCTGGAGCCCTGAAGTAGGAGATTTGGTATATCTCAAAGTTAGTCCAATGAAAGGTCTTAGAAGATTTGGAGTTAAGGGAAAATTAAGTCTTTGATACATCGGAATTTTCAACATTATTGAGCAGAACAGGAGTGTAGCTTTTACATTAGAGCTTCCAGAGAAGTTGAAGCAAGTCCACAATGTTTTCCATGTGTCCCAGCTCCGAAAATGCTTAAAGGAACCCGAAGATTCTGTTACTCATGAAGAACTAGAATTACAACCAGACTTGACTTATGTTGAGGAACTAGATCGAATCTTAGCTGAGAACTGGAAGAGACTTCGTAACAGAGCAATTACGTATTGCAAGGTTCAATGGAAGCATCATCCTGAACATGAAGCTACCTGGGAGAAGCAGGAGGATTTAAGACAAGCCTATCATGGTCTCTTCAGGTAACCATCTTACCTGAGGGAACTGTAATACCCCACCATTTAGGAACTTACGAACGGTAGAAGTAGGAATTTGTGCATTTGCGTGCATGCATTTGAAAAACCTAAACCAATTTTTCGCAAACTAAAACCTCTCTTACTTAACCCCTCAAGCTATAAATTTATAAGAAGTGAAACTAATCATTTCTTAATCTTTCTTGCTTACTTGATTTATAACAAAATCACAATAAATAGTTGGAGTAAAGTCTCTAAAGGAAACTCCAAATATAATTTAAATGACTTAAATCACCTCTTAATTTTTCTTGCAAGTTAAAGGTTCCAAAATTAAAAATAAAAATACAGGAGGCATCTCCATGAGATAACAAGCTTATATAAATTTTTTTAATATTTTTTAAGATATTTAAGTGCCTCAATAAAATGACCAAAGTTACTTATTAAAAGATTTATGGAATTACTGAAACTTCAGGGGGTTTTTCGCAAAATTCCTTTTCTTTTGTCTCTTTATTCTTCCTCCTGCCAGAAGGCAGGGATGCGTCGCCGCCGCGCCTCGACACCTCCTGCTTGCCGATAGAAGGGGAGGATCAGAGCAACGGGGAACCGTCCCCATCGATCTCTCTTCCTCACTCTCTCGCTCCCACTCTCTCTCGTCATCTCTCTCACTCAGAAAACCGGAAAATCCTAACCCTAGTTTCCTCTGCCGCCGACGCGCACCTCACGTTGTCGGCGAACCCATTGTTCCCAAGCCCGGCGACTGTCGTGGTGGTGCACGGACAGATGCCATATAGGCTTAAGGTGGGGACGATTGGACGCTGGAGGTAACCGGGGAGGGCTTGTACGTGAAGACGCACAGAGAGACACACACACACACACACGATTTTACCCAGGTTCGGGGCTCTCGTGAGGAGATAACACCCCTACTCCTGCCTGCCTGCTGTATATAAGTGGTTCACAACCGATTACAAGCTTGCTCCTTGAGCTGTATGGAAAGAACTACCCACTCCAAGCTCCTACCGAGTCTCAGAAGGGCTCTCTGGCTCTCCTCTAGCTCTCAAAGACAGACTACGAATTTGTCCAGCGTCTACGCTCAAATGAAGTGTTGTCCGTGCTTGTAAGTGGAGCCCCTGGTACCCCTTATATAGGGAAACCCAGGGTTACAGTGTAAAATATCGATACTGTCGCCATACCCCTTGGTCGCCGCCCGACACGGGCGCCGCTGCACCATGCCCAGACCGTGCCAGCGCTGGTCGCCATGGTCCCCTCTGCATCAGACAGGACACCCACGCCTAGGTCTAGCGCCGCTGTACCGCGCCGCTCGCGTCAGAGGCATGGCCGAGGCTTGGCACGCCGTCCACTTGCGGCACACCGCCGCCCTTGTCTCGCTCCGTGTCTCAAGGAGCTCGGTCCATCATCCGGGATAACCTTTACCCGGCCTAGGTATGCCCCGTGCTCTTGACTCGGTTTACTCTCTCCTACACATAAGAACAACAAAGAGGATCCTGACATATAATAAGCATGACCCGACTTAAGTCTATGTCGGCAAGCCTTGACCCGGTCGACACCGAATAGGCC